>CAVLGL010000046.1:10371290-10971290 GCA_963668995.1 Parnassius mnemosyne | reverse complement strand
AACTTTATACATTGTTAATATACTAAGAAATATTTATGGTATGCTAATATACAACTAAATTACCGATTAAAAAATGTATATACAATAGTGTAAGAATTAATCGTGTATAGAAAAAAAATGTGATTTATGGCAATTGTATAGTGAAATTGTTAAAAAATTAAAAGGCAAAACAGACAATAGCAAGCGGCTCACTTTAAAGTAAAACTCGAGTCTACCTTAGCGCCTCGGGGCCCGGTAATAGGTAGTAGCTTAAGTGACTAATAGCAGAACCAGGTAGTAGCTAAGATACTAGTAGCAGAACCAAGTAGTAGCTGAACTTAGAACATGGTGAATAATAGCTAGCAACAAAGTAGCTGATAATAGCAGCTAGTAACCAGGGATAGTAATAGCTAGTTGTACAACATAGTAGCTGATAATAGCAGCTTGTAGCCAGTGATAGTAATAGCTAGTTGTAAAACATAGTAGCTGATAATAGCAGCTAGTAGCCAGTGATAGTAATAGCTAGTTGTAAACCATAGTAGCAGATAACAGCAGCTATTATACAGTGATAATGAAGGCAGATAGTACTAGTAGTAGTAAGTTACTACCGATCAACTTGAAGAAATAGTCAACTGGCGAAATCATCTGAAAAATAGAGTGACCAACCGATAGTAAACAACTGATATAGAACAAATGTAGTTGAACAACATATTCAACAACCGTGGTCAATAACCAATAGTCAGAAGATTTCAGCCAAATAGTTGAGCAGTCAAACCAGCGGCCACTGCCTTGCCATTAGTTTTCTACAGCTCATGCATTTTGATTGAACCCCAGCCGCACCCACAAAGGCGGCAGTAAAAGTATCCACCGGAACCTGTAGGTGTAGGACCTCAGCGACTCGTGGAGTAACTTCGACAACATTTACTCCCGAGTTTCGCCCGTCCGGCACACATTTAGCCAGGTTATATATTAAAAGGATAGGGTGACAAACGAGCACACAGTCCACCTGATGTTAAGTGGTCGCTATTAACCATAGACATCTACATCTATCATCAATAAAAAATTAAAATGCAGATGTGTTGTCACCCGACTACACATCTGCAGGACTGAGATGGAATGCCTCTTTTCCAGTAAAAAAGTTCTCCGGTTCTCTACACTCACCATAGGAAAATCAGCAGCATTAAGATGCTATTTTACGCTTTAATACTGTGAGAGCGTGGTCCTTCCCCGGTTGAACAACATTCGTGTAAAAAAATTTAAATAACTGGATTGCCTGTCTGTAATATTGAAATTTTCTGAATGACTGAAACTTGTGATGAAACTATATGAACAGAGCAACGTCAGGAGTATCTAAGCTATATTTTAGAGAAAAAATTAAAGATTATTTTTGATAAAAAATACAAAACTTCATAAATTAAATAGTCCTCAATAGCTTTAGTCTTTAATTATTAAACAGTTTATATATATATAAAAATTACGTGTCACGTTGTTTTTCCGCGATAAAATCCTAAACTACTGAACTAATTTCAACGAAATTTTACACACTGTGTGCATTTTGGTCTAACTTGAGAGATAGGATAATTTTTATCCCTATAAGTGACCCTCAATATTTTTTATTACGAATTTAAGAATTTTTGTAGGACACAGGGTCGTCGGGGAGGGCAGAACAGCGTCTGCCTGGTCAACTAGTATATACATATAAAATAGGTCGGCGAAAAAGTTTTTCCATATTATATGTACAAAAAATACAACAAGTAATTTACTGAATATAGTAGACCGAAATAGGTGAAAATCTGAGCGTGCAAGGTTAGGACTATATGGTGGATGTATTAACACTTCCCAACCAATATTTTTGCAGAGTGGCCAAAGATGTGTGCGGTCTGGTGTTATGCTGATGAAAGTTTTTTATTAGTTCTAGTTTTTTTATTAGTTCTTGGCAGTAAAGATCCAAATCGATGGTTTTGCCGGGCGGTAAAAGCTCACATTAAACGATGCCCTCCCTCCCACCATACACACAGCATCACCTTATTCAGTGTTAATTCGGGTTTCAATACAGCCTGTGAAGCTTGACTACCCTTTTACCATGATCATTTTCGCACGTTCTTGTAGCAGGTGATTCACTTTCCATAACTAGTGATCAACCTTAAATTAATTTTTCGGTTTCATTACGTTTCAATAGAGAATCGCAAATGAGCTCACGATTCATAAGGTTTCGTTCAGTAAGCTTCTGTGGTACCTAAATATCGAGCTTTTTTGTACAGCCAGACTTATTCAAATGAGTTAAAATTATTCTGTGGTCAAACCTCAATTTTTCGGCTATGTTGTAATTACTAATATGCTGCTCTTGCTGCATTTTTTCAAAAAAACGACAGCCACTTTATCCATATGAGGGCGACCAGAGCAACCTGCATCTTTGAATTCAACATTCCCGAACTGAAAACTCTTGAACCAGCTTTGTGCAAGTCTCACTGACACTGCATTAAGTCAAACGTCACAAATTTTTTTCGCGGCTTGAGTTGCATTTTTCCCCTTTCCCTTTTTTGTAATTAAACTTTAGTATGTATCGAATTTCTTCGTTAGATTTACTCATTTTGGCGGATAGAAAAACAATTAAAATAAATTAAAAGTAAAAAATCAATTTTAAAAACGACCTTTTATTTAAATGCGTTAAAAAGAATAAAATAAACTTTTCCTTTAAAACTTTAACTATTAACTCATAACGTCATTACACAATTTGTATGAAATACCTATTAAATTCTTTACCTACAGAATTAAGAGGCCATCTAACAGCAAAGAACATAAAAACGAAACTTAAACATTTTTTCATATAATTAGAATTCTTAAAAAAATATTTTAATGATGATCATGATACTTTATATATATATATATATATATATATATATATATATATATATATATATATATATATATATATATATCAACAAATATGTTGCCAAAAACGGACAAATAAAAAAAGGTGTAACCAAATAAAATACAATAAAAAACAAACTATTCCTTAAAAATACATTCCGTGTGTACGCGCGTAATTAAGTTGCAGTATAGTATATATGCGAAGAGGACAATCGAAAACAATAACAATCACATTTTTGCTTCACTATTTCTTGTATAAACTATATCAAATACTACCCTCTCCAGAAAAAAGGTTATAGTTTAACAAATATCTACCATAAATTTTATATAAAATAATGTAAATACTAAAAATGTTTAATATTCCTCTACACAATTTTAAAATGCTACTTTATTCTTAAGTTTAAGTAAAGGTTCGTTTCAATATTATGTAAATAAAAGTATAAGTAAAATAATATATTAGAGCAAACTGTACAGTGCCAAGACAAATATAATTGTTTAATGGCATTAAGAAATTATATTGTAATTAAAACTGTTACTTTGTTGAAATAAATTTAAAAAAACAGCTAACCATGCATTGTCATCCAAACTTAACTCTCTAAAGATATCTGCTTCAAAATCGAGTTGCAAGATTCCACACGAACAAACATAGTTACATTGTTAAATAAAAGTAACTATGTTAAATAAGCCAGATACAAACAGTACATCCAAAGAGACTTTTCTTCAATTTTATACAAACAAATAGGAAAAAACTTTTTCCGCGACCTATTATTATACTATATTTGCACAAGTGCAGGTGCTAACACAGGGGCACTCCATTTAGCAAAGTTTGTTAGGATAAGTGTCCTTGTGTTACGGGTATTGCAAACAAACCCGTGCCTTGCTAACGTGACGCTTAAGAAAATATAGAAAATAACTATACTATACTAGAAGATGCAGACATATTTCAACTTAAGTGTTAACTTTACTCTGATAAGTGTCGAATATAATGTCCATGTAGTTCGAATGGTTCGAAATGTCCAACCCTAGTTAGTTAGAAGCGTTGACTCGATTATTTTACTTAGTATAAGAGCGTAGCGTTTGAGGTAATTGAGGCAGTGCAGCTCCAATCCATATTAAGTGCATATCGCACACACCGTTCGCGGTTTTTGTACGTTTTGTGTATTATTTTAATGTTGGGGAAAAAACCAAAAGAACTTCCGGGATTGGGTGTAAAAGGTTTTTTTTTAAAACACCTTCAGAGCGGCCCTCCTAACAGAACGTCGTAATTTTTTTCCTCTATGCACAAAGTCCAGGTTTCAAAACCAGGACTAGTATGACTCTTAGTTATCTAGTATTATAAAGTTACCTTACAGAAGCAGCATTTCTCAGATTTAATAATAAACAAGTAAATTATTATTGTAAACATAATATGTGGGTGGGTGCCATCCTTTTTTCTGCTGAAAAACAAGTGCTTCTACTGTTATGTTCCGGGTCATAGAGAGCCAGTTATTAATATGATGCCTCACAACAAATAAATAGCTAGTATTTATAATTACAGGCTGTGAGACATTGCATATTATTATTCAAAGGTAGCAATGAATCTGTAGCATCTATTTAAATTTCATTGCATTTGTCCATTCACTGAAGTACACTTCTTTTCTGCCGACTTCCAAAAAGGAGACGGTACTCAATTCGACTGTATCTTTTTTTATGTGTGTTACCTCATAAATTTGAACTGCGTGAACCGATTTCGATGATTCTTTTTTTTATATGAAAGCTGATAGTTCTCGTGTGGTCCCATATGAATTTGATCAAGGTCAGATCAATAGTTTTTGAGTTATTCTTAAATAACTAATATTGAAGTCGGCTGTACAAGATTTTTAATTTTAAATTATTAGGTGCAATAACAGTTCGTTTGTCAAACCAATTATATATAAAAAAAAGTCAACGAATAAAGTATGCAGCAAAAGCGTAAATTTACAATTCCATCGCAAGTTTTTAATAATTCATAATCTTTTATTATATGGTATAAGGGTGATAAGCGGGTACACAGTCCACTTGATGGTAAGTGGATGCTGATGCTGGTATGTAAATGATACAAAAGTTTATTTTTTATTTCGTTGTCTATTACATCCGCCGACTGTTCAAAAAAGGCGGGAAAAAAGGAGAATCGTGACACGTGTCATAAATGATATTATTTCTGGTTAACGAGTTCCGTTATGAATTGATGCGTTCATAACTTTTTGTATGTATATGACGGAGGACAGAGCTCCTCGTTGTTTTTAAAAAGTGTGACGTCAGCACAGCTGACGTCACTAATGTTATTTCCATGGAGATCACTCATCTTCAATCTTCCAAAGAAAACACCACAACTAACTTGAAAGCCTCGTTTATACGACTGACAGCGTAACAATGTACTTACAGAGGTCTGTACTGTTCGGCTGCTCGAGCCAGACTGACTTAGCACGCTCTGTGCGGTCGTTTTTATAGCGTGGCAAGCACGTGTACATGAGTTTTAGGTCAAGCATTGAATTATGTGAATCACAAGATTTTTACATTGTAATAATCAAAGAGTGAGTATTAAACGGCTTATGAACTATTTTTGACACAATAAAATTATTAAACCGAGTAATTAATTATTATAATTTATGAACTATTGTTGCTGCGCCGATACGGCCACACTGACAGGCGGTGTGTGCTCTGCACCAGCCTCGTCGATTGTAGTTCTTATTTTTACCTGTAACAATAGATTTCTTTTGAGTAGGATATCTGTAAGCAACTTGAATTGCTTCATGTTAGTTGTTAGGCCAACACATAATTCCTTGTATGGTTGGTAATATTAATGTTATTGAGGTTAGTAGGTTCTCGTAGAGTTCTCGAAGGTTCTCGGATGTTCTCGTAGATTCTCGGAGGTTCTCGGAGGTTCTCGTAGATTATCGGAGGTTCTCGGAGGTTCTCGTAGATACTTATGTTAGAATGTCACGTACACAATCGGGCGGTATACAATGCTTTCGTTGTGTAATAAGTGTCAATGGAGCTACGCCAGTGACACGATGAGTTGTACAGTTCATTGCTAATTGCAGTTCCTCAAGCGTAGTGTGCCACTGCTCTGCTTCGTAGTTTTTAATCATAACCAATGCATTTTTGAGAGTTGCAATAACCCTTTCTACTTGACCATTCGCTCGGCTAACTCCTGGAGCTATGGCGTGAATATTTATTCCAGTGTGGTCGCAATAGTCTTTGAACTCGCCTAGGAACTCCCTTCCTCCATCAACTATTACTTGAATAGGTATACCGAATAGATGTACTGTGCGTTTCAGAGCAGCTAATGTACTGTGTGGGTTCTTGTTGCTGGAGAAGTAGAACAGAACGTACTTCGAGAAAGCGTCAATGGTAACTATGACGTACTGCTGATCTTCTGGAGTGCCTAGCTTTCCAGTTAAATCCATATGAATAACTTGGAAAGCAGCCACTGGTTTTTGTATTGGGTGTAATTGGGCTTGTATAGTACCAGATCTTCCTTTGGATGTTCGGCATATTACACAATTGTCTACAAATCTTCCGACAGTAGAACTCACTTTGTTGAACCAATAAGTTTCTCTGATCTTTTGTAATGTTTTTTCCCAGCCGGGATGTTTCAGTGCGGTGTGAAAAGAGTTGATAATACTCCATTGGAAGGCCTTGGGGACAACTGTGCTAAGTTGTTGACCAAAAACAGGATCGTTTAATTGTTTCTTCAAGACGTTATCCTCCAAGACATACTTCTCTACTGGGTTACCCTTACTAAGGTTATCGATTATAGGTCGCAGTTCATCATCCCGTCGCTGTTCAATTTTGAGCCAGTTCAAGTCTCTTGTCATAATATTGACTGCAAACTCAGTAGGGTTCCTGCTGAAAAAGTCGGCATGTTGGAGACGTTCACCTTTGCGGTACTCTACCTCAAAGTCGTAGTTTTGCAAGAATGCCCACCAACGATGAATCCTCGGTAGAAGGTCCTTCTTGTGCTTGGACGCTTTTAATGCATTGCAGTCTGTTATCACCGTGAATTTTCGCCCATATAAGTACTGGCGAAAGTGTTTTATAGCACGCACCACTGCTAACGTTTCCAACTCATATGAGTGGTAGCGGCTTTCTGCTTCAGTGGTCCTCATACTCATATAGGCAACCGCATGTTGGCGCCCCTCAATCACCTGTACCAGTACTGCACCATATCCAAGACTGCTAGCATCCGTATATAGTTGTATAGGTTTTTCTTCCTGGAATAATGTCAGTACTGGTGCGGACGTTAAGCATTCGATGATTGTGTTACGTGCTTTCTCGTAGCTGTCTGTCCATGTCCATTTTGCACCTTGTTTTGTCAGTTCGTACAACGGTAGCATTATACGTGAGAAGTCAGGAATATATTTCCTAAAGTATCCTGCCAGCCCATTGAACTGTCTCACCTGCTTGACATTTTTAGGTACCGGATCTTTCACAAGAGCCTCCACTTTACGTGGGCTTGGTCGTACTTGTCCATCAGAAACTACATTTCCGAGGTATTCAATAGATCGTTTGAAGAAACTGCACTTCTCGACGTTGATGGAAAATCCAGCATCTTGTAGTGCTATGAGAATCCGCTCTAGGTGTGATATTCCTTCTGGAAAATCTGCGCATTTACTCAGCACTTCATCCATATAGACCTGTGCAGCTGTTCCCAGCAATGACGTCAGAGCTCTGTTGATGCATCGTTGGTAAACAGCACAAGCATTACTCAAACCGAACGGCATGGTTAGGTATTCATATAGCCCATCTGGAGTGACGAAGGCGGTCTTCTCTATAGAAGTCTCAGCAATAGGGATCTGGTGAAAACCAGCTGCCATATCAAGGCTTGTGTAAAAATGACCATTTGCTAGCTGGTGGATCTGGTCTGAAATCAACGGAAGTGGGTAATGATCACGCAGAGTGTTCGAGTTGAGTTCTCGAAAGTCAACGCAGAGTCTATCATCACCATTCTTCTTCTTGACTAAGATAACAGGGCTTGAATAGGGTGACTTGCTTTTACGTATGATGTTATGTTCCATTAACTCTTGAATTATGTTACGAACCTTCTCTCTTTCCACTGGACTAAGACGATATGGTCTTCTTTCTACGAATTTATCCGGGTTTTTCAGTCTGATCTCCAACGCACCGGTGTTAACCCGAGTTTTAGGATATCCACGAATAAATAAATGCTCGTATTTATTCAGGAGTCCACGTAGTTGCGCGATTTCATCTTTGCTGGTCAAATCACAGTCCAAATTATTGAAGATAGGGGAATTCGTACTAACATGATTGACAAGTGGGTTACGAACTAATTTCGTCCCGTTCGTTGTAATTATCATATTTATATCATGAATCAGGTTCATACCCACTAGGATATCTGTTGACATTTCATAGTTAGGTAATACATAAAACTCTAGCTCAATACTGATGGTGTCTATAACGCATACGGTCGTAAGATTAGTTAAAGATAGTGCTGGAAATTGTCCAATCCCTTTTAAATAGTTGACTGCTGAGCTTCTCTGACCAGGTAAAGCTATAGCAATCGATTCTCGCATGATTGAGCATTCTGCTCCACTATCGAACACAGCTTGCAATATCTTTTCTCCTATTTTGATGGAGATAGGAGCCAGCTTATTGCTTGCTACGTAGTTAACGTTTGAAGTTAACGATCGTCCCCTTTTGAAGCAAGTTTCATATGTATGGCCTGGTTTCTTGCAATAAGTACAAGTAGGTATGGTTTGTGTTTTATCATCCTTGTTGCCAGCTTCGGGTTTAGCCTCCGAAGGTTTAAATCTGCAATCGTTGGTTGAGTGGTTTGTCTTCTTACATATACGGCAGCTTGATGTTGATTGTTGATTGTCCGCAAATCGTGGACGTTTGTTAGGTACTGTAGAACTTACGTTTACATGAGAACGCTTCTTCCGTATAGATGTAGCCACTGAAATCATTTCCGGCACAGTGGTTGCTCTGGCGTTCAGTAATTCGATGCGCAAACGCTCGTCATTAACACATCCAATCACTGCCTCGACAGCGTGCTCGTCTCCCAACTTATCCTTGGTGACCCTTCTCCATAAGATCCATGACCGTGATAAGAACTCTGCAATATCCTTCGACGAATCGTAAACATGTTCCCTGAACATAACGATGTCTCGGGAGTATCTGTTCTCAGGTTCAAATGTGGTGATGATGTTCTTCCGCAACTGTTCCCATGTACTAGTGGTCACCATCCAATCATCGATCCACATTTTCGCACGTCCCTTTAACAGGCTACAGACTTTCATGCGAACGTCGAAGTCACTCAACTTATATGCTTCAATGGCTTGGTCTATATGCTGACACCATTCTCGTACCCCGACGTGGGTATCCGGGTCAAATGATGGCAAGTAGATGTCTTTGATCCTTATTTTTGAATCAGTGGGTGGAGCGCACAAACGTTCTGATATTTTCTGCATCATCTCCATCATTTGCATAAGGAATTGTGGTGGTATTCCATTCATCGGCATTCCTTGATCTGGGTAGGTATTTGTTCTTGATTGTAGTATGGCTTCCATTGGCGTATTGGTAACCAGCACAGGCTCTTCATGCTGGTTGTTGGCTTGTTCCTGTTGCTCAGGTGGTAAACGAGCTGATGAGGAAGTGGCTTGCGTAGGGATCCCTTGATATCCCACTTCTGATGACGGAGGACAGAGCTCCTCGTTGTTTTTAAAAAGTGTGACGTCAGCACAGCTGACGTCACTAATGTTATTTCAATGGAGATCACTCATCTTCAATCTTCCAAAGAAAACACCACAACTAACTTGAAAGCCTCGTTTATACGACTGACAGCGTAACAATGTACTTACAGAGGTCTGTACTGTACGGCTGCTCGAGCCAGACTGACTTAGCACGCTCTGTGCGGTCGTTTTTATAGCGTGGCAAGCACGTGTACATGAGTTTTAGGTCAAGCATTGAATTATGTGAATCACAAGATTTTTACATTGTAATAATCAAAGAGTGAGTATTAAACGGCTTATGAACTATTTTTGACACAATAAAATTATTAAACCGGGTAATTAATTATTATAATTTATGAACTATTGTTGCTGCGCCGATATATACTATATATATATATATATATATATATATTAACTGGATATATATTACCCGTGATTCGAACGTGTAAATCAATTTTAATACAATTTTTTTTATTAAATAAGAAAATAAAAAACACACGCAAATGCCTAGAGTAATATTAAAAGTATTTAAATTTTTAACTTTCCCAGGAAGAGAGTATAAAGTTGAATCCGAAGGAAACCGAATAACAACGCATTTATTTCCTTCACAGTTGACTGCCTTATCAGATTCGATAAGCGAGAATTACGATTGCGTAGTGCGAATTACATCTCCATAAATCACTTTTCTTAAAGGCTTTTAGAACAAAAGCCTTGTGAGGGAGAGGGAACAAATAACGTTGTTTCCCAATGATCTATCAAACAAGTCGAGTGTCTGTCACAGGAAAGCGAATGCTCGGATAATGGTCCCTTATTTTTTTCTACTTGGACATCGCGATATCATAAAAACTCAGATAAAAGTTGACAACTTTTACTGTAGCTTCGTATTGTGACACAATTGAAAGTAATTTGCTAAAATGTTGAAAAAAGAAAAGGCATGAATATTTGTAATTGGAATTTGCTTCATATATTATTATTATTGGGGTTATCTATAAAGTTTTCTCATCTGGTTGGGCTGTTTAAATATATAATTATAAACAAAATATATAAACTTACATAAATATCAATAAAATAAAATAAATACATAAAAAATACATAAATATATAAAAACCCAACCAGATGGAAGCCCTCGGCAGGGGAGACCAAACGGCCGAGGGTTAGGGGGAAAGGGAAAGAAACCGGCGGACGATGCGGGCGGTATCGAGGAGCACCGCCTTCTGCATTTGAGCTTGGAGCGGTCCGTCACGGAGTCCCAGTCGCCTCAGATGACCCGAGAGGCTAACTGGGATTAACCCGTTCGCAGAAACGACCACAGGAATAATTTCGGCCGGCAGACCACCCCACATGTCGGTCACCTCGTGAGCCAGGTCCAGATATTTTGTCAGCTTATCTGTTTCGGCTTTCACGAGGTTCTCGTCATAGGGAATGGTAATGTCGACCAAAAATATCCTTGACTGTGCCCGGTCCATCAGCACAATATCAGGCTTATTCGCAAGAATAGTCCTGTCTGTGATGATGGCCCGGTCCCAGTAGAGCCTGGCGCGGTCATTTTCGAGCACGGCTTCCGGCAAGTACTTATAATATGGCAGTTTCCGATCCACGAGACCGTATTTCAGAGCGAGCTCCTGGTGTAGAATCCTGGCTACTAGGTTGTGTCTGTGCAAATACTCAGAGTTAGAAAGCGCCGAACAACCGGAGATGACATGCCTAAGTGACTCACCGGGATGGCGACAAGCTCGACAGATGTCGACGGTGCCATCCTTTAGGATGTATCTCCGATAATTGTTGGTCTTAATAACCTGATCCTGTATTGCACAGACAAAACCCTCAGTTTCCCCAAAGAGGTCACTGAAACGTAGCCAGTGTAGGGAGGCGACTGTGTCTACGAAAGGCTCATGAAGGGCCTTGTAGAACCTCCCGTGGAGCTCCTTCTCCTTCCATACGGTCTCCCGGTCGGAAATGCTCTGTACTGCCGGGTCTTGCCATTGCTCGTTGGCTAAGGATAGAGGGGTTAGCCCTTTATCACAAGAAATAACGTCCCTATAGTATGGATCATCCGCTCTCGTCAGAAAGTAATTACGGAGGCTGCACACTTCGCGATTATGCATGGTAAGCGCGTATTATTATTATTATGTTCTTAGGGTTCAGTTATCAAACCCATAGTGTTTCTTTTTCTTTCTATCCATAATAATGTATCACAGTATAATTTCTTAATTGTTTGATAAGATTAAATAAAAAAAATTGTAATATAATTTTTTTGATATAAGTGTTATATTTAATGTTATTTTATTTTATTTCTAAAAAGCTGAAGTAACAAACGAACTTTTAGTCCCCTGATGGTGACTACTACAGTCCACGGACACCTGCAGCTAACGTCATGTACAAAAAAGGCTACAGATGCGTACAGATGCATTTTCACCTCTAAACAGGTGATAAATAATTTTAATCGCCTAAATTACCAAGATTGTTTATTGAGAAAAATTGACTACAAGAAAGCCCCACCTCCTCTCAACAGAATTTTTTTAATAATACAAGCAAAATTATGAAAAATATCACATAAAAGATTCCTTATTTTTCAATATGTAAGGTGGAGAATCGAACTGAACCCCGATAAGAGCAAAGCCATCTTTTTAAACAGAAGGTGTTTTTATAATACCTTATTGGCACAGGTTAAAAAATATAAAATAGGTACGATCTCCCTCTACGGCAGCCCAATACCATGAGTCCGAGAGGTAAAAAACCTGGGGGTGACCTTAGATTGTGCAATGAGCTTCTCTCAGCACATTACAACAGTTAGAAACAAGGCAAAATTCGTTGTATATCGTCTCTTCGCCTTAACCAACAAACGCAGTAAGCTGTCCCTAAGACACAAACTGCATCTCTACAAAACCTGCGTACGTCCTATTATGACATACGAGGGTGTGTCCTTTGCTCACGCCTCCAAAACGAGTCTAAAACAACTTCAAGTTGTTCAAAACAAATTTCTGTGTAAGATCAAAGGAGCTCCCTTCTATGTGAGGAACGCGGATCTTCACCGCGACCTCGATATGCCCACTATACACACGTATCTTAAGGAACTATCCTTAAGATACTTCGATTCGATAAAGGAACACGAAAATCCGTTGGTGAATGAGGCGGGCTCGTACTCCCCACTGAGGGATGTTGCGCCCTGCAGGAGACGTCCCAAGAACGTTCTTCTTGATCCCGACGACGAGATCACTTCCATGAATAGGTCGATCCCGTCCCCCCCCCCCCTCCACAGGAGAGGTAACTAGTTTAGTAACCATAAACACTCACACACATTCAGACACTAGGGCACACCGCATTCACCGGCGTGATTTTTGGTATTTACATTGCGACTCGTTAACAAAATTGCGATAGTGATTCAAGCCGAGGTTCGTACCTCCTTCTGAGGGGCCCTTGAATCGCATCGAGCCCCCCCCCCCCCCCAGCTCGAGGAGCCTCACTCCGAAAGCAGGGGTCGGGGTGCCTCGGGACTGTAGTCGAGGCACCCAGACGGCAGAATCGTTGCACTCAATAGTTCGTAAGTACTCACTTACGAGCCTAATTAGATGAAGCTGTCAAGGCCGTAGGGCCAACAGCATACACATTCAGAAAAAAATATGTAAAGTACACTTTATTATTTATACTTTAAAAAAATATTTTAAAAAAGATGATTTGCACAGCGGAACCATAAGCCAATGTTTAATATACATTGTAAAAGGTCAGTACATATATGCAATAAAACATAATTTAAATTAATATAAGTTATACATACTATGAGCACACAAATTTCTGAGTTTTCGCAAAACAACAAAATGAACTTAGTTAAAGTACATAACTATAATAATATTAACTTGTTGATGGTAATAACATAAGACCTTGTTGCCAAATATGACATATTAAATTACTATTACGATTTTGCGTTAATATTGATGTTATGTTTGCTTTGACTGTTTCTTCGGTCTTGTGACTTTGGTGGATGTAAATGTAACTGCTGATTGCATAAAATCAGCAGACTAGTAAAATTAGTAATTGGGTTTTTCTTTTAAGAAATTCTCGGTCGTAAACCGGAGTTACAACCGTGTAGAGGGGGTATAAGAATATTCACCACCTCACATCATCCCGTTAGTGTCGTGAGGGGCAATAAAGGAAAACTGAATCAGGAGATGGGCAACAGCGCCTTCCTGATAGCAACCGAAAATAATAAATTAAAAAACTTACAGAAGATTTTTCGAAAATTATAAAGCTTTAATT
This sequence comes from Parnassius mnemosyne, assembly GCA_963668995.1. Taxonomy (NCBI): domain Eukaryota; kingdom Metazoa; phylum Arthropoda; class Insecta; order Lepidoptera; family Papilionidae; genus Parnassius; species Parnassius mnemosyne. The sequence continues at coordinate 10,957,473 of CAVLGL010000046.1, read as the reverse complement.
AATTAATTTCAAAAACTACCGATATGTGGAAATTATTGGTAAGATATATATTTTTGAATCATGTTAACATGCGTACCCACATACAAAATGACGAAAGCGAAACCGTAAACAAAAAAAAAATCAACATTCTGTCTCTTAATCTAAAAATGAATGAAAAATAATTGTTAAAGACAAATAATAAAAATTTCAAAAGTACTATTTATTACACTAGTACTGATTACTATTTAAGAATGAGAGTTTCCTATATGTGATATACCTAAAACATACAAATAAAACGATAAGAACTACAGAAGTTAATTTGTACTCTGCATGTTTTTGAAAATAATGAAAAAATAAGCCATTTTCTCAAGTCCTTCTCGAGATAATTTGGTGATATAATATTTTTTACTACAGACTTACAGACAACGAGGAAAGCAAATTTATGGGAATTTTTATAACAATACGCATTGTGAAACTTAATGAAACATCATGCTTATGCTTATTTATTATTGTTTCCCCTTAAAATAAATGTGTTTTTCTTCACGTATTACTGCAGTATAAAATAATAAAACAGACCTGGCAGGTAGGTACGGGGTAGTTACTTGACGTGAGAATAAAGCCCAACGTCTCCGCTTCGCATTCGAATTGTGTAATTGTAAATTTAGAGGCGTGCCCCCTATCCTGCTACCGAGCTACAAAATTTTGAAAGTAGTAACTTAAAGGCATAAGCAGAGTGAACGAGATTACGGAAGCTATATTCAAGCGCCTCGGAACGCACACATTCAAGCGCAGTATTAACCTACAGTAGCACAGAAAATAATGTGATTCCCGCGTCGGTAGTTAACTGTATTGACGACATATATATTACATTTCGGTAGCGTATTATCTAAACATTTAACAGCGGCGCTGCGAAGCGGCTGTCTCGAATTCCGTATAGAACAAGTGTTTGTAATAATAATTGTAAATAAAATTCATGAATTCAAAAAGAAAGCCGTAAAAGCCGTGTAATGACGAGCAAGACTTCAGTCAGAGGTGAAAGAGAGAAAAAAAATAGGAGATTGTAATGTAGGTAGAATAATAATTTGTAATATTCCGTCATTGTGAATTGCTACAATTACCGCAGTCTCGCATTAAAGGCTTAAGAAGTACGTAGCGTTTGCTTTCCTACCTTAATATGTCTAGATTTGACAGTGATGAGAACTCCTAACATATTAATAACAACACTAAATTGTAAAAAAACTGCGTGGCCAATATATGTACTTCTTATAAAGGAACATACTATTAGGTAAGATGCCTATGTACTGCAGTGAACTTTTGTAATATGTGATTGAATAAATGAAACAAAACAAAAAATTTTACCTTTTTTCGAATTTGCCTAAAATAAGGTTACATAATCTTGAAATAATGTAGTGCGGTGCTTAGATTTATATTTAATTTGATTAAATATGGGATTCCAAGTCAGTTTTAAGCTAAATTTAGAACACTATTAAATCTGATATTATAGGTGGTAGCATTTGTGAGCTATGCTGTCAGCTACTTCAGCCCACCTTAGACGGGAATTAAAAAATAAAATATTTGCAACAGATTGCCAGTATGCTGTCAAATCTGTTGAAGAATGTAGCTACATATCCCGTCTAACAGCTATGAGATTGAGAGTGTGATCGGACAGTTTTTGTGTTCTTCTGCGGCGGGTCTTGCAGAACTTAGCTCTGATCGCATGGAAAGTTTCCACGAGCTTATCATTCATATCGTCCACTTTATTGCAGTCTTCTAGGCACTGAAAACGGTTTTGTTACTCGAGCTGAAAGGTTTCGGCACTTTGGAACAGAGCACGAGGGGGACGGACCGTTGACTTCATTAAACGAGAACCCTCCAACTTAACGTTTAGGTTCAGTGTGCCTCTAACCATTCGGTGATCGCTACCAGTTTTCACCCTCGCAATCACGGAGACATCACTGAACAGTTTGTCGTCTGGTCGTCATAATGAAGTCAATCTCATTTTTTGTCGAAACGTCGGGGCTCGGCCAGATCCACTTCCTTTGGGGCCGCTTCCTTAAATTACCAGACAACAACTTTGAAACCTCCAACATCAGCAGTTTACATAGGTGGCAACTCACCTTGAAACTGATACAACAGTTTTTGTGACGATGGTCGCAAGAATACTTAAATCACTTCTTACATAGGTACAGATGGTCTCACCAAACACCTGAAACGCAGTTAGGAGACATAGTGTTAATAAAAGAGAATGACCTACCCCCGTGTAAATGGCTCCTTGGTCGTGTGATAGCTAAAGATCCAGGAACTGATAACATCACGCGTGTAGTCACTTTGCGAGCTAAAAATACAGTTCTCAAGACACCAGTATCCAAGCTCTGTATACTTCCAATTGATATTGGAATAACTGCTGAACAATAAAATATTTACTGTACTTCTTTACAGCCTTATGGGTACCTATAAAATGAATTTTATTTGTAATGGTTTACCCATATACGTTACTTACTTTGTTATTTTGGTATAGTTTCATGGTGGGCGGTTTACTTTTATTGTTTTATATATATATGTTATGTTAATTAAATATGATTCTGTTTATATCGTCCTTGGTTGGCGGCATATTTAGTGATTTTAGTTCCTTAGCGCGATCAAAGATAGCGCTGGCTGTCTGTTGCTTCGCGCAGTGTAATTGTTTTTTTTTTTTATTTAAATACCTTCGGGTTCTTAAGGCTCTTAAAAATTTGGTTTGCTAATACTGTGTCGGACGGGCGAAACTCTCCGGAGTAAATGTCGACAAACATACTCTGCGTGTCACTCACGTCCTACTCCTATAGGTTCCGAAGTATACTTCTACTGCCGTCTTTGTGGGTGCAGGTACTGTGTACTGAGGTCCAAAATTAAAATGCATGATCTATAAAATACAAATGGTAAGGCAGTGGCCAGCGATTCGACTGATCAATTACACGCGGAAATCTTCTATCTTTCATTTATTTTGTTCACTATCAGTCGGTGACTTTATTTTTCAAAGATTTCTTCAAATTATTTGGTAGTATCAAGTATCTATTAGTAGTAGCTGGTTTTATTAACACTGTCTGACTAGCAGCTATTACCAACTAAAGTAGCTATTTTTATCACTTGTATAACTGCGGCTATCAGTTACCACTTCCTGCGTCTAGCTATCACTTTCAATTATGTAACTGCAAATATCAGTTACCACATTCTGCGACTAACTAACACTTTCACTTGTAACTGCAAATATGAGTTACAACTTTTTTCGTCTAGCTATCACTTTCACTTGTAACTGCAAATATCAGTTACCACTTTCTGCGGCTAGCTATCACTTTCACTTGTAACTGCGAATATCAATTACCACTGTTGCTAGCTGCTATTCACTATTCACTATATTCTGCTACTAGTCACTTCAGCTACTACTGGTTACTACCGCTTCTTACTAGTAGTTCTGAACACTACAACATTACTGGGTCCCGAGGCCCTAAGGTAGACTTGAGCGATACTTTATAGTAAGCCGCTTGCCATTGTTGGTTTTGCCTCTTTATTGCATAACATTTTCACTATACAATTGTCATAAATTACAATTGTTTCCATACATGATCAATTTATACACTAATGTACTCTACATTGTTAAATCTGCGATTTTGTCCTCTATCAGTATATTATAAAGGTTACTCAATTTATTACCATTATAAAAAGTTATTAAACGAGATGTTCCAAAATTTCATAATATTTGGGTACAATAATTCTTTAATTTTACTATAAATAGGAAATAAGTTTAATTATGCAATATATTCTTTCATTTCCTTAATCTATAAACCTTATTCTAATTTAATGTCATACTTATAACTCTTAGAGCAGGGCTAGCATGGCAGGAGACAATTTATCCCCGAGGAAAGGACAAAATGTTTATCCCCTCGCTTAGTTTTATCCACCCTTCGAGTATGGGCACACCGACGGATATAATATCCACAGTAGATAAAATGGAGATAGACTTATCCCCGCAATTATTGCCATTATAAGAAAACTACAAAATACTTCAAAATTGATGTTTACTCTAAGTAACAAAATCATTATTTTTTATCTGTGCTCGTGATTTCGCACACATAAAAGTTCACAAAGTCACAAACTACCTAACAAGAATTATAGCGCAATATTCGCTGTCGTTAAATAAAATTAAAACGGAGAGGTAAATATATTAAAATGAACGCCAAAAAGTAAGTATACTATCATATAAAATGTTGTAAAGTAACTATTGTTTTAAGAAAGCGAAATGTAAACATTTAAATTTCTCCACAAATCTTTCTGTTTACAAATAATCGACACTCTTTTAGAACCTGTTCTTCTATATTTATCGCTAATTATTTAACAATTCTTTTTTTTCATTCAGATCAAGAAGTAACAAATTAATATGTCGGTTGACTTTATGTCGACTCACAACCACCTTGCCACTGGAGAGTTCACTTTAGGAGCCAAAAGGGCAGACTCGCAGTGGCAAATTCCAGTTTTGGCCTGACAGAACAATTGATCAGTGGAAGCAGGTTTTTCCATAACATATTAAATTTTCGTGATAAATTCTGTATGTCCACAGAATTAAAATTATATACACTATTTTTGACGACGAGAAAGTAGTAGGTGATTAAATATTCTTTAATTTGCAGACTTGGAAAGATTTAAAAAGGGTGCGCGTACAGAGAATGCAGCGGCAGTTCGTAGATACAGCACCACTGGAAATTTAGTAACAATACCGACCGTGTCCGAAATGAGCACAAAAGTTTTAAACATTATTGGGTATGAGTCTTCTACTGGTATTGGACCTAAAGAGTCTTCAATATGCCAGGCAAATGTGTATATCTATTTAGTTACAATATTTTGTCTTTTGTGACTTTGGTTTTGAAAGCATGTGAAGCTTATTTTTCTAATTTTATAGCAAGAAATCATTGAAGCGTGGATCATGATACGCAATTAAATTTATTAAGACTTCCAGTACCCACCTACTTTGCAGACGAGTTGGAAAATATTCTACCAGCCCCTTCCACCAGCCATCCAGCCCCTTCCACAAGCCATCCAGCCCCTTCCACTAGCTATCCCACAGCTCAAAATAAAAAGGAGCGATCGCATGATGCATTAATTTGCCTCCAACAAGAAAATAATGCATATATATAAAAGTAAAAATTGTTTTTTATTTCATTAATAATTGCATGAATGCCCTTCCAGATTAATATTAATATTTAATATTGTTCTGCTACTGTCAATATAAATTTGACCTTATCTTTCAGAGTATAGACGAAAGGATCAAAGACCGCAACAACCTTTTATGTGAAGAAAATCAATTGCTTCGTGCACAGAATGCCCACCTAGGTCATAGAAAAAAACATCATACAAATAAATTTTAGTTGAAGTATGTATTTATTAATCCTTGTCTTTTTTGTCGGGCAATCGTCAACAGCCTCGTTTGATCCACAGATGTGATGAGAGGATTGCTTTCTTCACTTGTTGCATCTAATTTGTCCATTGGTTGCTCCATTGGAATTCTGCAATATAAAAATTTAATTAATTATGTTTATCATAAGTAAACAAACATTCTAATAATAATTAAATATGTGATGATATAATAACACACCTATAATGTAGCATGATATTGTATAGTTTTGCACAATCATGTACTAATTGTGAAGCCTCTGGACTGTAGTGGAGTACTGTCAATTCCTAGGCTTCGGAATGTGCCTTTGAGATACCCATTCGTTCTTTCCACACAGTTTCTCACTTGGCAAAACTATTTTTTATATTTTTCTGCAAAACTATTTGGTGCAACTTCCAATTCTGGAGTCATCAGCCAAGGCTCTAAGGCATAGCCCGAGTCCCCTGTAAAATATTTGTTTCTTTTAATGCTTGTCTTTTCAGATTTTCACAAAGATTTAAATTTTAAAGATAATTGAAATGGTAATTGGAATTGGTAAAAATTAATTATGTAATAAAACAAAGAACAAACAATTGTATGATACGAGTAACGTGTCTTGTGTTTTTTTTTATTTCTAATATTATGCAGATTAGACTTTAGATGGTAACAATATTTGCTAAAGAATTAACATAACATTTCTTAATAAAAAATTTTGAATTGTAACTTTATAAGTTTAAATATTTAATGTAAAACATTATACCTAAAAGATAGTTTTGACCAATTCTACTTTCATACAGACGGTTCATTTCCAAATTAATTTTGCATTGTTAAATATAAACTGATCGTGGACTCGCCCTGGATATCGTGCATTGACGTTAATGATGCGGCACTCAACATCCACAACCTGGAACATTTAGTCTTCTTAATAGTGCAATGGTGAATGGGTTTTCTGCGATCCGAAAGGTTGCAGAATCTATAACGGGGACGACAAAACAACAATAAGATTATTGTCGTACGTTTTTCTAAGAAATATTAATCATGAATATAACAATAATATTCTTTATTTAAAAAAAAAACTTGATTATTAAGATTTCTGAAAAACTAGAACTCGTTTATCCTTTCCAGTTGAACATTTATTGTAGACCGCCCTTTTCTGTTTTTGTACTGAATCCCAGTCGGGAATAGTGGGGGGAAAATATCAACATGGGTGCAGTCAATAGCTCCAAGAATATCTTGCAAACCATGCGTTGAAAGGAATCCTGTGGCTAAATTTTTCCTTGCTTGTGCTACTTCTGGAAATGATATCCATTTCGGCATTAATCTAAAATTAAAATGCAAGTAAGTATATGCACTGAAACTTATTCTATTTACCTACAAAAGAGGCTAATTAAAGTATATTGTCGCTTACATTCTAAAGATAGCACCAGTAACTTGAGTCAGGTATTTGCTAACTGTTGTTTGAGCAACAGCCATTCCATGGTCTTCACCCGTACCTCTCTGGTAACTACCATCTGCCAAGAGTCTTAATGTGAGTACCTAGAGAAATATTAAATTAAGTTAGCTACATATTTTGATTGTTAATATACGATATGTTTCCACAAGGTGATTGTAATAGATGCTTACTTTTATATGCATTGGTAGTCCATCCACAGTATTAATAGGCTTTAAAGCTTTATTTAGCTCTTTATACAAATACATAATACATTCTTTATGCATCCGAAAAAGGCGTATAAATTCGTTGTCGGGGAATCCAAATGGATTACTCTGATCACGTATCGATCGCCGATGTAATTTTCTGTCTTGTTTTTCAATTGCTGACGCGAAAATAATGCTGAAGTAGGCTCGAGACATCTTTTTAGTATCAATATAAACTTAAACCCACGTCCAATGAACAATGATAAAATTGTCCCTTTGAAATGTCAAAAAAGCATAATTTTGTATCCTTCATTTGGCCTCATGCTTCGGACTGAGGATATACTCGTATGTCTACTCGTTATGTCAAACAGGGTTATACTTCTCCTTTCCCCCGTTGCTGTGCTTTGGCATAGGGACAAGATAATTTTATCTCTTGTCAGCGGATATAATCGGGGGATAAAAATTTTGTACCCAGCCCATGCTAAGCGGGCAGAACATAAATATTATTCCCATCATTTTCGGGATCAACTATTACGCAGCTAATTAAAAAACGTCTAGAAAGTTTAACACTGTGCCGCGATCTGATTGGTCGACTTTTTGTGTATATAATAAAAGTTGTTTAACTATTAGAAAAACAATGTCCTATACCTAATATGTTATTAGGGTTATAAATATGCTGTAAAACCACATCAATAAATTTTTTTACTTAGTTTTGTCACCAATTTCACTTTTAATTTTGTTTTTAATCAACTTGTTCGTAAACATTATGTTGCCGTCGCGAACAAATACTAAATATTGAATTTTCATTTCAATTACATACCTACCTCGAACTACCTCGTCATACCTATGTATTTTATTTTATTTTTTTATTTTATTGAATAAGGTACACAAACAGACAGTAGTTATATACAGTTCTAAAATTAAAAATATGATGGATTTGATCTAAACTACAATCCAAAAAAAAGTGTACACAGCATAGTAATATAACTTCAGTAGAATAACAAAAATAAACAAGATAAAAAAATACATTAAAAATTATAAATTAAGAGGAATACGTAAATTTCTTTTAAATCTAAGAAGGCTACTATCAAATATATCTAGATGTACGTTACTACGCTTAATTTCGTCGTAATCATGGCACATTTTGACAACAGGGTTGAAAAAGGAAATGTTATTTCTGTGTACGTCTAACCTAAATATTCTTTGAACACGTTGTCGTATACCGGAATTGAAGTTAATTAGCCTTAGTAACTCTGGGCAATCTATATGAGAATGTACAATCTTGTGCAAGAAAACTTGTTCAGTAAATTGTCTCCTCAAATACAATCGTTGGACATTAAAAAACTTTAGTCGAGAGTCGTATGATGGTAGACAACGTAAGTGACCATATCTGCCACAAATACTGCGTAGGAAATTTCTCTGCACCCTCTCGATGCTGTCAGAATGTACCATATAAAAGTGTGACCATACAGTGGAAGCGTACTCTAGTACAGAACGAACCAAATTATAAAATAATCGAAGTGATGCGAGAGGTTTGGAGAAATCTTTTGTTATTATTGGGTTATACAATAACTTTGAGAATATAAACGCTTATAATAGAGCTTTAACCTTATCGCTAATTTTAGAGTACACAGGGATTTTGAATAAATTATCTATAACAGTATGGGGACACCATAACGGAGACAAAAGACATTTCATAGGTTCACGAGTTTGCCAATCAAGATTTCATATTTAGATATACGTGGTAGAGCCATGCTGCAGCTAAAATAATAGTGTAGTTGTAGCTGGAACAGGTCGGCTCGACCGGGGATGGACCACGCTCTCACAGAATACCAGCGTAAATTAGCAGCTTAAAGCTGCTGTGTTTCGTATGTTGAGTGTAGAGAACCAGCGATCCTTTTTACTGGAAAAGAGGCATTCTATCTTATTCAAGACGGCTTACAACGCATTTGCATTTTAATTCGCAAACGAAGATAGATGTAGATATCTATGGGCCACAGCAACCACTTACAATCAGGTGGACTGTTTGCTCGTTTGTCACATTTATCATATAAAAAAAAAGATAACAAGAGGAAATTTTGGTTAAATGATGCTTATGAACGTAAAAATACATTGATTAAACAGTATAAGTGTGTTATGCTATATCAAAGTGTTTTATGAATAACCATCAATTTTACTTTGCTTTGTAAATAAAATATACGTGATTAATATTATTATATTTCAGTTCTTCACAATTAGTGTAGTACGAATTTTACAAGTTTCTAATACTTAAGTACATTATGTTTGAGCATTTACTTACCATCAGGTAGATTATGTGCTCATTTGTCACCCTTATACTATAAAAAAATATTCGATAATATTTTCTCTCTTTATGGGCGAAGTTATCGTTCAGGCCGAAAAACGGTCTTGAAGAGGATGTATTGATTTAGAGAAAATTGTAAGCAAGTTTTCACTAGAACTAGTTACTAACAATCTCCATAAAACCTATTGCGCTTAATAAGCAACAATACGATGGTATACTGCTACCGAAAATTGCAGTTTATTGGATCCACTTCACGCCGGATAACAATAAATATCCGACCCCTGCTTCGTATGTTGGTTGCAGTGCGGTCTTCGATTGTAAAAATGACTATAAATTTTACTTGCATATAAGTTTATGCAAATAAAATATATATTCATTTTTGTTTTGTTTTCAGTTGTACTATTTTATAAAATGCTAGTATCAAGCAAGCACACAGTCAAATGATTGATGTGACCATAATCTACATCTATCCTCGATTAAGAATCAAAATGAAGTTTCGTTGTCATCTCTAACAACTAACATAAAATGTCTCGTTAACAGTAAAAACGTTGTCCGATTCTCTACACTCACTATACTAAACACAGATTTATTCTGCTCTTTTACAGTGGTAGTCTGTGAGAACGTGGTCCTAACCCGGTCGAGTCAACTTATTTGTGCTGACGCCATAATATAGTTTCAGCATGGCTCTACCACATAAGAAAGTATGCTTTAATATTTTATTAAAACTAGTTGCTACACGTTTTAATTTCGAGCACCAATGCTTCTGAAATAACACAGCCTTGGGATAACTCATAAATAATTATGACATCGATTTTCGGTTAGAAAGTAGATAAACAAATGAAGAAAATAAAGATTAAATTATACCAAGGCCATCAATTTATATAAACACACAATTTATATGATATAAAAGCTTGTCGCGATATTTACCTATTTTAGAGAAAACATATATTTTTCTTAAATTTATCTACTTTTGTCAATATCAAGTTACATATTGTATTCTTGTTAATGCAGGTAAATCTTGTGACAAACTTTTATCTATCTATAATATAAAAATAAGTCGCTGAATGTGTTGCTAAACGCAAATCTCGAGAGCAGCTGAACTGATTTCGCTAATTCTTTTTTTATAATATTCCTTGAAGTACAAAGGTGGCTCTTACGGAGTGAAAAATTTAAAAAATTGTCTGAGAAAGTCTAAAAACAACACCTTTCTATATACCCATACAACAGATTCGTAATAATACTTAAAAGTCAATTTGAGCTTTAATACCATACCATAAAGTTTAAGTGTTAGTGGAGGGGTTCCGGGAAGGCAAAATCATTGAGTGACGATTCCACCGTATAAATATTGACAAATATTTATACGATGGAAACTTAATTTAGAATAAGTAAAAATAAAATGATATATATTAAGTAGGTATCATAATAAGAAATCAGAAATTGTTATTTTCATTGCGATTTTTAGTGAATATTAAAAGAATTTTAAGTGTTTTATAATTTTTATTTTTCGACATAATGTAATTGGTGACTTATCACCTTTTTTTTATTTTATTATCTTACTACCTGGTGTCCCAAGTGGCAGAATAAATACTAAAAAAATAAAAATTAAAGAATTGACTGTCAGGCGGTACGAAGTTCGCCGGGTCATCTAGTATCATATAAACTATATTGTGTAATTATTATTAACTAATGTAATAAATTGATTTCTTTTTAAAAATGGTTTTTTACTATTAATTTATTTTTTTGCTGTCACTGGACATGTTTCTAAGTCTGTTTATTTCATTTAAAGCGCCATTGTTGGTTTTTGATCGAGATCTTAGATCCGTCATCATAATTTTTTTATCGCTAGCATTTGACCTTTGTAGGTCTTAACAACATTTGTTCGAGCACCACCAAACTATCCCCAACCCTTGCCAAGTTTGTCTTTAAAATTGGTATAGTGGCCATCTTGTTGTCCGCCATTGAGATTATTTTTCACCACCGCTAGAATTTGCTCAGGGTATCGGTGTTTCGTTTTTCAAGAAAGGAAACGTTAATAAAAAAGAACTAGTCCGTTATCTTGATTTTTCCACCATATTGGATTTAGAATGACATCCCTTAGCTAGACGTACTTTTAAAGTCCAGTTGCAAAATTTGATCTGAACGTTTCGACCCGAAAATTGTATAATTGGGGACTCCAAAAATTCAAGCATAACAAAATTACAGGCGGATTACCAACTTAGATTCGTCATCTTGATTTCTTTTTTTCCAGCAGTTGATCCTTATTAATCCCTAAAACATTTTTTCGAGCACAACCAAACTATCAAAATTGATATAATGGTCATGTTTCGCTTATCAAGCACTTTCATTTGATACTATTTTCATAGGGGTTACTATGAACATTATAAATCACCATTTTGTGATGTACGCAATATTGGATTTAGAATGACACACTTTAATTATTGTGTTTCACTCATCAAACCCTTTCATTTGATAACCATATTGTACGTGGTAGAGTCATACTGCAGCTATATTAGTAGTATAGTTGTAGCACGAATGGGTCGGCTCGACCGGGGAAGGACCATGCTTTCACAGAATATATATCTATCTCTCTATCTAAACAGATCTCTACACACACACACACACGCACGCACGCACGCATGCGCACACACACACATACACACGTACGCACGCACGCACGCACGCACGCACGCACGCAAGCACACACGCACGCACACACGCACGCACGCACGAACGCACGCACGCAAACACGCACGTACGCACGCACGCACGCACGCACACACACACACACACACACACACTTTTTTGATTTTGACAATTAGGTTTCTTTTCTTATAGGATAAGGGTGAAAAACGAGCATACAGTCCACCTGATGGTAAGTGGTTGCTGCGGCCCATAGATATCTACATCTATCCTCTGTTACAAATCAAAATGTAGATGCGTTGTCACCCGTGAGGACTAAGATGGAATGCCTCATTTCCAGTAAAAAGGGCCTCCGGCCACCTGCACTCACCAAGCGAAATGCAGAGGTAAACCTCTACTTCACGCTGGTTTTCTGTGAGGTCGTGGTACTACCCCGGTTCGAGCCGGCCCATCTGTGCGACAGCAAAAGCTGCCGCGTGGCTCTACCACTGTTAAAACGTAAAATAATGAAATCAACATACGTTTCTGGAGAAAAGGAAATTAATAAATCTGTACGAAATGTTACTTCTTCGCTCATAGCTTATAGCGTTGAATTACTTTGTCAGATACACTTTCTGCGGGTGCTATCGGGCGATCAGCTTGACCAGTTTAGCAAGTAAAGTTTACTCGAAGGTTTTGACACGTAGGATGCAAGAGAAATCGGAAAGATTTCTATGGGAGGCACAATGCGGATTTAGACCTGGAAGAGGATGCACGGATCAAATGTTTTCTATCCGCATGATCACGGAAAAGCTTCTGGCTGCTAACCAGAAGATTTTCTGTGCTTTTGTGGATCTTGAGAAAGCATTTGATAAGGTTGTAAGGAAGAAAATGTGGGAACCGTTGCCGGGGTATGGTGTGGATGGTCGATTGCTAAGGGCTGTGCAGTCTCTTTACTGTGACTGTAAAGCCTGTGTGCGGGTAGGGCATGACCTGTCACCCATGTTTAGCGTCCAAACGGGCGTAAAACAGGGTTGTGTCATGTCTTCCTGGCTGTTCATACTGTATCTCGACAGCTGTTTACAAAAGCTGAAAGGTCTGCTGTATGATGATGATGCAGTGCTTATTGCACCATCAGAGGCAGAACTGCAGGCATTAGTCACGTGTATAAAAGAGGAATGTGAAATTAAAGGTCTCCGTTTAAACGCTAATAAAACTAAGGTTCTGGTATTTGAAAGGGACGAAGAGAGAACGAAGTGTGAAATATGGGTAAATCAGGAATGTCTAGAACAAGTAAATGAAATTTTATACTTGGGGAGTTCTTTTATCCGGGATGGAAGATGTGATTTAGATGTGGACAGGCGTGTCGCTGCCGGGAACAAAGTCAATGGTGCCCTGACTGCGTTAGTCAAAAGGCAAGGCGTAGTGAAGAGTGCACGCCTTGCAATACATAACGCAGTGTTGGTATCGACTTTGTTATATGGCAGCGAAACCTGGGTATGCCAGAAGAAGCATAAAAGCAAGTTGAATGCAGTGGAGATGCGATCTCTTCGTAAAATGTGCGGCGTTACCATGGCCGACTGAAAGCGAAACGAAGAGATTCGCAATATGGCAGGTTTGAAAGATGACCTTATCACAAAAATTAACAAGGGCGTGCTTCGGTGGTTTGGGCACGTTGAGCGAATGAGTGAAGACCGAATGGTGAAGAAAATATATAGCGCGAAAGTGAATATTAAAAGGTGTCGAGGTAGACCGAGACTAACTTTCGAAGACCATGTGAGCAAATTGCTCGAAAAGGGTAGGGTCAAGAGTACTCGGATACCTAGACGTGCATGTATGAAGAAGATAATGAATCTGAAAGAAGCGAAAGAGGTATGTAAGGATCGTGACACTTGGCGATCTGTTCTCTCTGGCTACCCCGTCAGGGATTGTGCGTGAAGATAAGTAAGTAAGTAAGTAAGATCCACTTTCTCCACTGGCTGCCATCTGTACTTGCGAAGCGGCTACTAACACTACTTCCAGTAGTCGGGGTCTAGCTCTACCACGCACTCAACTTGGTGAAACGTACCGTCAGGAGCTATAATATGGATATTACCATCTCTGATCAAGCATTTGCTTATGCCAAACTTTTGCCTGACCTCTATGAACACAATGTGACGATCTTTTGTCAGGAACTGGGACATTTATTCCTAATATCTGTTAAGTATATAGTTTCCGCTTGACTTGTAGGTACATGTAATTATTTATTTGTTATCTTTCGTTTGATTCCACTTTGAGTTTTGACTCCTATTTCGTTACAGGTGATTGAGTTCTCAATATAACATCAGTGAAAGCAATCTACCGTTTAATTAATTAACAGTCGAGTGGTCGCGCAATTTTCGTATCCCTCGCTTTTTTGCGTTGGGGTTCACCGAATGTCCTCATTAATTTAATGTCACTCTTTCGCTTTATTCTGTTAATTAATTTTAATACGCGTGCTTCATAAGCAGTGGAAAAATTTTCGTATGAAAATTTCCTATTTTAATTATTTAACTGTGCGTATAAAACGCATATATCTAAATTTGTTAACATTACCTTTTTTATAAAATAAATGTGACAAACGAACATTTAATCCACCTGCCCATAAGCCCTTAAATATATATCGACGATTAGGAATCAAAATATGGATACGTTCCACCCTTGGTGAATAAGATAAAATGCCTCTTCAAAAGCATTGCACTTATGTATAAGAAGGTTCCGGCTTGTACACTAATCATTAGCCCAGCAGAATTAAGCTGCTATTTTACGCTCGTAATATTCTGTGTCTTGTAATATTTGTGGTCTTTCCCGAGTCGATTAAACCTATTCTATTTTAACACGACAGCCCTACTATGCTAACTTTAATGTATTTTTCAACTACTTGGGTTTCTTAATTTGCCTAACAGAGCACTGTTGTGTTTTGACTTAAATTAAAAATCCAGGTTGTAATTAATACCTTCGTATTACTAAGAGGCGACAATATACATAGTTGTATGCAGATTTCTTTATTCTACCTTAGCTAAAGCTTGCCCACATGCTCTGTTGTATTTACTAATTGGTGGCCTAATACTCATGCATGATCCAAGACTACAATTGATTCCATCTAAGACCTCAGGGAATATAATAGACTTGTTTGTCACCAAACTGGAACTACTACAATTATCCACTTTTATAAGTTCATAAAAATGTAGTCTATGTCTATATTGTTAATTATCTCAAGAAATGATTTCTTATATTTACGCGAACACTACACATTTAAATAAAACTAATTTTACTGATTTTATCGCGTATATAAACTTTTTTTATATTCCCGACGTTTCGAGTACTTTAAAGCACCCATGGTCACGGGGGGGAGGGAGGACCGCAGTGTTCACAATGTTATAGTTAACCACGGCCCTACCTCCAGATTAAAAATATTTTTTTTGTTCAGATCTACCCAGTACGAACTTACAGTATCTTGAAGTCTTGCAGTTGTATGCTTGGGTTGGGATTTGATTTTATTAATTATAGGATCACAAGTAGATAGTAGCACCCAGCCATCTTCTCTATTGAAATTAGGATGTTTTTTTTTTTATATCAATAGCCTCGCAAATCATTCTTAGATGGAATCGGTGTTCTTTAGCGAGGATTTGTGGTCTATCAAATCTAATGTAGTGACGGGGGCGATCCTGTACGTGTTCACAGACTGCAGAAGCGTCGCCTTTTCACAAAAACTATGTCTTCTTTAACGCATCTGCAATTCCCCTAGTGTTGCGGTTGTTCATGGGCGGCGGTAGCCACTTACCATCAGGTGAGCCGCATGCTCGTTTGCCCCCTCTCCTATAAAAAAAAACGTGGGTTTTTTATTGCATAGGGACATTTCACTTGACTTATGGTAAAACTTACTAATTTTCTAATCTTCTTCAGCGGCTTGCAGTATATTTTAATGGAAGCATACTTCAAGATGTTATCTTGTCAGTGACACCTCTGACATATGGAAGTAGAGCAGCCCCTCGCTCGATTGTGGCCGGCTTCACTCGTTCACTGTGACATAGGCGCGGAACCCGAAGCTTATTGTCGTGCAAAACATGCTTGACGTGGAGCTCTGCGGCCAGGTATTTACTGTCACAGATCCCTCGTTCTCTCTAAAACAAAGATTTACCCATAGTAGCTAACTGTGAATAATGATGATCACCGTTTAAATATCTATCTATATTCACAGTGTGGTTGGAGGTGTTATCAGGATTCCGAATTACTAACACATCTAAAAAAGCTAAAGAATAGTTTGCCTCTAACTGTATTGTGAACTGAGTTTTAGAATTGATGGAGTTGACATGGTTTAAAATGCAGTTAATTTATCTAAAGGTATAATTGTAAATGTGTCTTCTACGTACCGCTTGTAGAATCTTGGATTTACGGGGGAAGTAAACAAGGATTTCCCCTCAAAGTCTTCCATGAATATATCGGCGACAATGGGAGATACAGGTGAGCCCATTGCCACACCATCTATTTGCTTGTAGAACTCTTCCTTCTATAATAGGTAGCCAGATGTATATCAGTGTCTGAGTAATATTGCATATTCTACGGGCTTGTTGTTTTCCTACAGCCTTCTACTCGTAGTTACAATCGAGATGCAGTCTTCAACAAGTAAGCATGTGAACAGAGACTGCACATGCACACAAACCATAGTTTCATTGCCTTCGAGATGTAGCTCTTTAATCTAGCTTACAAAATGGTAGGAATCCTTTATGTGTGCTCTTGTATATCACTTGAGCGGTGAGAGTAATTTCGCTAAGTGTTGAGCCAATCTGTAAGTTGCTGAATGGATTTGGCTCACTGTAGGACGTAGTGGAACACGCCGGCCCAGCCCAGCTCCACTACGTCCCATAGTGAGCCAAATCGATTCAACAACTTACAGATTGGCTCTACAGTTAGCAAAAATACTCTAACCGCTCAGGTGATATACAAGAGCACACTGATGTGTAATTAATGTAAGATGTGGCAACACTGATTATTAATAATTACATTTTATAAGATTTTTTTCAATTTTAATTAAAATTAATAGTTTTATAAGAAAAAATGAAGTTTTTGTATCATACTAATTTTCTGCGGCGATTATAAAAAAAATACGAATTATTTTTTATTTTTTATTAAAGACCAAGAAATAAGATACCATTCTTCCATTTACCATATCAGAAAATTCTTCATAGATTTTTAGATCATTGATGAAATATAAAATATCCTTAGATTCTGTTGACGTGTATATATGTATGTATAGATGCAATCTATTGAGGGGGGGGGGGGGGGCTATTTCATGGCCTATGGACTTTAATAGGCTGTTATGTTAGGGTGATTAGTCCGACGCGCTGCTCCAGTGAGTATTGTTCGATTCATTGACCTAATAAATTAACGATTGTATTATTAGATGATGAAAGGCAAAAATTTGCCTACCCGTAGATAGATACCTGATATTTGGAAGATATTTTTCCCAGTCCAAGAACTTCATTTTTAAACGGAAAGAAATTAAAAAGAACATGTTTGGAAAAGTCTTTTTTCTTTCTTTGTAAATAAATAATTTTAATAAAAAGTAACGCAAACTTCAAAGTACTAAAATTGTTCGCGCAAAACACTTTCAAGGATTGACGCGAGAGGGCGCTCGGCGCGGTGCATTCATACCGGTTTGACTTTCGGTCGTGCGAAAAACGCCCAAGGGCAGTCAGTCGTCTTTAATCGGTGCTGACGTGAGCACGCGGTCCATTCTGTTAGGGAACTCGGAATAATTAGGTGCGGCCCGTAAATATACGGTCTAGGATTTGTGACGCGCATTCCTACTGGAGAGCTTCCCGGGACTTATTGTGTCTGACTCAAAACCTGAATAAGTGCATTCGGCAATATTAGATAGTGCGGCCTCTGATATTCTAGAATTAACTATTGCTACGCGAAACGGTAGTGACCTTTGACCCTTTAAACTCCGTGTGCGTTTGTGCGGTAACCATTATACCCAGCTATAGTTAGTGGCTTCTGTAAGTTAGTAAATCGTACGATAGAGTTAATTGACTGTCATCGTGAAGAAAGAGGAAAGTGACTGTGGATGCCTCGGAGGGCCCCCTCAAGTTGGATCGGTGTCGACGCTGGGGCTGCTACCGACGGCCAAGGTCTAGGTTCAATCACCATCAGTCACACCCAGATACACATCACATCACTTATTTCCCTTTCACTACACAACCACATGTGACCTGACCGACTCCGGAGGGACCAGTCGCCTTGGATATAGGTAAGTAAGCTTCGCCTAATTCCTCTGCCGGTTGACTGGCCGTAGTATAGAACGCTCCCCCATATATTTAGTGTAATTAGAGAGATTCCACGTGGCCACATTGAGGCCCGACCTACGTTTGCTCGGGAAGTCTTCTGTTTATGGGCCCCAGAGGATTGGATCCTTTAAGGGAGCAACCGTAGGCCGTAACAAAAATAATTTCTTAGAGGAAAAGCGTGAGCGTGTAAGTATAGAAATATTGAAGAGTCCAAAAGTTATTATGTGGAAATGTTTTAATTTATTTTTAGTTATTTAAAGTCAGCTTAAGGCTTATTATAAAAAGTCTAATATTTTGCCCCTTTTACTAAGGTATATTAAGGGCTAAGGAATATGAGAATCTCGGATGTTGTCTAAATAGAAATAATTTAAAATTAAGAATTGTGTACAACCGACTTCTATATAAATTATTAAGTATAATTCAAAAACTATTGGTCAGACCTTGATCAAATTTATACGGAATCACATGTAAAGCACCAGCTTTGAATTAAAAAAGAATGGTCGAAATCGGTTCACCCAGAAAAAAGTTGTGACATATAAAAAACACATACAGTCAAATTGTTTCTTTGAAGTTGGTAAAAATATTTAAATTAAAATATATCTCTTATACGAAACTAGTGCTAAATTATAACCTATTTAATAAAAGAAGATACTTTCAAATAGGTTAACTTTTGAAAATATATGAAGTAACAATCACATAAAATTTTATACGTAGTAGAGGCACGCTGCAGCTATATTATCGTTGTAGCACGATTGCGGTCGGTGCGACCGAGGTAGGACCTCGCTCTCACAGAATACGAGCGTAAAATAACAACTTAATGCTGGTGTGCTTTGTATGTATGAATGTTGATGTCTATGAGCCACAGCGTCCACTTAACATCAGGTGGACTATGTCCTCGTTTGTAACCCTGATTCTATAAAGAAAAATACAAAAAAAAATGCACGCAGTAGTTCTTAGTTAGTTCTTAGACTCGGAGGAAAATTAATATGACGTAATATATATTTTAAGGCGTTTAACATCATTGTAGCTATTGACAAATTATTTTATAATGTTTTTGAATGTAGAGTGATGATTACCAACATCGTTTTCAATAGCAGCAGCAACATCATCATCAGTAGACTATTGGATATAGCCTCTCCCACTTACTTCAAGCTAGTCCTCTTCCAGACCAACTTTCGATCACGGCGGCCAGTTTCAACGGCGACCAGTTATCTGCGCAGGACAGGATTATAGTGCCCGAATTTATGCACAAGCACAGGTGCACTCTCTATTCCTTCACTCTCATAGTCCAATAAGGTGCAGGACCAACATATTTTCGTGCTTTTCTGGGCTCAAAGCGTAAAATACCGCATGCTTCTTGAACACGGTTGGCTACTGAAAAACTGATCAGCAATTGCCTAAACTGCCACTACTCGTAGACCAAAGAGGTAATCACTCAAACATTATATTTCAACCTATACCATGCATACAAGAATCATTACTTGTTTATGTTAATGGGATTGGCACAATTCTTTTTTGTCAATGCGGTGTAAGAAACACGGTCATGTTAATAAAACTAAAGAAGTTACAACAGTTGGTGGACTTTACATATCTGGGATTTTTTATACAACAAAACAAATTAACCGAAATTAACAATTATGCGTTTTAGTAAATAGGATTCTAAATCAAGGCCCGCAGCGTATTAACTAGTACTTACAGGATTAGTATATGCGGTCATATTGAGAACAGAAGCACATTTCTTAATGAAGCATTTGATCTTTCATGATACATTATCACTGTGATACAATAGGTCCCATTTGCAGAGATCATGATGCTCAGTCATTTTAACGCCCAACATGCTGATTGACTTGGTCCCAGTTTTACCAGTCATGCGTGTAGGTCTGTTTATGAATTTGCCTTGGCATAAAATCTGACACAACTGGTTACTTCGCCTAAGCGTGTGTGGAAGATCATGCACCTTCCCTGTTGGACCTTCCGCTGACCTCTCATCTGGATGGATCCGTTGATGCCCCTCTTGGCTCTTCGGACCATTGTCTAGTCCGGAGTGTAGTGGTCTAAAAAGTTTCCGACTTACCAAAGATGCAAGACATTTTTTCTTTAAATTTATTTTTATTTTTTTGCATAGTCTCCTTGTAACTCTACACAGTTGTCCCAGCGATGCACCCAACTCTTAAACCCATCAAAGTAGTACTCTGCGTTTTTCTCTGCAAACTTATTGTTTACTAAGGTGATTTCTTCTTCATTTGACAAAAATCTCTGTCCTCCGAGCGCAACTTTTAGATAAGGGAATAAAAAAAAGTCGCTTGGGGCTAGATCTGGTGAGTAAGGCGGGTGGTCAAGCAGTTCAAACTGTAATTAGTGGATGTTCCCCATGGCAAACGCTGAGGTGTGAGATGCTAGGTTTTCATGGTGAAACGGTATATTTTTCTGCAAATAGTGCCATTTTCCGCAGTTTCTGAATTGCTATTGTAATGTTTTTTTTCCTTTTTGAAGATATTCGATTAAGGTAACTCCATGACAATCCCAAAAAACAGTCGCCATCACTTTCCCAGCCGAAAAAAATAGTTTTTGCTTTTTTGGAGCCGGTTCTCCGTTTGTAATTCACTGTTTTGACTGTATTTTTATTTCTGTATGTATGGGTTATATTATTGTAAAGTTTTATTAAAATAAATTTGGTAGTTTTTACGTGGATGAGCAACAAACATCCATACATCCATACATCCTCACAAACTTTTACGTTTATAACATTAGTAGGATTCAAGTCAATATTTTCTTATTGATTACTATTAAAACTCAAAAAATCAGAAACTAGACCATGGTCAATAATTATTTTTTACCTTGACAGGAACAATAATTTTTAGGTTGACGGAAATCATTCAATAATACTTTTTATGTCCCATTTGTGTAAAATTTATAATTTTAATTAAATTATTTTCATTAAAGAAAATTTATTGATATTTATCATTTTATTAATTGTCCTCCTCTTATTCACTGCTCTCTGAAGATTCACTGTCTGAGAAATCCTCTTTAATGCCGAAGAGACCATCTTCATCGTCAAACAAATAATCTCCAATATCCACCTCTAAATTATTTTCGTCTATATCTTCTGAAATTGCTGAAAAATAATGCTTGATTAATATATATTAAATAAAATACTTATAAGAAATAATATGACGTATTTTTGTATTTATTTGTTTTTTTTTCGTTTGCTTCTATTAAAGGATCCATAACAGAAGATGGCATACAATCACCTTCAAACCAGCAAAACTCAAACTTTGCATCTTGAAGGTCGCACACATCGCGACACAGCTCGCGATACCATTCATACCATATGAACGATTCACAGTTCACCACTGTGCGATTTAAAAGAACTTTTATACCTCTTACAACTTCCTTCGGGAATTGACTACCACCAGCGATGTTTCCGGACCGATACAACTTAGGGACCTTCAATAAAAGAGCCTACTCCTTTTTAAAAGACCGAGCATCTTCAATTCCCCTGGTGTTGCAGTTGTTTATGAGCGGTTGTAGTCACGTAATCTTTGCTAATATATTTGTAAAAACCACCAGCTATTTCGAAAATATTTTGGTTGAACTTATTATGTAATTTTATAAAAACAAAATAACATTTATAAACAAAATAACAATATATTACACATATGAAAATTTTGTTGCCGTAATTTTTCATTAATTACAAACATTCTAAATAGCAAATGGCACCAAAACTCCGTGACTTTTTTTATTTTAGTGCTCCGTCTGTAACAATTCGCTCTTTTAATTAAAGAGTTTCATTGCTAAGTGGAATTCAATAAACTTAATTATTTGAGTAAAAGCTTGCTGAAAAACTACCTACAAAGAAAGATTTTCGGGGAGAACTATTTCATTTTGTACTTATTTCAACTTATTACGTGACATAATATAACTATCATAGTACTTTAAGCGAACAAGCCGTTTCTGAAAAACCAAGTACGTATTATGTACGTAATTGGTGTTTTAGAAACGGCTCGAACGATTTAGATCAAATTTTATGTTTCGACAATATTTTACTTTCCAATATTATTTAAATTTTTCAACAATGAGTGAAGCTCAGGTATATTTTGTATAATATTAAGTTTTTATCCAAATAAAGAGATCTCAAGGGCTGTTTCAGATAGCAATGTAACACCAGCCTAAAGTATTAACAATCTACTGATGGAGATTGGTTTTAGGTTTTTTTTTTATAGGAGAGCGGGTAAACGAACATGCGGTTCACCTGACGGTTAGTGACTACCGTCGCTTATGAACAACTGCAATAGCAGGGAGATTGCAGAGGCGTTCCGGCCTTTTAAAAAGGAGTAGGATATTTTATTTAAGGCTCCTAAGTCATATCAGTCCTGAAAAATCGCTGGTCAAAATTGATTCCACAAGAATGTTCTGGGAGGAAGAAAACTTCTTATAAATCGCACAGTGGTGGACCACCAATCATCCAGAAGGTATGGATGGTATTGCGAGTTTTGTCGCGATGTACGATTGTAAAATTGAGCGGGTGGAATTACTCCGAACAATTCCTCACAGCACTCCCCGTAATAGATGTGATAAAATAAGCAAAGAGATGCAACTTCGCAGCGCCAGTGAATCAAGCCGGTCGGAACGGACTCGGTCGTCGACGATTCTAACCGCTCTGCGCTGGATACGAATCAGTGGAAGTAGCGGAAACTAGGGAGACCCTGCACAGAGATGGGAACAGTAATCCATATGTGCCTTGTAAAGTTGCAAGCGGTGTGCCGGCATGAAATACAGGTCCACTCTGCTGAGCACGCCAAGCTTTTTAGAGGCCAATTTGGCCTTCTCTTCCTAGTGACTATGATACTGCACAACACTCAATATGTTGACACCGAGGATTCCAATATTGGCTGAAGCTATAAGAGAAGTGCCTTGAAACTGAGATGATACAACAAAGCGGTTCTTTTTAGTGGTAAACGCGCAAACTTGTGTCTTCTGGGGATTAAAATGGACTAGATTTAGTCGCCCCCAGTCCGAGACATTGTTCAAAAAAGTCTCGACTTCAGACACAACAATGGATGGGTGCTGCCATCTGCTAGGGATCCTATAATTAACAAAATTAAATCCAAACACAAGCATACCACTGCAAGACTTCAAGATACTGTAAGTTCATTCTGCGTAAATCGAACCAAAAATTAATATTAAAAAATTGAAGGTAGCCGGGCTAACTGTGACATCGGGACGCCAAACATTTCAGTTCAGTAGAAGATCACCAGCTGAGCGACCTCGACCGAAACCGTACTTGCGGTCAATAATCAGGTGGTGATCGTCAAGGTACCGCATGCGCTGGCAGTAAATAATATTTTCCATCACTTTCGAGAAAAAAAAGTGATAGCGATAAACCTGTAGTTGGACGGATCTGAGCGGTCACCATTTTTAGGGATCGGGTGCATCAAAGCTGTCTTTTCATGAGTTCGGGACTACGCCTAGGAAGTGGGTGTACCGGAAAAGACGCGTTAAAACCAGTGCCAACCCCGGAGTGCACGTCTTCAGCACAATAGTTGGGACTCTATCAGGCCCACTTGACTTATTGACGTTCAGGGAGAGGAGTGCTTTGCGCACCGAGCGCTGTGTAAACAGTACTTCCTGCATGGAGCACTCACACTGCGGTATCGTCGGTGGTGTGTTCCCCCGTCATCAAGAGTCAAGTTGGAAACAAAGAGAGAGCTTAGCAGATCAGCCTTTTCCTTTGCAGAATGGGCAAGTTAGTCGTCCACTCTATGCAGAGATGGCAGCGATGGCTGACTGAAGTTCCCTTGGACAGTCTAGACGAGAGACTAGAATGCATGTATTCTCGAAGGGAGGCGAACTAGTTTCTCGCCAACTTTTCCTTGACAATAACACTTTTGGAGGACCTGGAGGCTGACCTTTACTTCCCAGGATGTTGATGTATCATCTGAGGCCCGGTAGCACTCCTGCTTATAGCGTGATGCAGTTTTACAGGAGTGACCAAACCATGGCTGAGTTCTGCTTCCGATAGGCACAGATGATGTAATAAATAGTTCCATTCCCTGAACTAACACATCAGCGACAGAATCAGCAAAAACTTTTGTATCGTCCGGCGAGAAGCAAACCCGCCCCCAAGGGTAGGATGCAAAAAAAGACTGCATCCTATCCCAATCGGCTGACTTTTATTGCCAAACACGGCGGCAAGCTGCAGATCACAACTGTGATGGGAGCGTGTGTAGTGCGGATCAAACAATGGTTCGAAGAGGAGGCATTGACAAAGACCTGATATCCGTCCGGATTAAAGGTCATCAGAAGATCCAATAGGAAAGGTATATGATCCTCCACATCTGAGATCCGCGTAGGCAAAGTAACCAGTTGTGTTAGACCATGTGCCAAGGCAAAGTCATAAACAGATCTACGTGATGCGCGTTAAAATTACCAAGCATCGCGATCTCTGCGGATGGTACCTGTTGTAGTACGGAGTCTGCAGCCATTTGGACGTGGTAAAAAATTTCACAACTTTCTTTGGTATGTATCGAATGGAAGACCATCAAGCCCACCATGCTAAGTGCACCATGGTGGGTTTGATGGTCTTTTGATCGGAACCCTAATTCTTTGTCTAAAATACGGGACTATTTAGAAAAGTAGTTCGGAATAATTCCAGCTGCCAAATTCCACCATCGCACATCGCGATAAATCTCAAAATACTATCCACATTATCTGGATGCTTGGCAGTTTACCATTGTGCTATTTCCTAAGAGTTTTCTTACTCGTACGATCTTTATGGAATCGTATACCAATTGGTCTGGAATAATACCAAGGCTATTTTATTCCAGACCGAAAGACTTATGGGCCTTCGAAAAACGAGCTTACTCCTTTTTTTTTGGCAATGGAGACTTGTCTTAGCACTGACTTCAGAATATGTTTACTGTCGATAAATATTTTTTCCACCTAATTCGCCATTTGCA
The DNA here is from genome assembly GCA_963668995.1 of Parnassius mnemosyne. NCBI lineage: Eukaryota > Metazoa > Arthropoda > Insecta > Lepidoptera > Papilionidae > Parnassius > Parnassius mnemosyne. Next base: position 10,932,267 of record CAVLGL010000046.1, on the reverse strand, counting down.
TTGGTTTTTAAGTCTATGAAGGTAATCAATAATTCACGAAGACACCGCTGAAGTGCAAAGAGGTGTACAGTTTAATAATTAAACTTCACTTAACTGAGCAAAATTATTCAGTTGGAAATGTCTGTCAAGTTACTTAACTTATAACAGTATAGTTCAATGAAGTGTTAATTTAAAATAAATCTATGTTTAGCTAAATAACTTATATGATTTTCTGTGTTTATGCATCATGTCTTCCGTCTTATCTATACCAATACAAAAATAAGGCTGAAACGTATTTTGTTTATACACGCTAACCTCTGGAATTACCAATCCGATTTGAAAAATTCTTTTTGTATATTATAGCCAGATTCATGAGAAATTGTACAGGTTATCTAGCATTAGTCTGTACTTCACAGCCACCCTTAAATATTGATTTTTTTAAACAAGTCGGAAGAAAAAGCGCTTTCTAACTGCTTCATCCGCATGTGCTGGCGTAATGGTTAGTGATACGTGAATACAATGTTACATAAATACAATGGTCTGGTTCGCACAACTGGTGTTTTCAAGGCTGTCATTAAAGAATGCGGTTTCACTGAGCTCGTCGATCTACCTATATGGACTCTATTATATTATTTATTCTTAAAATCTAAATCCGACTTACGGAGAAAAAAAATTTACACTGATTATGAGGTGAATCAAAGTTTTGTCACATTTTGAGGGAAAAAATTCAGACTATTTTTAAGGTATACCCTTAAAGGTAAAGTTATCAAAGTATTGAAAAGTTAGTAAAGCGTTGTGAAAAGTGTATTGAAATAAACGGAGATTATATTATCTAAAAATATACAGTGGTTTGAGATTTATCCCTTATTTTATAGTTCAGGTCAGAAACTTTTGTACCTTACTATCGGCTGTAACTTTAATTTATTATAATATTATAATTTATTTTAAGCAAGGTGTCATGTCGCGCTGCTCAGATGCGTGATATATGCGGGTGAAACCGCAGGGTATGCTAGTTTTTATAAGATTGAAATAAAAACTAGCAGGCAACCTTATAGTATGTAGCCGTAGACACCTGCAAGAAATTTATAACAAAGAAGGCTACAGATGCGTGGTCAACTCTGAGGATTATGACGGAATGGCTTATAATTTGTAATGATACTGAATCTATACTCATACATAAGACTGAAATACAGCAGTCCACTTACTGCTGTTTAAAAGTAAAAGTAAAGTTGCAGCCTATTTACGTCCCAATGCTAGGTACAGGCCTCCTCTAATTTCTCAGAGGGTTTTAGGGTAAGAAAATGTCCGCCGCGCTACCCCAATGCGTGTTGGCGAACTTCACATGTCTTCGAAATATTTTTTTTTGATTTCTCAGACATGCAGGTTTCCTCACGATGTCTTCCTTCACCGCTGAGCACGTGGTAAATCAGCACTTAAAATTGCAATTAACAATTTAATTGGTGCCGGCGGGGATCGAACCCGGGTTGCTCGCGTACTGTGAAATTTACAGCGAGCGCTATCCATCTGAGCTACCACCGCTCGGCTACTACTGCTATTTGGTAGCAGAAATTGGTAAGAGGCCGGTGCCTACCCAGACCCAGAAAATTAGTCGCAGAAAATGGCGAACATTGGAAATAGTCCACTACTAAGGAAAGGAAAATTTGTAACTTACAATTTCATTTCTAAATCGTTGGACCTAGAAACCTGCTTGTCTTAAAACTTAAAAACATTACGAAGATAAGTGAAGTCTGTCAAAACGCATTGGGTAAGCAGAAAGGACCTCCTTACTTATGATCATATTGTATCATAATATAATATGAGAATTTTTTATAGGTTGCAATGAATAAATGAATGATGAATAAAATTTCATTTTCCTAAACAGATAAGAATATTTTCGTTGTGAACGTGCTTCAATGCACGTTCACGGCTCTAGTCATACCTCGTTAGGTAGATAATGTTTTATAGCTGTTCATCAAGACCTTTATCTTCTTAGTAATAAATGAAATAAATAAAAATAATATATTCCTAAAGCTACAGAGCTGAAAACAATGATCAGTAATACATATTAAATTTTAATTAGATATAAAATTTTACTGGCGGACCCCAAAAAATAACCTATATCTTGGCAAACCAGGAGTACGGTTATCAGTTTTAATTATACGTAGCTAAACCTAGTCATATTCTCCAAAATCAATTAATTACTCTCAGAATTAAGTAGATAGTTTTTAAATTTTTGTTCCTTAGATTATTATTTATTAATTATTCCTGTATTACATATGTTTATTTTTTTTGTGTAAAATAGATATTGTATATGATTTGATATTATTTATGATTTAATATTAAGTCATCAGTGTCATAATAGTTTAGTGTGGTGAGATACGTTTTTACTATTTCAGCTTTCAATGTGGTACAATTTTGATGTCGCAGACTTTAATGATTCTCTTATAGAAATATGGGGATGTGAATACTGCGTGAATAATACGTTGCGCAAAAATAGATCTGAAAGCTGAAATAGGGATTTTTTTTGAAATTTACGTTTAATGACAAAAAGATCGTAGCTAGGCGATTGAGTTACTTGCCCGTGTGTTTTTAATACAGCAGATAGAATATACAACTTACACTCAATTCCTCAATATCCTAATAAAGATCGTTCATAAGGTACCGGTAGCGCTTTCGAGTTGGCTATAGACACTCGGTACTTGATTTTAGTTATGTTTTCAGTTTAGGAGTCTTACCAGGGTTAAGCTTGAACCATTCATACTGTTTTTGAATGTCGAAAATACGTTCAGAATTAATTACGATAAAAATAAATTTCACTAAAATTGTTTATAACGAAACGGGTTGCCAATAATAAAAGTTCATTATTCGGTCCCAGACAATCCATTTGTGGCTGAAGATGGGACTCATATACAACGAATTGAGTCGCAATGTAGTGTAGTTAAGAGGTTTTTCAGAAAACAAAATTATAACAATTCACATTACATTGTTTCAGTTACCACTATCATAGCAGTGTTTAGGTCAACCTGACTTTATAGATAAGATAGGTCAAATCTGTACCAAAACCGAATCAGAACGCCCCGATTTCAAGAAGTTTTGTCTGCCTTACCTACTACAACTATAACTGCAAAAATGTTGGATAAATCCGGCGGGAAGGCCCAAAATGGTGGATACATATCCCGGCCTCGATGAGGGTTGTGTGATGTGGTGAGAATATATTATCTGGCGATACTGCAAATGTTCCCAAATTAGGCTAGGCTTGGCCATTTTGCTCCCAAATTAGGCTATAGGGCACAAGTTCGCAAGACACGCAGCTGATCGCACCGCTAAATCTCGCTTCATCACTTTGCGCGGTGGTGAAATGTATATTTTGAACAATACTAGAAAGCAGCAAGTGTAGACAGTAGCGAAATAGGCCTATAATTATGTCGTGAATTCTTACTGCCTCATGAATAGATCGGACATACTACTGCTTTCTTTTATATATTGGGGAAGTGTCCTACACTAAACCTCAGATTACAAATATAAGTAATTGGTTTTGCTAAGTAACCGCAGAAGTTTCTTAACATCTTGGCTGTTATCCCATCGAATCCATGTGTGCTCTCCGTTTTTAGGCTTAAGATAGTATTTTTGTCTTCACCCTCTTCGGTTGGATATATTAAGAATGAAATCTGTGGTGGTTTCACTGATTAAGAATTTAAAGCAAGATCGAAGAAGCTTAAATGATATATACGAGTACCTTGTTAGGTCATAAATTCTGTCACATGTTTAATATAAAATAATTGAAACAAGTTTATTCATTATGTAACCATTTATATACCAAAATAAACTTAACAAAACATAAATTCTTATGACACTAAAGTTTATTCAAAACGACCTCCGTGATTTTGAATACAGGCCTTCAATCTGCGCGGCCAGTCGTCTATCGCAGCACGAACGAAGTCCATGTCAATATCGGCGGCTGCCTTAATCAAGGATGTCTTGAGTGACTCAAATTTTGGGATGAGGCTTTGAGCACGCCTTTTCCTCCAAGTGTTGCCATATCTTGTAATCTAACGGATTCAAATCTGGACTGGAGGAGGGCCAGTCTTCGTGCCGGATGAAGTCGATTTCACGCGCCGCCAGCCAGTCTTGTGTGCTCTTCGCTCTATGAGCTGGCGCCGAATCTTGTTGGAATACCCAGTGCCTGTTATTGAACATGGTATGAGAAACAGGTTCCACAAGGTTCGTCAGAACTGTATTTTGATACAAAACTGCATTCGTTTTTACACCTTTCTCACAAAAATGTACCTCTGTTAAGCCCCAATAAGAAACTCCCAACCATATTATGAGCGAGGATGGAAAATGACCTCGTTGGACACGCGGAATACGGTTGCTCGCTTCTTCACTACTGTGTGCGTACACCTTATCATTTTGTTTGTTGTAGCTCTCTTCTACGGTAAAAAATTTTTCTTCCGAAAAAAGAATTTCCCGATATTTTTTTCCCGCGTACCGCTTCAACAAAGCGCGGCATCTCTTCAGTCTCAGGTCCATTAGACGAGCATTCAAACGATGTCCTGTTTTTCTTCGATATGCCCGAAGCCCTAAATGTTCATTTAATACCCTTTTCACCGTGGTTCTGCTTAACCCCATCTGAAGGGCCAACAGTTTCTGCTTACGTTCGGGATTTCTTTGAATTCGCGCCTTCACAGCTTTTATCACTGCTGGAGTCCTAACATACCGAGGGCGACCACTTCTTGACCTTCTTGACACTAAAGTCTTCATTGTACAGTTTGATGGTCATATAAAAGAATCTTTTGGTTATATTAAAATTTTTCAGTATGTCAAAAATTTTAATTGGCGCGTAACCGCAACAATGCAACGCAATAACTGCAACACGGTCTTCTTTAAGCGTCCACTCCATATTTAAAAATGAGTAAAATTCTAAAAAGTATACAGTTTTATTTTCATGAAAAATTCGAATTCAATAAACTTTTTTGTGGCCAGCATATATATCATCTTATTGGCAATATACGCCTAACATGAACAAAATATTCATTAACAAGATTTAACAGGATTAATTTGGCGTTTATAAATATGGAGCAAATCTGTAGATGGAGATTGTTTGATTTGTTCCATACTACAGGCGTTTTTAATAATCTTTCAGGTATCCTTGGCATTTCCAGAGCATTTTCATAAACGTCTATGGTTCATTTCCTAGTGCTGATTTCCTCTATTTGTAGTAATCATCTCAAATAAAGATAAATAAATAAAGTATTATTATTATTAGAATGATCACTTCCTGCATGATGAAAGCTAGCCGGTGATGGTTAACGTAACTTTATTAAACTGTCAATCCATCCTAGAGATATTTTTGACATATCTGTCTTTTTTATAGTAAATCAATATTGCCAGTGACTTTTACCTAACTATAAAAATACTGTTAACGAGATATCTAGGACAAATTATTAATATGAAAGCATTACTGAACGTTATTTGATTTCATCAAGCGAAATAATGGTACCTCGAAGTAGAAAATTCAAAATTAAACGTAAATTTCATATAACATAAACAAAACATTGTCTGTAAAATATTATTTACTGATCTTTGTGTCTCGAAAAGACAGACAATAAATTGATATTAAAATTGCTCTTTCAAGAAATTATGGGTCAATTTAATTTTAATTGCGTTATATTTCAATTTTTTTTAAAATATAACTACACAAAATATTTAACTATATTACATTCAAAACTTAAATAACGAAAACTAAACACTGTGCCTTACATAAATTCTTTCAATTCTGTTTCTTTTTAATTTTATATAAAAAAAAACTGCTTCTTTTCATTACTTTTTTTTTATTTTGTCATGTGTAAAAGTTTATTTGTATATCTGTTTAGAAATACATTTTTGTGTGTTTTATATGTCATCACTAAGTACTATTTGATTTCTTTCCTCTTTTTTGTAAATATTTAATGGCACCTACGGAATATAAGCGTCAAAATGCTCATGCAATAACAAGACTATACAGAGTTGGGTACTTTTTAAGTAACCATTCCATTAATTAAGAATTTGTTTATATTGTAAGTAAATAAGCTTATTTTCCTCCTTTCCGTTTCCTTCCTATAAGAAGTCTCGACGAAGATTTTTACATGTTTTTTTTTGCTTGGTGTATGTATAAATGTAATGTAATTTTGTAATTAGTCTTCAATCACTTATATATCCGAATAATCTTAAATGTTGCAGACGTATTAAGGATCTATTAAAATATAATCATTTCATGAGTATGATCTAGTATTCTCACTAGGATCATTACATCTCATGATCTATGCATGTTGTTTGATTTGCATTTAATTTTTATTATAACATTTAAGTCCAGGTTTGTTTCCATTGGTCGCCTCTTGCGATATCCCCGTGACGATATAGGGTAGTAGATATTCTTGATTCGCTACTGCAAGGTTAAAATATGTGAAATTATGAGTCTTATTATGCTAGCTTGCCCAGGCTTGTTCTACCCTTTCAAATAGGTATTGCCATGCGTTGCACTCCGAATTCACTGCGAACTTTTTACAGTGTAAACTTTTTTAATAACTTCACCACTGCACCACCTATTGGTCTAGATCATGCAATTTTCATTTTGCGTGAGAAGCCTACATTATATTGTGATGTGTTGTGTTGTTTTGGGTTAAAATTTAGAATTATTTAATAAATCAACTACAGCGCCATCTTTTGGATCCTGGCAAGCTATGAACCATTATCTCGACACAATGAATATCTTATGTAAATATGACCTTTATTTTAGTCGTTCAGAAGTAACATAGACTAACAAACGCACCAATGCAATGGTCATTACATAGATAATCTAAAAGTACGGGATATTTTTTAATACATTGATCATCATTGTACTTACTCGTAATCATAAATCTATTACTTGATCATCGGTCTCATCTAAATTACTGTCATAAAACACGCTTTTGAGCTACCTGCATCCATCGACCTTCTGCATGTTTTAACAGTTCGACACTTTATCTCGTAAGGGGCTGCACTCCACTTACCGACCCTGCTAGTCTCAACGAAGCCTAGCCATCTGTGCAGGAAAGTATTACAGTGCCCGATTGTGCGTGCAAACACCATTGTACTCTCTACTGCCTCACTCTCTTAGTCAGATGGGACGTTAATCCAACACGACCGGAGAGAGGTCAGGCGCAGGTTTTATGTGCTTTCCGAGACACGGGGGTGAATCACCGCCTACTTTCTAACTCCGGGCTGATACTTAGAGTTACTTGACAGAATTACCTATAACTGATTTTGGCCTCACCCGGGATTCGAACCCGAGACTATAATTTTGCATTTAGCGTAAATATGTCGAATCATACTTATATATTATTTAAGATTATTCCCATTTAAATAACTTATAAGTGGTGATTTGCTAAAATCTTTATTTCTTATTATAAACGCAGAGCATGCTAATTCCCACGTAGACTCTAATTTAGTTAAAGTCATTACTTTGTTTTAAGTTAAAGTCATGCCATTGCATTGCATCCGTCAATTCACATAAACTGGATAATCTTTGAAATTGGATAGATTTAGTTACGGATCATGTAACGCTGGAAATACTATTAATTGAAGGAATTATGATGTTCGTCTATATAGGTTAAATCATGTGTATTTCGATGTACCTATAGGGTATATAAAGAATGTTATACCCTATAGGCATAATATTCGTTATATAACCTATAGGAGAATTTTTTGACAATGGTAACGGTTTCGTGGTCATCCTTCAGAACTAAGATGGAATGTATAGTTACACGTGAAAGAGCCCTCTGTTCTCGTACCTCACCGAAGCCAACATAGCAGCATTAAGCTGCTATTTTACGCTGGTATTCTGTGAGCGCTTACTTCTCCTGTCGAATCTAACCATTAGTATTAGTACAGTTGCAGTGTACCTCTATCGCTTATAGCACATGAACACATGCATGCGTTCCCAACTCTGAAAGCTAAAAATAACCGGGGTAGGGCCACAGTTTTACAGAATACCAGCGTTAATTAGCTGCTTGATGCGGCTGTGTTTCGGATAGTGAGTGTAGACACCTTTTTACTGACACCCTGTCTGACACTGTCTGACACCGGTCTGACACCCTTTTTACTGGAAATGAGGCATTCTATCTTAGTGCTCAAGGGTGACAACCCATCTGCATTGTGATATCTAATCGAGGATAAATGTTGATGTCTGTGGGCCACACCATCCACTTGCCATCAGGTGGACTGTTCGTTTGTCACTATTTTTATTTATAAAAATCACGTGTCACATTGTTTGTTCGTGATGTACTCCTAAATGACTCAAATGATTTGAATGAAATTTTGCACACTGTGTGCAATTTGGTCCAACTTGAGAGATAGGATAGTTTTTATCCCGATAAGTGACTGTCAGTATTTTTATAGTACAGAGGTTCGCCGCTAAGGGCAGTACAATGTCTGCCTTACCAGCTAGTCATTCTATATAAAAAAGATGACATTCCCAACAGCAGTAATTATATTGGCTCTCTAGTCCCCTTCAGACCGGAACACAGTATTGCATGCACTGATATAAGCGGCAGGAACAGGTAAGAGAGTGGTACATATCATAATTTTAACAGCCATCTAGGTAAGAAAGAACTCCTACCATCTGGTATAGGCATTATAATTAATAAACAACCTCTCACCCTAAATGCAGCAAGCTATAAAAAGGGGGGAGGGAGAGAATATTTATTTTAATGCAACGTTGTGGACGCGACGTTGCACTAAAATCTATATTCTAGAGGGAGTGGGATGATATTGTGTTCAGTGACCACATCATCATCACATCAACATCAAATACTCCTTGAAGTCACCGAAAACCTCAACATGATATGGATGAGTTTTCTAATGGCCGTCCGAATCAGGGAGCAATCCCCGGCTCTGACGGCTAACGTTCTGAGCGGTGATAACCGCCCAGGAATGCGGGTGTAAGGTATGTATGCGGTATGGAGGGATGTGCGGCGTGCCCGTCTCACTGCGTCCCATCCGTTATTGTTCTAACTGTGTGTGTGGCACTATGTGAGTGTGTAGTGTTTATGTGTGACTAGCCGGCGACATTTCGGTCGTTGGCATCTAGCGGAACGGGTGGTTCGATTAGAACGTTTCGGGGCCTCCGGCAGCTATCCGTGACGTTTACCACTAGCGGGTTTGGATGTGTCTCAACCCTCTCGCAATAGCGCTGAGATATTTTCTTGAAATACTCAGAGATCGTCGGAAGTTGATAATCTCTGTGTAAGTCAGAGTTTTGCTGGTTCCACCGAACTTCGGTGGCTGTGCGAATGAATCTATTTTAGACGACTACTTTTTTTTTTGCGGATATTGTGAATGTGTTTCACGAATATCATGCATTAGTCGAATGTAACCCCTAGATATTTGGTCGTTGGTTGCCAGGGGATCTGGCGGCCGTACAGGGTGATCGCACCTAACGCTCTCTTAGGGTTTACGATTTCACGCTTGAAAGTGGAGATCCTTTTAAAGTGTATTGCTACACTTTCCTCTGGATTCACTTCGATTCTTCATAAGCGGAAGCAATAGCCTAAGCGGCAGACGGCAAATTAGAGATTCTTATATATTCTTATTATTCTCAGGAGTGAACTCGACCAACACAATCAAATTTTACAGAGCCTAAGCGCATAGTCCCACTACTGCGCTCATTGCCCCGTAATCTTTGTGAAGTTTTGTTATAATCGGTTTCATCATTCCAAAGGTTAGGTAAGGTTGGGTTCCCCCCCCCTACGGGTTCACGCCTTGTCGTGACGCTTAATAGCCGTGGATTGGTCATCCGCGGTGAACAAAGAGGAACCGCTTGGTCGGCCCGAAGTGACCACTCCGAGTGGGCTTGGCGATCCGACCTCGGATGTGTATCGGTGGGCTGCGGCGAGAGTGGTGCCCTGCAGCTAAGGAAGAGTCGTGGAGGAAGAGCAGTGTTGGTATGGTGATGCGTCACTCGCGCTGGTAGAGCCACGGATGTGTGCGAAAGCGTCCCCGTGGCCCTGCCAATATGCGACGAAGGTGGAACACCATGGGGTTTTAGTCGGTGCGATTCCAACATAACCCGTCCTTGCCCCCGCGAGGCGGGTATGCGTAGGCATTTCCCCATGTAAAAAAAGGTTAGCTTATACCAGGTATGATTTAACCATTTAGAAAGTTAGCCCGTACAGACAGACAGACTGACAAAATTTTCAAAAATGATTCTTTACCTTTTAAACTCATTTAAAATTTATTTTATTTATAAATGTAGATAAAGCTATTCTTGACTTAAAAAAAAAGCGTTTAAAAACTTTAACATAAAAACTAATTTGGCCAAACTTACCCTGCTTGCGAATAATCAGAGCCAAAACCTTTTTAATACTATAAGGCGGTTATACGAGTAAATGGAATCATTAGTCATCACTACTATCTAACGTTGGTTTTTACAAGTATCAAAAGGTAAAGACCCTATTACTCGCCTCTAATTTTAAGTAAATTTTATAGTATTTCTGTCGCACTTGGTCACTTTTACCCATGCAAAGCTGCGGCGGATCGCTAGTAATATAATATTCATAAAGTTTGTTGCTTCTATATCATAAAAACGTGCTTATTTTCCTCGTGCTCAGTAGTGAAGAACAACATCGTGAGGAAACTTGCATGTCTGAAAAATAAAATATTTAGAGAAAATGTGAAATCTGCCAATCTTAACTGAAGCAGGGCGGTGGACTAATTGCTAATAACCCATTCAGAAATGAGAAAAGGCATGTGCCCTCCATTGTGATACATATCGTCTGTAACTTTACTTTATCTAAGATAAGGCATAGTACCGACAAGATATTGTTAAGATTTATCTACAAAGACGAATTAAAGTTATATAATATATTCGCATTTCATGTATTAAATCTGTTTTGAAAAGTAAAGTAGTAATCTATGATATTCTGTTAGCGACGCACTCTAATTTCCTTGTAAAAAGATGTGACAAACGAACTTACAACCCACATGATGGTAAGTGATAACTACAGTCCAAATACAACTTCAAACAAAGAAGGTGTAGCTCAAAAAAATTTTCGCATTTTTTTGTGTGGCAATTCATTTTGTTTGAGGCATAACATCTTAGTCCTTAGAGGATTAAGATGTTATGCCTCACAGCCAGTGACAAAATCATTACTTTTTTTCTGGACTACCTTACATATTTATTTTTGCTTGAAAACTGATAACTAAAAGAGAATGCTTTAAATAACGTGGTAGATCCACGCTGCAGCTATATTAGTAGTATAGTTGTAGCACGAATGGGTCGGCTCGGGGAAGGACCACGCTCTTATAGAAAACCAGCGTAAAATAGCAGCTTAACGCTGCTGTGTTTCGTATGGTGAGTGTAGAGAACCGGAGACCCTTTTTACTGGCAAAGAGGCATTCCATCTTAGTCCTCACGGGTGACAACGCATCTGCATCTTGAGTCTTTATTGAGGATAGATGTAGATGTCTATGGGTCACAGTAACCACTTACCATCAGGTGGACTGTGTGCTCGTTTGTCACCCTATCCTATAAAAAAAATAAGTAAATTAATATGAACTATTTTTGTGCATAAACATTTAAATAAATAAATAAATTTCATAATCGTGGTGGGGATCGAATGAAGATGTGAAATAATATAAGGCCATTTCCCCTTTAATTACCACGGCTCTCTTTCTCTTTTGTATGCGTATTATAAAAATAATTAAAAACATTTATAAGATTATATTCATTCCTTTACTTCCAATGTAAATAAAATATATATTTAATAACCGATGATAAAATTTTATAAAAATATTTCTTTACTGTATTACAAAGTTTCATTCCGTCGAAAATTGCATCTTAAGCTAGTAAATCACAGTGCTTTATAAGGTTCTTGATAAAGGCACCTCAGAGCAGTAAAGTGTGAGGGGACAATTCACATTGCCCATATTTTGCAATATGGAGGGATTTTAGCGCTTACACGGATTCAGTATGATTTAGTCTAAGCTTTGGTCAGTTATGACTTATTTCTCGATGAATTTCTGGTAATACTACGTAATGTTGGTATTATGGAATATAACATATATACATATATACTCACGCCCGTCACCCAGAGGGGTTGGCAGATACTACAAACTTCTATTTGGCACGATCATGACGCACCTCTCTCGCCTCCTTTACATCGATATACCTACGTATACATGCTCCGCGATTAAGGGTACTCTTTTTTGGCCCATCTTTAATATATCACCAATTTGGTTAATAAATAATATGAAATATAAAACTGAAATAACTGGCAGTATTTTATATAACACTTCTCGGCTTAATATAGTTTTTTTCCAAGTCTGCCAATGCTGTTGACATAAAAAAGCTAACCAAGTCTACTGGATATCCGATTTTAGAAAGGGAAGAATATATTAAATCATGTTTTCTCTCCACAGACTCATCCAAACGTATGCTATATAGAATATATAGATACTGGCTACTCTGTATCTGCGCTAATATTTATTCATTTACTACAGCCTATCAAAAGTCTATGCCATAGTTGCAATGCTTTACCGGTGGATTGGAAACCGCAGATTTTTATAACTTTGCGTTGTTATCAGAGTTGTTACCAGAGTTTTTATTTCCACCATCTGACAACCAGGCGGTTGGCGGGTCTTCATCCCTTTGTTGTCGATATTCCACGCATTAAGCCGCGTCTCCACCAAAGTTTTGTTACCAACTGTTGTGTTGCCAACACGTGTTGGTAACAAATGTTTCTGTAATTACATAGTGTTGGCAACAAAACTTGAAACAATGTCAGGAACCGTGTTTCCATTTTCGGCGGCAACGTCAAAGGAATACGCTTGTTGCAAACATTTCTTCCCTCGGTGGAGACGCTTGTTGGAAACATTTGTCGGCAACATCGGAAACAAAAGATGGTAAGTTTTGTTGAGTTGTAAATAGTTGGAAACATAAATGTTGTCAACATTTTTGGTGGATACGCGGCTTTCGAATCAAACGGTTTGCTTCTTCTTTTGTAATGCGTACAGCAAACAAGTGGAATAATTTGCCGGCGTCTATCTATCCATCCGAATACGATCTGGATATCTTCAAGGCAAGAGTGAAATGGCTTTAGCTACGCTAAGACAGTGCGATTTACCATCTAAGGCTACATCAACACTTACCACCAAGTGAGATCGTGGTTAAGCACTGGCTTATAATAAGTAAAAAAAATCGGTTTACTGACGATAGTTGAACGTAACAACGCCGATTGTGCCTCTTTGTCGCTCGTTCCGCGCTCTCGCATGCACTTAAAGCCTTAAATGGAACGCCTTATGAAAGAGGTAACGCCGCATGAGTCATTTTTTTTCGTGCGTGCAGCTAGCTTCATCGAATTATAAGGCGTTGTCACGTCAAAAAGAGAGATGCTGTTACCCATCTGATGTCTCGTTTCCCACTGTCACCTCTCACGACACGCCCGAGATGATATTGGGTAGTGGATTCTGTACGCCCCCACGATACAGCGTGTGCTTTGACTCCAAAGCTCGTCGTTGATCACAGACTTTTCCAAGAATGCGCCAGCTGTTATTGGTTACTGGGAGGTTTGCTCAACCTCACCATGCTTGGTAGACGTTAGTAAGCACTTAACAAATACCTTTGTACTAAAGATGCTGCTGCCAACCTTTAAAATTTAAGTTCCATATTTTAACTGGATTTTGCGTCATTAGTACAATTAGGTCATCGGACCCATCTCCATCAATCAGCAGCAACGAGTGAAGTGCGCCATATTATGGCCTTTTTTACAGACATATTTATTCAATATTTGTTTCATTTTTTAAATATTCGCTCTAAATCATAAAGAAGACAAAATGTTTTAATAAAATGTTTTAAAAAGTTAAAGTTACAATCTTTAGGCGTCCCATTGCAGGACAGAGGCCTCCTCTCATTTCTGAGAGGGTTATTATGGAGCCCATTCTGACGCGCTGCTTTAGTGCATGCTGGCGTGCTTCCCATGTCCTCCAAATGTTTTTCTTCAAAACGATTAGGTATTTCATTGATGACCGAGGAACGAACCCGGGACTCTTATAAAAATTAAAAATAGTTATTATTGTAGGTAAAACAAAGCGTTAAAACAACTTTATACAACTGAACTGAAAAGAGAAAAAAATTACATTCTATGTCACTTTCACAACCAAGACCAATTACCGGCACTCCATATTATGTTAAAATTCATAAAGCCGTTTCTTCTCGAAGGAGTACCAAAGAAATAAACATAAATAGATACATACATACGCTCGAAAAACATTAAAAAACAAAAGCCCTAATTTAAATAAGTAATTATAATATAATTGGTATTTTCTCTAGTAAGGTTAGGTTAGGTTATAACAATACAGGTGTTCTCTTAAGTTTTCTTCGCAATAAAAATTATCAAGCTAGAAGTAGCGTAAAGTGAGTGCAAACTTAATTAGTTTCAATTTACTTTAATTAGTTTAAAAGTTTTCAGTAGATTGAAGAACTTCACTAATTTAATGTGTTGACTATTTTTTTTTTCAAATTTGATTGTCATACAATTTGTATAAATGTAAATCTAACTATTTAAAATGATTCAATAGTAAAGCTAAGGCCTATATACAGCCCACTGCTGGGTAGATGCCGTGTCGTATTTCTGAGGGATTTGGATCGGGAAAGAATCCGCGTATTTGCGATTTGTTACATAAAAGAGAGGCAAACGGGATGAGGCGTACTCATTTGTTGTATTTATTAATTAAGCTGAAGTGACAAACGAACTAACAGTCCACGTGATGGTAAGTGGTTACTGCAGCCCATGGACACCTGCAACCAACTTCAAACGAAGAAGGCTACAGATGCGTTGCCACTCGTGAAGACTAAGATAGAATGCCTTACAGCCTGTAATTAAACTGGCTCTCTATACACTTAAGACCGGAACACAGTAGTGCAAGCAATGTTTTTTGGCAGCAGAAATAGGTAAGAGATTGGTACCTACCCAGGCGGACTCCTAGGCAGGAAAAGGAGTTCTGCCAATTATAAATCCTGATGGTAAATGATCACCATCGCCCATGAATATCTGTAACACCAGCGTGATTGCAAGTGCGTTGTTGAACTTTTATACAGAAGTAGACACAGAAGATATTACCTTGGCTGGTCAAGAATGGCGGTAATGGCAAATCCTCTCTAAATCTAGAGAGGCCCTTGTTCAGCATTCGTCTATTAATTGACAATAAAGTAGAATAATTGACCGTGTAGTGGTGGTGTAAGTATATTAAACTCCTATATCATTCCGTGGGTATCGTAAGAATAAAAATAAAATAAAAAAAGATAGGCAGCAACAATTTCCTGATAACAAACATAAAACTGCAGTTACCAACACCCGTGCCGAGCGAGGCAACTTCGGCAAATATTCTCTATGAGCCAGCAGTTCAGCCAGTTCAGCAGTGCACTTTTGATAGGCTCCGTCGTTCGGGCTTCACTTTGTTAGAAGCGTACGCTGCGTATTGGAAAGGTCGATAATTCGTAGAAAATACTGATTGATGTATTCTAAATTCATCATTGAATTATTACATTCCTTTATAAATCCACTGCTAAATATAGAAGTGCCCCTAATACTGCCACAAAACATGGCCCTGAGCTACTTGCATGTCAGGTCGTCAATGCATGACGGCAGTCGATACCGTCTGATATTTTGATTGCCTTTATTCTAAATTATATTTCCATGTGTCAGCTTAAATGACTTTCCTTTAAATGTTTGCATATTTCAGAAATAAGAAACGATATTGGCATTTAAATGGAAAGCTGGTTTCAGAATGTTGGTAGAATAAGTTAGTACAATGGATGGTCTTTGCGTTTTGGCACTTCTAGTTAGAGTATTTTACAATTTATGTGACCGAATTCAAGTATCCACTTTCAGTAATTTATCTGATTGCTCTTTTTCCACTTTACACTTCCATTCAAGCTAAAGCTACGATTGTTCACACGATACCGACACGACATTTCTTATAAGAACTGGGTTTCTAATTATAAATCTTTAAAGAAATGAAATATATGTTGAAAATAATTAACATAACATAAGATAAACACTCACGCCTGTCACCCAGAGGGGTAGGCAGAGATTATGGACTTCCATTTGGCACGATCCTGACACACCTCTCTCGCTTTCTCCACATCCATATACCTACGCATACACGCTCGTCGGTTAAAGGTACTCTTGATTTGGCCCATTTTTAATATATCGCCAATTTGGTCGATAAACTTTCGCCTAGGGCGAACCTTCCCGACTATGCCGTTCACCTCTGCAACATAAATTTGCTTTGTCACTCTTTCCTCATTCATTCTTTCTACATGGCCAAACCACCGAAGCATTCCTTTCTTAATCCTGGTCACAACATCATCTTGCAAACCACACTCTTCTCTTATTAAACAATTTCTCACTCTGTCATTCAGCTTCATCCCTAACATACTCCTTAATGACCGCATTTCTACAGCATTTATTCTACTCTCATGCTTCTTCTGCCACACACAACTTTCACTACCATACATTAAAGTAGGTACGGAATACGTGCCTGAAAATAATTAAACAATTAAAATTTAGTATTTATTCATGTCCTTTTATTTAAAATATTATAAGTGTAAACAAATGAGAGTTGGTTTTACAAATTTCACATTATCAGTATAATATTCCCGTCTACCACAAGTCCACTTTAAATGCTCAATGAAAATCTGCTACATGATTTAGTCACGTACGATGAAATGCGAAGCGGAATTTTGAAGCGGATTTGTACCTGGAGCTACATATATCCTTTTATAACGGTTTATAATTGACGGACTAATAAATATGAATACTGATTAATTTGATTGCCTCGTTAGTCTAGTGTTGGAAGCCCGACTATTGTTGGTCCCGGGTTAGAAGCCTAGCTCGGACCAAAATCATTTAGTGGGTTTTTCTGTCACGAAATTCTCAGTAGCCGCCTAGGGTCACTCAGCTGGCGGTGCTTAACCCCGTGACTTGGAAAGTACGTAAAGCATTTGGTCCTGCGGCTGATCTATCTCCGGTCTAGTTGGACTGCCATTACATCAGACTACGAGAGTGAGGGAACAGAGAGAGCACCAGTGCTTGTGCACACACTCATGCACTTTAATCCTGTCCTGTGCAGACGGTTAGTCTCCGTTGAGACTGGCCGCTGAAAGTCTATCTGGGGAACATTATTATTTTGTATTATTTATATGTATTCACCAGTAATATTCATATTCGCTACTGCATATGTTTCCAATGTACTCTGTGAGTGTTTTTTTTTAATTTATTTTTTTACAATTTTCTCTGGTTAAGTTAATATATTCCTTCACGATTCATTCCAAGAAGACTAGGGTAAGGGGGTTGTCATTGGTTTATATCCGATAATTAGTAAGCATAGAAGACACATAGCATAGAATAACACTTATCCCGGAGTTTAGAAAAATACATATTTGTCGGTATTTTGTACGTATAATAGTGTTATTTTTTTTTAAAGAAATGTGTATGTCTGTTGGTAAAGCGCTTATCCTAATTTTCATAGTACGATCCTTACCAATACCAACGATATTTGCATTTTTAAGTTCTGATTCAACATGTGCTAAGCAGATAATGAAAACGTCATAAGGAAACCCGTAATGAACTCCGCCAACACGCATCGGGGCAGCGCGGCGAACATTTCCTTGTACAATAATCCACTTAGAAATGATAGAAGACTTGTTCTAAGTAGAACAAAATATAGGCTGTAAATGTACTTTTTATCTTTTACTTATTTTTATTGTAACAAACCATACATTTTGGTTTTATCTAAATAATACTACCTATTTAAAATAATGTTTGATATTAAACATGTGATATTCATACATAGTAGAAACACGCTACAGCTATACTATTCCTGTAGTACAAATGGGTTGGCTCGATCGAGAAAAAACCAAGCTCTCACAGAATGTAACAAAGACATTTTTTAAAGATGCATTTTTTTTTATAGGAGAGGGGGCAAACGAGCATGCGGCTCACCTGATGGTAAGTGACTACCGCTGCCCATGAACAACTACAACACCAGGGAGGGAATTGCAGATGCGTTGCCGGCCTTTTAAAAAGGAGTACGCTCTTTTCTTGAAGGTCCCTAAGTCGCATCGGTCCGGGAAAATCGCTGATGGTAATCGATTCCACAAGGAAGTCGTGCAGGGAAGAAAACATCTTCTAAATCACACAGTGGTGGACCGCCAATAATCCAGATGGTGTGGATGGTATCGGGAGTTCTGCCGCGATGTGCGTTCGTGAAATTTGGCGGCTGGGAATAATCCAAACAATTCCTCAGAACACTCCCCATGGTAGATGCGAAAGAAAATGCAAAGGGATGCAACATCTCTTCGCAGTGCCAATAAATCGAGCCGATCGGAAAGGGCTCGGTCGTCGACGATTCGAGCCGCTCTGCGCTGGATGCGGTCAAGTGGAAGGAGCTGGCACTGGGGAGCCCCTGCCCAGAGATGGGAACAGTATTCCATGTGAGGCCGAACCTGCGCCTTGTAAAGTAGCAGGCGGTGTGCCGGCATGAAATACTGTCCCGCTCTGCTGAGCACGCCAAGCTTTTTAGAGGCCAATTTGGCCTTTTCTTCCACGTGACCGCGAAACTGCACGTCACTCGATATGTCGATGCCGAGGATTCCGATACTGGCTGAGGCAAGAAGGGAAGTGCATTGAAACTGAGGAGATACGACAAAGGGGTTCTTTTTAGCGGTTAACGCGCAAACTTGTGTCTTCTGAGGATTAAACTGGACTAGATTTAGTCGCCCCCAATCCGAGACTTTGTTCAGCAAAGAATCGACTTCAGACACAAGTTTGTTCCGGTACTCGGCGACGTTTTCCCGAGAAATATAGGCACGGCCGGTGTATAGAGCATCACCAGTGCTGTCATCCGCATAGCAATGAATGTTACCAGTTAGCACCATATTATTGATATGCAGAAGAAACAGCGTTGGTGATAGCACACAGCCTTGTGGAACAACAGCGTTAATAGGCTTGTAGTCAGAACATGCACCGTCTAAAACTACCTTGATGCTCCGATCTGCAAGGAAGCTGGTGATCCAATTGCACAATTTCTCGGGAAGCCCATAGGAAGGGAGCTTCGAAAGAAGCGCTTTGTGCCAAACCCGATCGAAGGCCTTCGTAATGTCCAGACTCACGGCCAACGCTTCCCCCTTGGACTCTTCTGCCTCCGCCCATCTATGGGTCAGCTAGACCAGAAGATCACCAGCTGATCGACCCCGACGAAAACCGTATTGACGGTCACTAATCAGTTGGTGATCCTCAAGGTACCGGATGAGCTGGCAGATAATAATGGAATCCATTATTTTGGAGAATAAGGAGGTGATCGCGATAGGCCTATAGTTGGACGGGTCTGAGCGGTCGCCATTTTTAGGGATTGGGTGGACAAAAGCTGTCTTCCATGGGTTCGGGACTACGCCTTGGGAGTAGGAGTACCGGAAAAGACGCGTTAGGACTGGTGCCAACTCCGGAGCACACGTCCTCAGCACAATTGGGGGGATTCCGTCAGGCTCACTCGACTTCTGGATGTCCAGGGTGAGAAGTGCTTTGCGAACCGAGCGCTGTGAGAGCAACACATCCGGCATGGAGCACTCAAACCGCGGGATGGTCGGCGGTATTTTCCCCCCGTCATCAAGAGTCGAGTGGGATGCAAAGAGGGAGCCTAAAAGGTCGGCTTTGTATTTTGCGTCTTGGGCCAGTGAGTCGTCCTCCCTGTGCAGAGATGGTAGTGATGGCTTACAGAAATTCCCTTGGACAGCCTTGGTGAGAGACCAGAATGCACGGGTTCCCGAAGGAAGGCGAATTAGTTTCTCGCCAATTCTGCCTATGTGCTCTGACTTTGCCTTGGCAATAACTCTTTTGAAGGACCTGGAGGCGAATTTATACTTCTTTTTAAGTGTGCTGGTGTTTACATTCCGAGTCACCAAAGCCGCAACCCAGGCTTGATAACAATCCTGCTTACTGCGTAATGCAGTCTTACAGGAGCGACCAAACCAAGGCTGAGATCTGCCTCCGATGGGTACCACAGATGATGGAATAAATAGTTCCATTCCCTGTAGCACCACATCAGTGACAGAGTCAGCAACAGCGCTGGGATCATCCGGCGAGAAGCAAACCCGCCCCCATGGATAGAAAGCAAAGAAAGACCGCATTCCGTCCCAATCCGCCGACCTGAAATGCCAAACACGGCGGCAACCTGCAGAACGCAACCGCGAGGAGAGCGTGAGTGGCACCACATTCCGGATCAGACAATGGTCCGAAGAGCCGAGAGGGGCATCGACGGAAACCTGATATCCGTCCGGATGAGAGGTCAGCAGAAGGTCCAATAGGGAAGGTGTATGATCCTCCACATCTGGAATCCGCGTAGGCGAAGTAACCAGTTGTGTCAGACCATATGCCAAGGCAAAGTCATAAACAGATCTCCCCGCATGATCGGTTAAACGTGAACCGAGCCATTCGGCGTGGTGGGCGTTAAAATCGCCAAGGATCACGATCTATGCGGATGGGACCTGTTGCAGCATGGAATCTGTAGCCATTTGGACGTGGTCGATGAGTCGGTCTGTTTTGGTATTACCGCTATGGGACCAATAGAGGCACCCGTAGACGCGCGGATGGTCGTCGCTGTCTACGCGTAACCAAAGGATGGACAGGTCCGAACCGTCAAGACTGCCGAGGCGTCGAGAACAGATGTCCTCTCTGACATACACACAAACTCCAGCCCTAGGCACAAAGGAGTGCTCTAATATTTTTTTTATAGGATAGGGCGACAAACGAGCACACAGTGCACCTGATAGTAAGTGGTTACTGTGACCCATAGACATCTAGACCTATCCTCAATAAAGACTCAAGATGCAGATGCGTTGTCACCCGTGAGGACTAAGATGGAATGCCTCTTTGCCAGTAAAAACGGTCTCCGGTTCTCTACACTCACCATACGAAACACAGCAGCGTTAAGCTGCTATTTTACGCTGGTTTTCTGTGAGAGCGTGGTCCTTCCCCGGTCTACCCGACCCATTCGTGCTACAACTATACTACTATAATAGCTGCAGCATGACTCTACCACGTAAAATAATTTGTACCCCGGGTAGGAGAGATACGAAATATCAGCCGGAGAGGCAACCTGCGTCTCGGTCAGAAAGAGCAAAGCCGGCTTCGCCGCCTCGAGATGGTAGTGGACGGCGTTTAGGGTAGAGTGAAGTCCCCTGATGTTGCAGAAATTCACGGGTAGCGTGGCAGGGGTCGCCTTGGTATGGTTGCTCAGTTTGCCTCAAGCAGTTATATTTTTGAGCGGAATTTTGCCCCCCCCCAGAATACGCGGGGCAGCCTGAGCACCCACGCTCAGGATTGGAATAACATGGTCCTGGATGCTCAGCGAGGGATTCTCCAGGGGTACTGGTACTGGTATTCTCCTGGGGTAGTCTATTGTGTAATTCCGCTACCATGTTGATGGGGGTGGGGGGGAATTGGGCCTCCGGCCACCTGCACTCATCAGACGAAACGCAGAAGCAGAGCTTCTACTTCACGCCGGTATTCTGTGAGGTCGTGGTACCAACCCGGCTGTTGCACGAACAGCAAAAACTGCTGCGTGGCTCTACCACCGTTGATTTTGTTGCTTAATCGAGAATAAATATAGATGTCTCTGAGCAATATCATCCACTTACCAACAGCGGGACTCTATGCTAATTTGTCAACCTTATTTTGTAAAGGAAATATCAATAAAATCACACCATCGAATTCACACATTAATATAATGTGCATATATTTGGCACTAGCTGTTCCCCGCGACTATGCTCGCGTGTAATTTAGGGTTTTAGTTTTTTTACGCAGAACCCTAATTATTTTTCTAAAATAAAAGTAGCCAAGTTACTCCTTATGAAATTAGTCATAATTGTTGTCAAAATTGATCCAAACTTTTCAGAGATCAGCCGGAACAAACATACAGACAATAATTTTAAAAATTGTATTTTTGTTATAAGTACTGTATACGAGTATACTTTTATATGCATTTAGTACAAGGCTGTAATTTTGACTTTACAAACAGACACTTACATTTTATTTATTTGTATAGATAAGTTCACGTTATCTTGAAATTTTGTTAATTTTATCTTTTTAAGTATCAACTTCACGCTGTGTTTATAATAAAGTAAAGTATTGTCATGACTTATATTATGATATATAATATTCTATGGCAAGAGCGCTAATACTACAAAACAGAAGGGTCTTTCATTAATATTACCTTATAACTTTCGCTCTATATTGTTTTTACAACGTTGTTTTAATATTATACCGTTACAGATATATGCAATATAAAAGCTTTTACAAAAATTTACTTCGCAAATATCCGCGTTATAAAATAAAATGATGTGTCTTACCTAGTATGAAGAAGCACCTTCCGCCCTCCCTCAATTGCGTGCACTATCCCCGTCACCACTAATCCCAGCACCGCTACTCCCAACACCACTACACTAGGCAAGACACACCACTGACGATAATACGACACGTGTTTCGCCTCTACACGAGGCATCCTCAGATGATATAGACTCTACGGTGGCTAACCGCTAAGCCTTAGCCAATTGAGGGAGGGCGGGAGGTGCTTCTTCATACTAGGTAAGACACATCATTGTATTTTATAACGCGGATATTTGCGAAGTAAATTTTTGTAAAAGCTTTTATATAATGGATTTCCGCAAAGTAACGCCTGATTCTATTAATTAGATATATGCAATAGTTGCCATGCTTGGCAAGCGGGTTGGCAACCGCAGCTTTTTATTTAAAGTCGTTGTTAGGATGACCTGATTTGTTTCCCTCTGTTGCCTCTTATCATAATAAATAATCATGTGCGTGTCGACATGATTATAATATAGGGTAGTGGATATTTTTACGCCGCCGCCACACGGTACATTATAATATTATATTTGGCACTAGGTGTTCCCCGCGACTTCGTTCGCGTGTTAGGGTTTTTATGTTTCTGCGCGGAACCCTGATTCTTTTTCTAAAATAAAAGTAACTTAAGTTACTCCTTATGAACTCAGCTATCTGCCAGTGAAAGTCCTGTCAAAATCGGTCCAGCCGTTTCGGAGATTACCCGGAACAAACAGACAGACAGACAGACAGACAGACAAAAATTTTAAAAATTGTATTTTAGTTATAGGTATCGTATTTACTTTCATATGCATTTAGTAAAAAACTGTAATTTTGACATTACAAACAGACACTTCAATTTTATTTATTTGTATAGATTTATTTTTGCCAAAGCATTACAAATTCTAAAATGTAGCAAGACGCTTACGACTTATCATGCATTTGAACTAAACGGTTTGCTACATCGTTGATGCGTACACCATAGAAGTGGAATAAGTTGCCAACATCAATCTTTCTATTGGTGAATAGGCTTTTCTTAATCAGTGCGCTTCACCACCTTCGACTCCATCACGACTTACCACCAGATGTTATTTTAGTTGGGCGCTAATTTAGAATAGTAAAAAAATAATGCGTATTAAAAATAGCAATTCATCAAACTTCAAAAGTACACTGCTTGACTTGAGTAATGGAGTAGATTTAGGTTAACCGCCACGCTTGGAACTCGGATTGGCGATCGCAGTAGCTTTCTCCTTTGACGCTCATCCCCAATCTAGTCTGGGTATTTTACATCTGACGTTGTCAATATATTTAGATCGCCATCTAGTGGAATAGAGATAAACTTTTACTATTCTTAATGATTTCTTATATTTGCGCAAACACTACACATCTAAATGAAAAAGTTTTTACGGATTTCAATATCTTCAATGTCAAATATTTAATTTAGCATGCTGCATACTACTAGACTGAATGGGGTCATGGATTATATTACCCCACCACAAACACACTTGTAAATAACTCACCTAATTCAGGTCACTGATTGGCCATTGACATATTTGGTTTTATATGATAGACTAAACTATTTTCTTTTCAATAAAAAAAATCGTACCCTCTAAGAGGGCTCTTTACTGAAACAGAACTGTGGCTAAATGCTGACTTTAATTAAGACAAACGTTATTTGTAAGTCACAATGAAATGCATTAGCACACTTTGTTTTGGAGAGAGCTAGAGCTATTGTTATTTATGGTCAAAGTTTTTATTATTTGTTTGACTGTAAGACACGATTAAGGAAGTAAGATTTACCGTTAGAAAGTTCTATCAATGTCCACTACTAAACATAAGCTTTTTCAATAGACTGCTTGCTTGGCTAGCAGGTTGTCAATCACAGTTATTATTTAATTATAGTTGTTATTAAGAACACGCTGCTCATCTTTTGGTATGATTCCCTTTGTCGCTTCTTACGGCTTCATAAAAATAAATAACACATTCAAGCATCTAATTATATTTTACGAGCTCTGTACTATTAGTGTCATTTTCATAAAACGTATCCTAATATAATTGCCGTGTAGTGGCGGTTAAGAATATCCACAACCCCATATCTTCCCGTGGGTGTCGTAAAAGGCGACAAAGGGAAACAGGCAGGAGATGGGCAGCAGCATCTTCCTGATAATAGCCAAAATAACAATAAAAAAAACTGCGGTTGCCAACCCGCTCGCCAAGCGTGGCAACTATGGCAATATACCCCCCATGAGCAATGACAATAATAAACGGCCCCCAGTCCCCGGCGGCCCCGCTATTCCTGGCTACGGTGGCGACCATGGTAACGGCGGGGCAGGGGGTGCTAAGAATCTCCGGTGGAGGTTCGGTTGCCACCTACGACGACTCGACCTGGCAACATACAACGCACGCACCCTGAGGACTGACGAGAAGATTGTGGAGCTGGAAGAAGAGATAGACAAGTTACGCTGGCATATTATAGGATTATCCGAAGTCCGAAGAGAGGGGGAGGACACGGTAATCCTCGAATCCGGCAACTTGCTCTATTACCGGGAGGGCGACCAACTGTCCCAAGGAGGTGTCGGATTTATCGTCCACAAGTCTCTCGTTAACAACGTTGTAAAGATCGAGAGTGTGTCGACGAGGGTTGCGTACCTTATACTCAGAATCACCAAACGGTATTCGCTGAAGGTCATACAGGTTTACGCACCAACCTCGGCACACCCCGATCAGGAGGTGGAGGAAATGTATGAGGATATCTCTAGAGCCATGCATTCCTCCAAAACCCAATATACGGTGTTAATGGGAGACTTCAATGCAAAACTAGGCGCAAGAGAGAACGGTGAGCTGAAAGTAGGGAAATTTGGAATAGGGCAACGGAACCCAAGGGGCCAGCAGTTGGCTGACTTTATGGAGAAAGAGGGACTCTTTATGATGAACTCTTTCTTCCAGAAGCGGCCCCACAGAAAGTGGACCTGGTCGAGCCCCGACGGTTCGACAAAAAATGAGATTGACTTCATTATGACGACCAGACGACAACTGTTCAGTGATGTCTCAGTGATCGCGAGGGTGAAAACCGGCAGCGATCACCGAATGGTTAGAGGCACACTGAACCTAAACGTTAAGTTGGAGAGGTCTCGTCTAATGAAGTCAACGCTCCGTCCCCCTCGTGCTCTAATCCAAAGTCCCGAAACCTTTCAGCTCGAGTTACAAAACCGTTTTCAGTGCCTAGAAGACTGCAATGAAGTGGACGATTTGAATGACAAGCTCGTGGAAACTGTCCATGCGGTCGGAGCTAAATTCTGCAAGACCCGCCGCAGAAGAACACAAAAACTCTCCGATCACACTCTTAATCTCATGGCTGTTAGACGGGAGATGAAGCTACATTCTTCAACAGATTTAACAGCATACAGGCAACTGAACAGACAGATCTCCAAATGCATGCGGCGGGACTTACGCAACTTCAATACAGCTCGTATTGAAGAAGCGATCGAGCGGAACCAAGGCTCCAAAGTCTTTGCCAGAGATCTGTCTGCCAGAAAGCGCCAACTGTCAAAGCTGAAGACAGAATGTGGCAGCATCGTTTCCGGTGCACCTGAGATTTTGAGTGAGATTGAGAGGTTCTATGGGCAGCTGTACACGTCATCGTTGGAGCCGCACGCAAGTGTGAGTAACGATCCAAGAGCGAGTCTTATCCGACATTATTCTGTTGATATCCCGGACGTCAGTCTGAGCGAGATTAGAATGGCTCTCCAGCACCTTAAAAACGGCAAGGCCCCAGGCGAGGATGGAATTACAGCGGAGCTTCTGAAAGCGGGTGGAAAACCGGTACTTGAAGTCCTTCAGAAGCTCTTTAATTCCGTCCTCCATGGTGGCATTACACCGGAGGCGTGGAGCAGAAGTGCGGTGGTCTTGTTCTTCAAGAAAGGCGACAACGCTCTCTTGAAGAACTACAGACCGATATCCCTTCTGAGCCGCGTCTACGTGCTGTTTTCGAGAGTCATTACGAATCGTCTCGCGCGCAGACTTGACGACTTCCAGCCTCCCGAACAAGCCGGTTTCCGAAAAGGCTTTAGCACCATAGACCACATACATACCCTTCGGCAAATTGTACAGAAGTCCGAGGAGTACAATTTGCCACTATGTCTGGCGTATGTGGACTATGAGAAAGCCTTTGATTCCGTCGAAATTTGGGCGGTGCTGCAGTCCCTTCAGCGATGCCAAGTTGACTGTCGGTATATCGAAGTGTTGAAGTGCTTGTACAGTAGGGCTACGATGGCTATCCGAGTACAGAACCAGAGTACGAAACCTATCCAATTGCAGAGAGGTGTAAGACAGGGTGACGTCATATCCCCGAAACTCTTTACCGCTGCATTGGAAGATGTTTTCAAGCTTCTGGACTGGAAAGGATACGGTATAAACATCAATGGCGAGTACATCACTCACCTTCGATTTGCCGACGATATAGTCCTTATGGCAGAATCGCTGGAGGACCTAAGCACTATGCTCAATGACCTCAATAGTGTTTCCCAACGGATAGGTCTTAAGATGAACATGGACAAAACAAAGATCATGTTTAATGTCCATGTCACACCTATGCCGGTAGTTGTTGGGAACACTAAGCTCGAAGTTGTTGACGAGTATGTTTACCTGGGACAAATAGTCCGACTAGGTAAGTCCAACTTCGACCGAGAGGTCAATCGACGGATTCAACTCGGCTGGGCAGCGTTCGGGAAGCTACGACACATCTTCTCGTCAGGTATACCTCAAAACTTGAAAACGAGACTGTACACCCAGTGCGTGTTGCCAGTGATGACATACGGAACTGAGACGTGGTCCTTCACTGCTGGCCGGATGAGGAAGCTCAAGGTCGCTCAGCGAGCTATGGAGAGGGCTATGCTCGGAGTTTCCCTGCGTGATAAACTCAGAAATGAGGATATCCGCAGTAGAACTAGAGTGACCGACATAGCCCAACGGATTAGTAAGCTGAAGTGGCAATGGGCCGGCCATATAGCTCGAAGAACCGACAACCGATGGGGAAGAAAGGTTCTCGAGTGGCAGCCTCGTACCGGCAGGCGAAGTGTAGGGCGTCCCCCCACTAGATGGAGTGACGACCTGGTAAGATATGCAGGAAGTCGATGGATGCAGGTGGCTCAGGACCGTGCTTTGTGGCATTCTTTGGGGGAGGCCTATGTTCATCAGTGGACTTGTGAAGGGCTGTAATGATGATGATCCTAATATCTCTATATTCAACCGCAGTCTATAGTAGTCCACTACTGAACATATGCCTCATAGATCGTCTCGAATGAGGAAATTTGACACTGTTCTCACGATTAGCAGGCGGGTTGGCGACAGCATTTTTTTGAGTTGTTATCATGATGCTGATGCCAATCTCCTGTTTTAGTTTTCCTCTGACGCCTTTTGACGGACGATATGGGGTAGTTGATATTCTTACACCGCCACTACACGGTAATATAATATAATAAAATTATAAATTCAATTAGAACTTTAAAAGTCAAACAATGGATGAAAAGGAATTTTATCTAATAATAGAAACGAATAGAATACAATGACTTTTTTTCAATATAGACTATTACATAATACTCATTGATAGTCATGTTTAAAAACTTTTAAACTTGTTTACTGACAAACTTTGAACATATTCTGGGATTTTGTTGCAAAAGCGTATACATTGCTCCATAAATGAATTACTGATTATGTGGAGTCTACTAACTGGCATTACAAGCTTTTGTTTGTTCCTGGTGTTTAAAGTATGAAAATCCTTATTCTTATTTCAGCTATTTATGTTTTTATGTACATCATTAAATTTTTATAAATATATTACGATGACAAATCTAATATGTTTATTTATTTAAATTTTTCTCTAAGGGACTCTTTACAATTTAATTTATAAATTTCCCTTAGGGCTCTCTTTTGCAAAACAAATAGGGCTTCATTGTCAGTCGCATTACCCCATAGCAAAATTTCATAAGCCATGAAAGTAATTTAAATAAACTAATCTAGCTGTCTCAACATTGGTGAGTTTTTGAATCTTTTTTATCGCAGATGTTTCAGAATTAAGTCTGTCTGCTATTTTTGATATATGGGGGCCCCATTGAAGCTCCGCGTTAATAGGAATACCAAAAAATAGTAATATCCACAAGACTCAACTCCTCCTCATTTAAGAGCACATTGGTATACAAATGTTTAACATTAGGTATTGTAAATTTAATACATTTTTATCTTATTGCCGCTTAAGAGCAAATTGTTGGCGTTAAACCAATGTACTAATTTCGACAGAGCATTATTTACATTGTCAAAATTAATGGACTGACGTTTGAGTTTAAAAATTAAAGAAGTATCATCAGCATATAATACTATGTCGTGATTGTCCCATAAAAGATAAGGTAACTCATAAATATAGATTAACAACAGAAATGGGCCAACAATTGAGCCCTGAGGAACACCCATTGATACTACCGATCCGGAGGAACCTTTACCATTAACTTTTTGAGTTAAATTTATATTAATTCCTAAAGGATTGTTGTAACGTGTTTGATGTTAAAATAATAAATGAATAATAGTTAATATTAAAATAATAAATGGAAATAAAAATGAAACGAATAAAACAAGTTCAAGTGGCATTATCAACAGTAACGTTATGATAAATCTAATTATGATAAATATGACGATACCTGCAATAATCAGAAGTGTATTATTCTTTTTTTTTATTCTCAGGATATTACTAATATTCCCTTTAACCACTTTTGGTAAGCTTAAACACCTGTATTAGGAGTGGTTCACGACAGTAGTTGAATGGTGAATTCGAACCCATGACCTTTTGAGCTTGCCTTTTTACCTGTTTTTGGGTAATGAAATAACATATTCAAACAAATTAATGTATTAAATTAACAAAACTAAATTTATTTTATTCCCAATACCAAATATTGAATACCATTGTGCTTTTAAATGGTGATGACTCTTTGTTGAATCTAAAGTTTTTCTCGCTATTACAGTTGACGCGAAGCTTAGATGGGGCCCCTTTTATCTTAACTAGCTAGCAATCTCAATTATGCATCATATGCTGTAAAAAACTAAGAAGCCTTACATATTCCGAAACAGCTAGATTAGTTTATTTTAGTAATTTCCGTAGCATAATGTCGTATGGAATCTTACTATTGCGTAATGCAACTGGGATTGAAAATATCATTTAAAATTTTACTTTGCAAAAGAGAGACACAAGAGCCATTAATAAATTAAGTATAAAGGAATGTTTAAGAGAAATAAATATGTTTTTGACAGGATAGGTGTGGCAAACGAGCACACAGTCCACCTGATGTTAAGTAATTGCTGCGGCATAATGGATTTAGACATCTAAATTCATCCTCTTCGAATCAAAATGCAGATGCGTTGCCACCCGTAATGATCAATATAAATTAGAAATAATTAATAATATTTAAAAGAGCTCTTCCGTTCTCTACAATCACCATAAGAAACACGGCAGCGTTAAGCTGCTATTTTACGCTGGTATCCTGTGAGAGCGTGGTCTTTCACCGGTTGAGCCGACCCTTTCGTGCTACAACTATACTACTGATAAATCTGCAGCATGGCTCTGGCACGTGGTAAATTAACTTTGACCTCTCGGTATAGTTACGAAAATTTTATGTATGTACACAAAAATATTTATGCACATTCCGTAAATAGCTAAGAGCAAGCACATATCAGTAACTCAACTGCAAACAGCTTTAACAACAAAGTTCTAGAAAATATCGCAGGTAGTTTTATCAAAATTAAAAAAAAAGGTTAATTAATAGTTCATGATTGTTAATAACCTCTGGGAATGAGGTGATCGCTTCTATGCTGTTTCTTAATATTTTCTTAATATTTAATTGTACAATATATTATAATGTAGAAAAGTTTTAGAAAAGTTTTGCTGTGTTTTTTGCCAGGACCAGAAACAACTTTCAATTAGTAAACTTGTAATCTATGTTAAATAAAAATAATTGTTTTCTTATTACTACACTTTGCGAGTTCTCTATTGTTGTGTCAAATTTACTTCATTATATGTCAAGCTGCTGCAGTAGACAACCAAAGTTTAGAATAGAACAGATGTACACTGTAAGACATAACTCTCCTTCAGTGGCAGTCGAGTAATATAAATAAGTAACTGCGTGAGCATACATATGCCATAACTTTATCCTTGGAATTGTGACATAGAGTTTAGAGCTAATTTTCTTACGTTCACCAGATGTCACTAGTTGAGACTAAAGTGAAATTATTTGTAGCATAGATCACACAGTGCTATCATTATTAAAAATTTGCGTTTTAAATTTAAAAAAAAAACAATCGGTTTCTAATGTTTTTATGCTTACAAAACAATGTCTCATTATTCTTTAATTTGTTTACTTATTTTTAACTTTTTTAATTCTTTTACTTTTAGGAATATTACGGATATTTTGGTTTATCTATTTTTAATCTAACGAATATAAAATGTAATTAAAATTTAAGAAAGAAACAATAATCTCTATACTTTTCTAACAAATTAACTTAAGAGAAGACTAAAAATGCGTTACTTTTGTGGAATATGATTGAATGCTTCCAGTCTGTAGTTTTACTGGCACTCTATACTCTTCAGACCGAAACGCAGTACAGTGCTCTGCACCTATACAGTATCCTAGGCAAATAAGGAGTCCCTATACCTAGAAAACATAATATAGGATATAAATATATTCATAGTATATTTATAAACGAAGTAATTATCTTTACGTTCAGTAATAATTTTGCATTCCGTTATTTATTTATTTCGATAATATTTTTCTTGAACTTAAAACTATATCAGCATATACATATATTTTATAACCTCAATGGGAATTGCTGAAAACCATAGCAAACCCAACCGTGCGACAGCATTATGTTAAGTCAGTACCCTTTTCAGCATCAAGTCACTCATGCAATCAGCATATGTTATGCCCGTGTTCTCTTATTTATTTTTGTTTTTGGTGTTTTTTATGTTTTATTTTTATTTTCCATACCGTGTAGTGTAAGAATATTCACTATTTCATATAGTCCCGTGGGTATCGTAAGAGGCAATAGAGGGAAACAAAATAGCAGATGGACCAGCAGAGTATTTCTAACAACAAGAAAAAAAAAATGCTTTTGTCGACATACGCGTCACTTATGGCAAATATCTCCCCCATTAGCCTATGGGAGAGGTTTTTTATTTTTATTTTATTAAAACTGTATGAGAGTATTGTATTGTCTACTATTTAAAATAAATTTATGAAATCTTATTATATTATTTTTATAGTAGAAAAAAAAAATAAAGGATCTATTAAATCTAAGTTGTTATTATAAAATCTAATTTACCATATGTTTGACTTTGAATAAAAAGATCAAGGACTCCTAGGCCAAAAAGAGGACTTTCCACCTAGAAAGTTAGCTATACTTTCTATTTATTAGTTAACATCTGCAAATTGTTTCTCTTCTGTATTGTGTACCATTCAATGCAATGATTCCTAGCTATCTGAAGGAACACTTTAAGTTTCTTGGTCATGACAGACCAGACAGAGTTCTACGGTCAACCGGAGAACTTATACTCGCGCCACATTCTTATCGAACTAAATACTTAAAGAATTCCTTCACAGTCAAGGCCATCTGCTTATGGAATGATCTTCCTGAATTCAAAACACTAGAAAAGTTTAAGACTGACGTCAAAGACTACTACCTTACAGTGCAATAATTACCGGTCATATTTTTTTTTTATATAAATAGGGTGACAAACGAGCACACAGTCCACCTGATGGTAAGTGGTTGCTGTGGCCCATAGACATCTACATTTATCAAAATGCAGATGCGTTGTCAGCCTTGAGGACTAAGATGAAATGCCTCTTTTCCAGTAAAAAGGGTCTCCGATTCTCTAAACTCACCATACGAAACACAGCAGCATTAAGCTGCTATTTTACGCTGGTATTCTGTGAGAGCGTGGTCCTTCCCCGGTCGAGCCGACCCATTCGTGCTACAATTACACTACTAATATAGCTGCAGCATGGCTCTACCACGTATCATTTGCGACATGTATTTGTTTGTATCCTGTTTGTATTTATTTATGTAATTATTATGTATATTTGCCTATTTAATGTTATGTATGTCTCTTATATTTTGAATGTATATATTAGAGTATTAAATATTTTGTTATGATGTATCAGTTTGGTTTATTTAGGTATTAGTATGTAAGTTTACTATAATATACACCACCTCCCATTGTCCAATACTACAATTTTCTCCTAATCTTAAGGTTGTCTGGAAGAGTTCGTTTTTTAGTGATAAGACCGCCTTATTGTACCTACTTCTTAAGTTTTACTCCTTGTAATTTGTTTCTTTTTATCGTTTTTTGTGGTGTAAAATAAAATAAAAATAATAATATTAGCTTAAATTAAATTGAATATGTATATAATCAAATACATTCGAAAACGGTGTTTAAGTTACTATTCATATAATAAACATTAAATCTGCTTGTATCATTCGGTTTACATATGAGCTAACTTCACGTGTGGGCAGTCTCGTAAAACCGCTATCATACCGACCTCGTTAAATTGCTACATTTCCCAACGAAATACCATTTTATAACTGTTTGTTTAACAACTATTACTAGTGTTACCTTTTATGATGTCTTCATAACTTGCTGATTTTTATGTTCTGAAGACCGGATTCACGTCAAACATTATGCAGAACAGGCTCATGTGGAAGTTTTGCCTTGGTTATTATCAAAATTACTGACTCAGTATTGCAAAGACAAATTTTGACCTGTTTAAGAATGTCTCAATTTCTTAAAAATATTTTCTATCAAGGCCCACCAGTATTCATTGCAAGACGATGTATAAAACTGTGCACTCTTCAGTGAGGCACAGTAATAGTCCGCATTATATAAGAGATATTTGCTTAGTTTGCAAAAAACCGATCGTGTGATCTCTATTAGTTGATAAAAATGGTAGCATTCGCCTGAGGTAGTCTACAACGATGAAAATGCTCTGAATTTTCTTGAAATAATATGGATGTCGGCTAACATTTATACGTTATATTACCCGAGCTTCCCGTCGTCTGTTCACGTATTTTATATCTGAAATAAACGGAATTGGATATCACAATCTATCCAATCTAACACCATGGGTTTTCTGTTTTTCCTTTCCCAACTGCTACATTCTTCTTATTACCATAAGCTCGAATTGGGGTAAAAGATTCTCCTTCCCTGCCAATTAACTGCAACATAAACTATTACATGAACATTAAATATTTCTTTGCTCTTGAAGTCATTTACATTGATAACCTTATTTTGTTGTGAGCCTTGTCTTCGTGAACGTAATTCTTTAGCTTATAAGGCACTACCAACAGCATTCAACTGTTCTGTGTGAGAGTGAATATACGTTCTTCCAAGGTAAACCTAAAAGAACTAGGTTACTATACAAACACAACTTAAGTAGGGGTCCTAACTAAGACTATGACGCCATAAATTTATTAAACGGCCTATATTTAAACCTTTAAAAAGATCAATACATGGTTAATATAGTGGTCATGTAAATTTGATATATATTTATATATCTCAAAGATACAGATTCTAAAGAGAGAAGGAAAGACTCAATCTTAGGTTAATCGTTACAATATACGGTAACATTCATTGCTGTCCAGACGATAGCGCTGGTGATGCTTTATACACCGGTCGTGCCAATATTTCTCCGGAAAACTTCGTCGAGTACCGGAACAAACTTGTGTCCAATGTCGAGACTTTTTTGGACAAATTATCGGACTGGGGGTGACTAAATCTAATTCAGTTCAATCCACAGAAGATACAAGTTTACGAGTTTACTGCTCAAAGGAACCCATTTGTGGTATCTCCTCAGTTTCAGGGCACTCTCCTTGTTGCTTCAGCCAGTATCGGAATCCTAGGCGTCGACTTATCGAGTGACGTGCAGTTTCATGGTCACTTATAAGAGAAGGTCAAATTAGCCTCTAAAAAAGTTTGGTGTGCTCAACAGGGCGGGACAGTTTTTCATGCCGGCGCACCACCTGCAACTTTACAAGACGCAGGTTCGGCCTCACATGAAATACTTTTTTCATCTCTGGGCTGGGGCTCCCCAGTGCCAGCTGCTTCCGCTGGACCGCATCGAGTGTAGAGCGATTCGAGTCGTCAACGACAAAGTTCTTTCCGATCGGCTTGACCCACTGGCACTGCGAAGAGATGTTACATCTCTTTGCTTATTTTATCGCATCTACCACGCGGAGTGCCCTGAGGAATTGGTCGGACTAATTCCAGCCACTCATTTTCACCATTGCACACTGCAACAATACTCGCGATACCATCCATACCATCTGGATGTTTGAAAGTCAATTATTGTGCGATTTAGAATAAGTTTCCTTCTTCGCACAAATTCCTTGTGGAATAGGCTAGCACCAGAGTTTTTTCCGAACCGATACGACTTAGGGACCTTAAGAAAAGAGCTTACTTTTTTTTAAAAGACCGGCAACGCATCTGCAATCCCCTTGGTGTGGCAGCCGCATGCTCGTTTGCCCCCTCTACTTAAAAAAAAATCTGCAAGTTTTGAAACGTGCTCAAAGTCGCTCGGCGAGCTATGAAGAAGGATATGCTTGGGGTTTTTCTTCGTGCTAGACTTCGTCCAATGTTTTAATCAATGGATCAGTAAACTGAAGTTAAAAAACGGACAGCCGCTGCGGAAGAAAAGTAATCGTGTGGCAGCCGCGTAACGGTAAATAAAGTGTATAGTGGACCTCTATAGAAGTGACGAGGGGTAAGTGGTGCAGAAAGTCGATGGATGCAGCAGTTTCAGGAATATGTTTTGTGGTATTTCTTGGCGGAGCTCTATACCAGCAGTGGATTTTTTTTATGAATAATATTAAATGTAAATACCTGTAAATACCCATACCGGCGATGAGTTGCAGCGTCAAAGGTACTAGACGTCTGGTACGACAATTGCCAATCTGTCCATGAAACTTGGAGATTATGGCACATAAAATCAGTATACAAATGGGACAGTATGCACCGTGGATCTGTCCCGTTTTTTTTCCAGTAATGAGCTTATCGAGTCAGTATCGAGTATCACACTGATGTAATAACAAAACTATACGTTATACGGCATTAAAAGTATGTAGCAATATTATGGAGACATTTTACTACGATCTAAATCAAATTTACAAATGCTTTTGTTGGAAATTATTAACAAATGAATTCCGAAATTAATGGATTGCATAAGTAGCATTGTCGAATTTACCTCGAAAATTACAAATTGCAGCGAAAATTTGCAGAACGTCGTTGATAAAACAATTAAATGTTACTGCAGCCCTAACTTTCTCAACACCAGTTTAGAAACTGAGGAATATTCAAACATGAAAATAATTCAATTTCCAAATCAAATTTGAAATAAATTCTAATTTGAATTTACGACTACACTTATCAATTTTTGTATGCTTATAAAGTATGGTAGTCCATTGAAATTTGTATGAAATAATACGGTCAATTTTACATTATTACTAAATTTAAAGACAAAATTGCTTTTTGCAAGCTCTTGTATACATTCCATTTTAGTATTACAAACACTGTCAAACATAGCTCTCTCCTGTAGATTGACGATTAGCAGGCAGGTTGGCTGCCAGCAAACCCAGCTTTATTTAGTTTTTTAGTTGTTATAAGTAAAACGCTACTTCCCATATATTGTTTATTTCCCTCTGTTGCATCTTATAACTTCCACTGGACTATGAGGGTAGATAATATATACTTACAACGCCACTAAAGGTCGATTGGTGGGTTGGCAAACACAGTTTTTATACCAATGAAACTTTCCACCAAAAATATTTTAGAGGAGTGAGGAGGAAATTTAGTGTCCTCTTTTTAAGCATATTACGCGCATTAACGACTGTGAATGGCATGGTTGAAGTTTATATAAAGAAGGAGTGCAGAAAGCTAAAATTTATAAATGTGATACAATTAAATTGAATATAATAAGATAAAGCATTCACAGCTTACGTTCAAACCGCCTATGTCAATTTTCAAACACATATTTGTCTATGGTCAAATAGTCGATTAGAATAGAAATAATCGTCAAAAAGTTATAGATGTAGTCGACTGTGAACATTATTTGATTTCTGAAGTTCCTTTTGCAATAGTGTCTGAGTGTATGAGTTAAGGCAAAAAAAAGTTTTTTTTTTAATATAGTTTTTCATTTGCAACACTAATTGTGTTTTATATATCTCATATGCGTAGAAAACCTATACTATAATAAAAATCAAACACGACAATTTCTAAACATTGAAATTTTTTTTAATTTGAATTGGGGTAGATTATGGTATCAATATTTTTTTTTATAGGATAAGGGTGACAAACGAGCACACAGTCCACCTGATGGTAAGTGGTTGCTGCGGCCCATAGACATCTACATCTATCCTCTATTACAAATCAAAATGCAGATGCGTTGTCACCCGTGAGGACTAAGATGGAATGCCTCATTTTCAGTAAAAAGGGCCTCGGGCCACCTGCACTCACATAGCGAAACGCAAAGGTAAACCTCTACTTCACGCTGGTTTTCTGTGAGGTCGTGGTACCACCCCTGTTCGAGCCGGCCCATCCGTGCGACAGCAAAAGCTGTCGCGTGTCTCTACCACTGTTAGAAGAACTGGCCACGTAGTGGCGGTTAAGAATGTCCACTACATCATATCTTCCCGTGGGTGTCGTAAGAGCAGGAGATGTGCAGCAGCATCTTCCTGATAAAAGCAATGTAAGCTGGATTGGCAATAGGTCAGCTATATAGCTCGAAGTATCGACAACCGATGGGGAAGAAAGTTTCTCAGGTGGCAGCCTCGTACCGATGGGCGAAATCTAGTGCAACCCCCACTAGATGAAGAAACGCCCTGGTAAGACATGCAGGAAATCGATGGCTGCAGATAGCTCAGGACCGTGCTGTGTGGCATTCTTTGGGGGAGGTTTATGTTCAGCAGTTGACTTATGAAGGGTTGTACTGATTTAAATAAAACTATTTTTACGGATTTTAGCGCGTATATTAACTTATTTTATATTCCCGACGTTTCGCATACTTTACAGCACCCATGGTCACGGGGGGGGGGGACTGAGGTGTATAACGTCCTAATGTCCTCGTTAACCACGGCTACCTCCAGATAAAAAAATATTAATTTTTGTGCCAATCTCCGCAGTATGAACTTACAGTATCTTGAAGTCTTACAGTTGTATGCTTGAGTTGGGCTTTAATTTTATTAATTATCGGATCCCAAGCAGATTAAACCACCCAGCCATGTTCTCTATTGAAAGCATGATATTTTATTATTTCAATAGCCTCGCGAATCATCCTTGTAAGAAATCGGTGTTATTTAGCGAGAATTTGTACCCTATCAAATCTAATGTAGTGACAGAGGTGATCCTGTGCGTGTTCACAGACTGCAGACTTCCCGGAGCGTCGATTCTTCACATGAGCTATGTACGCGAGTTTTTATGGATCTTTTAGTTTGTACTATATAAGAGAAACCACATTCACAATCAAGTTTGTACACTCCTGCATCTTGCATAGGGCTTAGCTGCTCTTGCATAGCATTACACTTGACTGATAGTAAAAACGGACTAATCTTCTTCGGCGGCTTGAAGTATGTTTTAATAAAAGCACGCTTCAATATGTAGCCAATCTTGTCAATGATACCTCTGACATATGACATTACAGCAGGTACTCGTTTGACTGTAGCCGGCTTCACTCGTTCATCGAGACGTAGGCGTCAGCGTTTAAATACCTGTCTGTATAGGTCTTTTTTATACACAGTATGTATGGCTCAAGGTGTTATCAGAATTACGAATTACTAACACATCTAGAGAAGCTAAAGAAGGAATACTGCATATTCTAGGGTATGTTGTCACCTCTGACATATGACAATACAGTAGGCACTCGCTCGACGGTGGCCGGCTTCACTCGTTCATCGAGATGTAGGCGTCAGCGTTTAAATATCTGTCTGTATAGGTCTTTTTTATACACAGTATGGCTCAAGGTGTTATCAGAATTCCGAATTACTAACACATCTAGAGAAGCTAAAGAAGGAATACTGCATATTCTACGGGCATGTTGTCACCTCTGACATATGACAATACAGTAGGCACTCGCTCGACGGTGGCCGGCTTCACTCGTTCATCGAGACGTAGGCGTCACCGTTTAAATATCTGTCTGTATAGGTCTTTTTTATACACAGTATGGCTCAATGTGTTACCAGAATTCCGAATTACTTACACATCTAGAGAAGCTAAAGAAGGAATACTGCATATTCTACGGGCATGTTGTTATCCTTCAGCCTTCTAGTAACAATCGAGATGCAGTCTTCAACAGGTAAGCATGTTAACAGAGACTGCACATCAAAACTGACCATAGTTTCATTGTCTGCCAGATGTAGGTATTAAATCTCACTGACAAAATGGTAGAAATCCTTTTTGTGTGCTCTTGTATGTCCTATGAGCGATGAGAGTATTTTCGCTAAGTGTTGAACCAATCTGTAAGTTGGTAAATCGATTTGGCTCACTATGGGACGTAGTGAGATCTAATTAAATTTGTTGT
This sequence comes from Parnassius mnemosyne, assembly GCA_963668995.1. Taxonomy (NCBI): domain Eukaryota; kingdom Metazoa; phylum Arthropoda; class Insecta; order Lepidoptera; family Papilionidae; genus Parnassius; species Parnassius mnemosyne. The sequence goes on along the minus strand of CAVLGL010000046.1, from coordinate 10,893,275 downwards.
AAAGTGTTTCTTTATGAGGTCACTAGTTGTTTTAAGTGTGTTATTTGTTCAAGATTCTACAAGCGGTTCGTAGACGACACTTTCACAATTCTACTTTTAGATAAAGTAACTGCATTTTTAGATCATCTTATTTCAATAAATTCTAAAATTTAGTTCACAAAGGAGTTATAAGCAAACAGTTCTTTAGCTTTTCTAGATGTGTTAGTAATTCGCAATCCTGATAACACCTTGAGCCACACTGTGTTTAGAAAAAGACCCATACAGACAGATATTTAAACATTGATTTTCAACACCATCCTTCACAGATAGCTACCATGGGTAAATCTTTGTTTTAGTGAGCACGAGGGATCTGTGACAGTAAACACCTGGCCGCCGAGCTCCAACAAGTCAATCAAGTTTTGCACATCTATAAACTTTGGGTCCCGCGCCTACGGCACAATGAACCAGTGAACCAGGCCACAGTCGAGCGAGTGCCTGCTGTACTAGCATATGTCAGAGGTGTCATTGACAAGATGAGCTACATCTGGAAGCGTGCTTCCATTAAAACATACATCAGGCCGCCTAAGAATATTAGTCAATTTTTACAATCAGTCAAGTGTAATGTCCCTCTGCAAGATGCAGGAGTTTACAAGCTTGATTGTAAATGTGGTATCTCTTATATAGTACAAACTAAAAGATCCATAAAAACCCGCGTTTAAGAACACGTAGCTCATATGAAGAATTGACGCTCCGGGAAGTCTACAGTCTGTGAACACGTACAGAATCACCTCTGTCACTACATTAGATTTGATAGGGTACAAATTCTCGCTAAAGAACACTGATTCCTTACAAGGATGATTCGCGAGGCTTTTGAAATAATAAAATATCATGCTTTCAATAGAGAACATGGCTGGGTGGTTTAATCTGCTTGGGATCCCATAATTAATAAAATTAAATCCCAACCCAAACATACAACTGTAAGACTTCAAGATACTGTAAGTTCATACTGCGGAGATTGGCACAAAAATTAATAATTTTTAATCTGGAGGTAACCGTGGTTAACGAGGACATTAGGACGTTATACACCTCAGTCCCCCCCCCCGTGACCATGGGTGCTGTAAAGTATGCGAAACGTCGGGAATATAAAATAAGTTAATATACGCGCTAAAATCCGTAAAAAAGTTTTATTTAAATCATTACAACCCTTCATAAGTCAACTGCTGAACATAAATCTCCCCCAAAGAATGCCACACAGCACGGTTCTGAGCTACCTGCATCCATCGATTTCCTGCATGTCTTACCAGGGCGTTTATTCATCTAGAGGGGGTTGCACTACACTTCGCCCATCGGTACGAGGCTGCCACCTGAAAAACTTTCTTCCTCATGGGTTGTCGGTTCTTCAAGCTATATAGCCGACCCGGTACCAATTCAGCTTACTAATCTATTGCGATATGCCGGTTACTCTGGTTCTACTGCGGATTATTTCTATGTTTATTACGCAGAGAAACTCCGAACACAGCCCACTTCATAGCTCGCGACCTTGAGCGTTCTCATACGGCCAGCAGTGAAGGACCACGTCTCAGATCCATAAGTCATCACTGTTAACACGCACTGGTTGACCAAGCTCGTTTTAAGATTTAAGAAATGTCTAACGAGAAGATATGTCGTAATCTCCCGAAACCTGCCCAGCCGAGTTGAATCCGTCGACTGACCTCTCGGTCTAAGTTGGACTTTCACAACTTCAAGCTTAGTGCTCCCAACAACTACCGCCATAGGTGTGACATTGATGTAAAACATGATTTTTGTTTTATCCACGTTCATCATAAGACCTGTCCGTTGGGAGACACTATTGAGTTCATTGAGAATAGTGTTTAGGTCCTTCAACAATTCTGCCATAAGGATTACCGTGTCCTCCCCCTCTCTTCGGACCTCGGATAGTCCTATAATATTCAAGCGCAACTTGTCTATCTCTTCTTTCAGCTCCAGGATCTTCTCGTTAGTCCTTAGGGTGAGTTTTTTTTTTTTTATGGGAGAGGGGGCAAACGAGCATGCGGCTCACCTGATGGTAAGTGACTACCGCCGCCCATGAACAACCGCAACACCAGGGGAATTGCAGATGCGTTGCCGGCCTTTAAGTGCGTTAAAAGTTCCCAGGTCGAGTCGTTGTAGGTGGCAACCGAATCTCCACCGGAGATTCTTAGCACCCCTTGCCCCGCCGTTACCATGGTCGCCACCGTAGCCAGGAATAGCGGGGCCGCCGGGTACTGGTGGCAGTCTCTTAGTAACTTTATTCATTTGGGGGGTATATTGCCATAGTTGTCCCGCTTGGCAACCGGGTTGGCAACCGCAGTTGTTTATTGTGATATTGCTGTTATCAGGATGATGCTGCTGCCTATCTCCTGACTGTTTCCCACTGTCGCCTCTTACGACACTCACGGGAAGATATGGGGTAGTGGATATTCTTAACCGCCATTAACCGCCACATTTTTTTCACTATTTGCCGCATTAGCCGTCACATTTTCTTCACTATTTGCCTTTATTACTTACTAGTTGATACCCTCTTACTTCTCTGGGTGCACGATAATAAACGATAATAACGTATATATAAAATATCAAGATTTTGTATGGGATTATCGTTGTATCTGTTTTTAGTAAGCGTTTATATTGGGAAGTGAGTAACTATACTAAATTTTAAATTAATCAGATGTATAGTTTTAGATATATCGTGAAGAGTCAGTCAGTCAGTCAGTGGTATTTAGCTTATGCGTGTAGAATCTGAAGAAGAAGAATCAGAGAAAGTTCAGTATATTATTCTGAACCTACTCTGCAAAATTTGTCCCGTTATTACAAAATAACCTTGTATATTGAGAATATTATAATTTAGATGAGATACGCAAAAGAAGAATCCAAAAAAGAACGGGCAAGCATTGTTACGAGAGTGACACTGAAAGTTCTTAGAAAATCAAAAACTGAACAAACTAGCAAGTTATTAATTTTATTACAAATATCTTTCCAAAATGGTGTCTATTTATATCAATACGCTGCATCCAATGGAACCACTAAGAAAAGCACATTGGGTACTCGTCCTTAGGGGTCTCTTCGACGGCATTTTGAAATGCAGCCACTGCCACCTCGGCGTGCATAAAACGTTCTCCTCGAAGTTTTTCTTTTATTTTCGGAAATAAATAATAATCACAAGGTGCGAGGTTGGATTTATAAGGCAGGTGACCCGTAACTCCACGTCTGACGTCGCCTAGTAGGCTTGTGTTTGCTTGGCGGTGTGCGACGAGGCGTTGTCGTGTTGAAGGAGGATCCTATTGCGAGGTCCTTTATCCCGAACTTTTGCCAAAACAAGTGGCAATCTATTGTTACTATACCACTCTGCAGTAACTGGTTTTCGATTCTCTAAAACAATTGTTGTGTAATGACCTGTCCTTTCGAAGAACGAGGCCACGATCTTTGTTACCACGCTTCGATCTCTTCAATTTAGTTGGCAACTTCTCGGAGGAAAATATGTAAAATACGTAATAAGTTTCAGAATCATAACAATAAATCCAGCTTTCGTTACCAGTAAGTATGTTGAACACAGCATATGAGTCACTTCAGTTAAATCTTTGAACTAGTTCACGATACCAATCAACACGACGGAGTTTTTGGGCCTCTGTCAAATTATGAGGTATCCACCGGGCAAAAAGCTTCCTGACCGCTAAATGTTCATGGAGGATTGATTGTTTGTGCACTTAACTCATACCGATGCTTAAGCTTGTCCAAATCTGCTGATGAGTCACTCTTTTGTCAGTCTCTATCATCCGCCGCACAACACTGATGTTATCTTTAGTGGTCGCCGTAGAAGGCCGTCCCTCACGCAGATAATCGGTGAGATTAGTGCGATCACGTTTAAACTCATTAAACCAGTTGTAAACAGTGACATAAGATGGGGCTTCATTGTGAAAGGCCAATCTAAGTCTATTATAACTTTCTTGTTGATTTAAATGATATCGAAAATGACAAAAAAATAATTGTATGAACATTTTCTTGCTTTAAATTCATGCTGACGTGACACAGACAATTTTCAATTTGCCGCCAAATCGTAAACATATGACAAATTAATAAAATACATACACAATAATATTGGCAAAGAGTTCCATTTTAAAAATTTGAACTAATTATTTATTATTATCGTTTACAAGTGGCCAGTTTTAAAAACTTTCATTGTCGCCCTCATATGAAGTTTTAAAGACAGACATTTGACTCGAGTTTGTTAATTATATACTTTTTATTTTATTTTAGCTACAAATAAATGTAAATTTTACCAAACTCAATAAATGGGGTTTCTTGTCAAGAAATCCTCAATAGCATCCTAGAGGGCAGGATGTTGGCAGTTTCACCTGCGTGCATTGGAAAGCACGTAAAGCCGTCTTTTACGTCTAATATCTCATCATTCAATAGAAGGAATAGAGTCTACCTGTGCTTGTACGTACATTCGCGCACTTTAATCTTGTCCTATGCAGATGTTATATGGTCTGCAAGGCATTATTATTATATATAAGCTAATGGAGTAAGCTTTACAATCGTCGGCTGCATCACCACTTGTCACCAGGTGGGATAGTAGCCAAGCACTGGCTTGAAGTAGCGTTAAAAACTGTACCATATAGATTTGTGTAAACTTTATTATTCATTCATTCATCTAGTACCGTCTTTCAAACGCCTACTATTGTACATAGATTTCCCCAATCTATTGCCGCATAGAGGCGAATAGCCACGCTTGACAGGTGGGTTGCCAATCGCAATTTTTTATAATTTTTGGTTATTATTAGGAAGATACTGCTGCTTTTCTTTTGTTTCAGTTCTCCTTTATCGCCTTTTATGACATCCACTTTGATGACATCGGGTAGTGGATATTTTTACGCCGCCACTACACTTTGAAAATTTTATATAATCATAATTTAAAATATTGTACAAACGACTTCAATATAAATTATTAAGAATAACTCAAAAACTATTAGCAAGACGTTGATCAAATTTATATAGGACCCCATGTGAAGCACCAGCTTTTAAATAAAAAAGGAATCATCGAAATCAGTTCACCCAGCAAAAAGTTATGAGGTAACACACATAAAAAAACATACAGTCGAATTGAGTGCCGGCTCCTTTTTGAAGTCGGTAGAATATAAAGTTATTTTACAGATTTTCTCTTAGAATCTTAGTTGAAAAGAAAAAAGTATAAGAAAAAAATTCGCTACAAGCGCTCACAACTGGTAGTCGACAAAAGAACGCGGACGGACCGTGTTTGGGATTAACATGGAAATTGAATCAGCTCGCATAGAAAAGTTGTCCAGTACAAAGCTTTGTAACTTTAGGCATAAGCTGCAACTTTTTGTTTCGATTTCTTCTCAAACTGGAATGCATTTAAGAGTTTTACACTATTTTATCAAAGCGCGCTATCCATTTTTTTTCATGCGATTATTTTAAGAACATTGACTTTGTTTACGTTTTATTATAATTAATATAAAAAGAGTTGTACTACATGATAATCTGTTAGATTTGATAATATTATACCCTATTTTATTTAAATATCTAAATCGAAATCATTCCGAAGAAATTCGGCTGAAATTCGCATAAAACTTATATAATTATTATGCGATTTACATCACATTTTACTCATCAAAATGAAAGTAATTTACTATTATTAAAATACTAAATATTAGATTGGACTCGTGTTGTTTGACCACATCAGCAAAAAACACACTTATTTTTAATGTCCTGGATTCAACTTCAGCTCGATTTTGCTATTCACTATCTGCTTAACGTATTATGTCCTATTAGTAGCTACGAGTACAAATCAATTTAAAATAGATAGAACTTCAATTATTGTCTTTTTTTTTTCTATTTTCATTATATATCAAATATTTCATGAGATCATTACTATTCAAGAAGTTATTAATAAAAAATAAATTAAAATAAATACTTAATTATCATAAAGTACTACTACAATCCGCGGTATCGTGCCAAGAACGCTGGCTGCGTTTCCCCGCTGAATGGCTATTATACTTAGCCTTTGAGCGAGAAAAGAACCAGCCCTCTTATCACCAGCAGCTACGACCAGTCGCGGATAGAGAAATTTTAAGAAATTCACCGCAAGTGGATCCCAGAAACCGATAGTTTCTACAGCAAACGGCACAAATATATAGTCATATCTCAGAGACTCATATTTGCGCCACTTACTCTGTTCAGCTGCCTCTGATGCCTCCGCGGCTCTAAAGGAAGTACCCCTGAGATGAGAGGCCGCCAAAGTGTCTACGCAAGTATCCCACACTAGGGCTTTACCTCTCTCCCAAGGGACCAATGTCACACCGTCGGTACTCGTGTCATCCTTTCTAAATATTCCATAAGGTTCTAAAACCAAGAGAACATTTATAGAGACAAGAGCCCTTAAATTCCTTTCATTTAGTATTTTTTTCGAAACTACTAATTTATTACCGGTAATAGCCTCGAACACTATTTTTTATATCTGATATGAGAAAGTTATCAACTCTAGTATGAGCGAATGTTTCAATGTAAGCATACAAGCTGCATTTTTAGAAAGGCCTATATCCTGCAAAAATGTTTAATTCCTCATTATAGGATTTTCTTTTTGATTTATTTTTTTACGGACTATATACCATAAGAAAGTTATATCATTCTTAGAATAAACCTACAAAGTCCGATCAAAATATGTATATATACTTAAATTTCAAATTGTTTTCGATTTTACACTAAACATAGAATATAAATATAATACAGCACTATGTTTAAATACGCGTTATTAAAAAATAATTCAATTAAACGAAGACACTCAAGGTTTTGACTATTTGAAGATTGAGAACCGTCAGACAACTCGAGTAAAGTCGAATCAGAACGTTATCCAATCCCAGGGACTCGTTCAATGCTAAGAGCGCACGCAATGCTCAATACTTTATTGCTTAACATAGTGTGATTACAATTAGATCTTAATCATCATCAGTCCCCTATTTTATATAACACCATTGTCCGATTAAGATTGCTTACAGCACTAACATCACACAAAAAATATCAAATAGATCTTAAAAATAGTATGTGTGATCAACTATGGACCCTGTCAGGTACAACAACGGTTATATATATCGCGTTTTCCAGTTAGGTACCACTATATACATAAAACAGATGTTTTTTTTTATATAATAAGGGTGACAAACGAGCGCACTGTCCACCCGTTGGTAAGTGGATGATATGGCCCATATAAATCTACATCTATCCTCAATTAAAAATCAAAATGCAGATTTTTCTTCCCCGGTCGAGCTAACCTAATCGTGCTTAAGCATAATATAGCTTCAGCGTGGCTCTGCAGCGTATTAAGCCGTTACCATACTGAACACACTAAGAAATATCTCACTTGTCATAGGGTTGCTCTTATACTGAAAGTAATGTTTGTGAATAAGGTCATAATATTGTTACTTGCCTTGAGCTGTTAAGAAATTAAAACTTAGCAGTGGAATTAAAGTAGTCGAAATTGACCATAATTCATTTAAGTTTTAAGTTTGTATATTAAGCTCTATTTAACATTCAACTCTCAGTATTTATATTATGTACCAGCTGGGCCCACGTTTTTGTCCGCTTGGAATAAGTTCTTTTGTTATTAATTTGTACTTTTAATAGCGAAGATCCAGAAAGACACTATTCGGATTAATATTGAGTTAGTCACTCATTCGGATAAAATACCGAATGAAAAAAATTGACAGTCTCACAAACGAACTAATGGACTGACCCGCGAAAGAACAAAGTTTGGTTGTACGTATCCCAGTAGTTTAATAAATACATGTACACCTAGGTTAAGTATTTTTTTCCACCTGATGATAAGTGGTTGCTGTGGCCCATAGACATCTACATATATCCTCGACGACGAATTGAAATGCAGATGCGTTGTCACCCGTGAGGACTAAGACGGAATGCCTCGTTTCCAGTAAAAAGGGTCTCCGGTTCCCTACACTCACCATACGAAACAAAGCACCGTTAAGCTTCTATATTACGCTGGTATTTTGTGAGGGCGTGGTCCTTCCCTGGTCGAGCCGACCCATTCGTGCTACAATTATACCAGTAATATAGCTGGAGCATGGCTCTACCAGGTATAAAAATGAGTGAGTGAGGATAAAGAGATATTGTACCGAGGCAGTCGTTTCTATTGGTCTGATAACGACCCTGCCAGGCGTCGCCAGGTAGAGAAATTATGGGCCTGTTTAAAATTAAAAGTTAATATAAATACTATTAAATTGGATAGTACTATTAATATTAAACGGAATGGACGCAATATCGGATGTGACGAGAAATAAATAAATATGAATACAAGAAGAGGCCACTAATAATGTAATAATGTTATAGAAGTTGACTGTACAGGGCAGCTAAGAAAGGATGAAAAAAAAATATGGATTTTTTAAATATTATAATCACCAAAGGCAAATATTTAAGAAACGTTAGAATAATTTAAAAAGGGAATAAGCCGTTGTATTCTTCTAAGCTTCGTCCAGAAGAATATGAAAATTGAGCCAAGAAGAACAAAGAAGAGATTCAGAGGTAACTTCGCACCTGTGTAATTTTTAATTCCATATGAAACTTTAATATTTTGAGTTTTTTTAATGTTGATTTTGCTATTTAGTTATGTGTTAAATGTTCTATATTTAAAAATTACTAAATTGAAATTAATTATCAGATAATTCACGATACAATTGACTTTTCAATATTTTTATCACTATTTATAAGAAAAAACCGGCCAAGTGCGAGTCGGACTCGAGGGTTCCGCACAAATCCGTAGTTTAAAATTATTGAAAATATTTTTATTATATGATGTAACTAAAAGAAGAGATGCATGGTGGAATGACGAAGTGAAAGAAACTGTAAAGAAGAAGAAGAAAGCATGGTTAGACTACTTGGCCTCGAGTAATGATAAGGATATGAGAGAGAAGATGAAAGAAAGATATAGGCTGCAGAAAGTTCACACGAAAGCATTGATTGAGGAAGTGCGTGAAAGGTGTAGAATGGAAGTGGACGAAAGGTTGTCGCACAACTTTAAGGAGAACTCCAAACTCTTCTGGAAAGAGGTTGGAAGGATCCGAAGTGGTGCGACGGCCTTAAGAATGAACAAAGTGATTTCGAGAACTAATGACGTCCTTTCAGAAAAATCGGACGTCATGCAGCGATGGAGCGAATTTTATAGAGAAATGTATGCGTGTGATGATCTTAGTGAGGGATCCGGGGATGACGCCGTGACTGGTACGCCAGACCCGGACCTCGATGACACTGAGGTCATCAGTATGAAAGAGATTGAACGTGCGATTCGAAGTTTGAAATGTGGTAAGGCTGAGGGACTAGACAGAGTTACTGCTGAAATGGTCTAGTATGGTGGGCCTCGTGTCTGGGACAGCTTTCATCTGCTGTGCAATTTGTGCTGGCGGACGGGGTATGTCCCGGATGATTGGCGATCCGCAGTCATTGTGCCTTTATATAAAGGTAAAGGTTCACATTTTGACTGCGGGTGCTATCGGGCGATCAGCTTGACCAGTTTAGCAAGTAAAGTTTACTCGAAGGTTTTGACACGTAGGATGCAAGAGAAATCGGAAAGATTTCTATGGGAGGCACAATGCGGATTTAGACCTGGAAGAGGATGCACGGATCAAATGTTTTCTCTCCGCATGATCACGGAAAAGCTTCTGGCTGCTAACCAGAGGATTTTCTGTGCTTTTGTGGATCTTGAGAAAGCATTTGATAAGGTTGTAAGGAAGAAAATGTGGGAACTGTTGCCGGGGTATGGTGTGGATGGTCGATTGCTAAGGGCTGTGCAGTCTCTTTACTGTGACTGTAAAGCCTGTGTGCGGGTAGGGCATGACCTGTCACCCATGTTTAGTGTCCAAACGGGCGTAAAACAGGGTTGTATCATGTCTTCCTGGCTGTTCATACTGTATCTCGACAGCTGTTTACAAAAGCTGAAAGATGTTTGGGTGTGAAATTGGGTGACATTAAAGTAAATTGTCTGCTGTATGCTGATGATGCAGTACTTATTGCACCATCAGAGGTAGAACTGCAGGCATTAGTCACGTGTATGAAAGAGGAATGTGAAATTAAAGGTCTCCGTTTGAACGCTAATAAAACTAAGGTTCTGGTATTTGAAAGGGACGAAGAGAGAACGAAGTGTGAAATATGGGTAAATCAGGAATGTCTAGAACAAGTAAATGAAATTGTATACTTGGGGAGTGCTTTTAGCCGGGATGGAAGATGTGATTTAGATGTGGACAGGCGTGTCGCTGCCAGGAACAAAGTCAATGGTGCCCTGACTGCGTTAGTCAAAAGGCAAGGCGTGGTAAAGTGTGCACGCCTTGCAATACATAACGCAGTGTTGGTACCGACTTTTTTATATGGCAGCGAAACCTGGGTATGCCAGAAGAAGCATAAAAGCAAGTTGAATGCAGTGGAGATGCGATCTCTTCGTAAAATGTGCGGCGTTACCATGGCCGACCGAAAGCGAAACGAAGAGATTCGCAATATGGCAGGTTTGAAAGATGACCTTATCACGAAAATTGATAAGGGCGTGCTTCGGTGGTTTGGGCACGTTGAGCGAATGAGTGAAGACCGAATGGTGAAGAAAATATATAGCGCGAAAGTTAATATTAAAAGGTGTCGAGGTAGACCGAGACTAACTTTCGAAGACCATGTGAGCAAATTGCTCGAAGAGGGTAGGGTCAAGAGTACTCGGATACCTAGACGTGCATGTATGAAGAAGATAATGAATCTGAAAGAAGCGAAAGAGGTATGTAAGTATCGTGACACTTGGCGATCTATTCTCTCTGGCTACCCCGTCAGGGATTGTGCGTGAAGATAAGTAAGTAAATGTAACTAAAAATTTATGCTTTTCGCAATTTTTCCTTTATCTGTGCTACAATACGTTGCTTCGTACCAAATTTTAAGATTCTGAGTTCACGGGAAGTACTGTCTAAATGTCTAATGTCGAAAATTTGCGGCATAAACGGCTGTATCTCTTGATTGCGTTGGCTTAGAAGTTTGATTTTTTCACAGCTCCAAGGGACAGTACACTTGGGTATTTCGTATGAATTACAGCTTGATACCTCCACGCGTTCCTGAGAAAAATGGTCTTGACAGACAGACAGACAGACAGACAGACAGACAGACAGACGGACAACAAAGTGATCCTATAAGGGTTCCGTTTTTTCCTTTTGAGGTACGGAACCCTAAAAATACAATCATAATACAATATCAAAAATTAAGCACGTTACATTTAAAGCACCTATGGCATTTGTATTAAATACGCACAAGACAATTTCATATTCACTTTTATTTAGTTATTGTGTATCCTACAAAAATGAATGAAATAATATAGTGGACTACATTATTACGTAATTAAATTTACCATATCCATAATTTTTCATATTTTGCAGTTATCACACATCAATAGTAAATTCCATTGGTTTTTTTCTCGGTAACAAATTTAATTTATATGTATACAATATTGACAGAGGTTGTAAACAATTCGCTATTATTATAAGTTTCTTTTCTTTTCTAATGACAATAAATCTTAGTTTTATATTAACCTGCTTAAAAATAAAAATAGTTTTATTTTAATGTACAAATAAATAAATGTTTTGTTTATAAACTTGGTAGCTGTTTTAATGATTACTAATTAATTTCTGTACACGATTTATTAATCATCATATTTCTTGCAACCCTAAATTAAAGAAAAGCTTTTGACGATATAAGTAAAAGTAATTTTATTATTAACAACGTAACTATGAACCTTCTGTGTCAATTACAAAATATTTAAAATTATCATTTTTAGATACTAATGAATAAAATTATTATAAAAGGTTTTATTAATAACGTTTTATAACAAAGATAGACACAGAAAGAAAATTGAGTGACAAAAATCGTTTCCTCATTTTGTACAAAATTAGAAAGTATGTATTATTTAAAAAGGTGAGAGGAATAAAAGAAAGAAATGTTCAAAAGTTTGAATATGAATGATTTAGTTGTTAAGTTTCGTCAAAATTGGACTGATCACACAAATATTGACGAATATTTAAACTCTGTAATTCTGGCGGTATAAATGATGAGATTGAAAGAAAAAAAGCATACTTTAGACGTAAAAATATGAGAGTAAAAGAAGTTGTTGAAGGAAAAAAGCAAGAAAGGATGGATAAGAATGATAGAAGAATATCTGATAACTTCCAGGCAAATATTAAAATGTTCTGGAAACTCGTAAGAACTGCCAGGGGAAATTCAAAACAGCCTAGAATAAATGCTATACGAGACGAGAATGAATGCATGCTGAATGATGAAGTTTTGAATATAAAGAGATGGAAGGAATAATTTGAAAGCCTGTTTAAGAGTAAAGAGTCGTCTGAATTAAGTGAAATAGAAATTCTGAAAGAAGTTGAGAGAGGTAGAGAGATAAGTGTAGATGAAATAATGAAAGAAATGAAAAGCATGAAAGCAGGTAAGGCAGCCGGATATGATGAAGTATCACTCGAAATACTAAGGGCTGGAGGGGGTGTGGTTGAAGGCCTGTTGTACATAGGCTGCACTAAAAGTATCGGGAATGGAACATTTCCACTGTTCCTGTCATATTAAAATCTTTTTAATTGAAAACTCCTTGGATTTAAAAATCGAATACCATTTATTTATGTAAAAAAAGATTCTCGGTCTTGGCACAAGGTTTTGTCAAACTTTTTAAGTCGTTGAGAAAATGGAATTGACTCGAGAAAATTCAAGAGCGATGATTTATTATGACATTCGAAGTTGTTTAACACAAAAACAGTGTGTTGATGGTGTGGACGTGTCAAGCTCAGTGATGATCCCCGTCAAGGTCGTCCAAAAACTGCAGTCACACAAGAAAACGTTGGTGCTGTGCGTAAGCTGATTGAGGAAGATCGGCATGTGACATACCGCGAAATTCAGGCAACTTTAGACATTGGCATGAGTCAAATACAAATAATCTTGCATGAAAAATTAGGTTTAAATAAAGTTGTTTTCCCGATGGATACCGCATTCGCTCTGTGAAGTGCAAAAAGCGGCTCGCGTTACTTGGTGCGTCAGAACTCTAGAAAACTTCCACGTTGGATCCTCAAATGCTGTATACAACATCGTATCAGGTGACGAATCCTAGATATATGCGTATGAACCCGAAACAAAAAACCAGTCACGAGTTTGGGTGTTCGAAAATGAGATAAAGCCAACAAAAATTGTTCGTTCACGGAGTGTTGCAAAAAAAATGGTGGCCATGTTTGTCTCCAAAACCGGCCATGTTACGACTATTCCTCTTGAGGGACAAAGAACGGTTAATGCAGAATGGTATGCTAGCATTTGTTTGCCACAGGTCGTTTCTGAACTCCGTAAAGAGAAATCATCCTCCATCACGACAATGCGAGTTCTCACACCGCACACAGAACAAAAGAGTTTTTAGAGCAAGAAAACATAGAATTATTAGACCATCCGCCGTACAGCCCCGACCTAAGCCCTATTGATTTCTATACTTTCCCCAAAATAAAGAATAAATTGCGTATACAGAGAGACCCCAACTTCCGAATGGAATGGTTTCTTCAATGATTGGTTGCATTGTATGGAAAAATTTATCAAATTTCGCGGAGAATACTTCGAAAAGCAATAAATACATTTTTAAATAGTAATATTGTGTCACTTCCTTGATTCCCGAAATTTTCAGTCTCGTACACCTTGTTTAATTTATGTTGGAAACTGAAGCAGGTACCGGAAGACTGGTGCAAAGCCGTTATAGTCCCAATTCATAAGGGATAGGGGTCGCAGCGGGACTGTAAAAACTACCGTGGTATCAGCTTGCTTAGCATTGTGGGTAAACTGTATGCTAAGGTGTTAATTGAAAGAGTTATGGAAGAAACTGATGGAAAAATTTGGGATGTGCAAGCTGGATTTAAAAAGGGGATGAGGGAGAAAGGGGATGGGGGTACGGATCAAGTATTTGCCGTGCGCATGATTGCGGAGAAGTTTTTGGCCAAAAAGAAGAAAGTTTTTTTGTGCGTTCATGGACTTGGAAAAGGCTTATGATAGAGTGGACAGGAATGTGTTATAGCAAACACTGAACTCATTTGGGTTCGGCGCTGGTTTGATACAGGAATTAAGGTCTCTTCATAGGAACTCTAAGGCTTGTGTCAAGATCAACGGGGTCTACTCGGACTGGTTTAGTATTCAAAAAGGTGTCAGACAGGGCTGTGTAGCTTCCTTGTGGCTGTTTAACCTATTTATGGGTAGTTGTTTGCAAACTTTGAAAGTTGAAGAATGTGGGTTGAGAATGGGTGATTTAACCGTCAAATGCTTTTTGTACGCCGATGATTAAGTCATATTTGCATCGTCGGCGGCCGATTTGCAAAGGATGGTAACTTTAATGAACTGGTCATTAAAAGAAAGGGATATAATAGTGAACGCAAGTATGACGAAAGTCATGGTTTTTGAAAGAGAAGAAAGTAATACGTTATGTGAAATAAGAATAGAAGGGGAGTTGATTGAACAAGTGGATGAGTTTTTATATTTGGGATGTTTATTAAGCAGTAGATATGATAAGGATATAAAACGACGAGTGAACACAGGAAACAGAGTGAATGGGGCTCTACACGCTATTATGAGAAGTCAGTTTAAGTTAATTAAACGCGATAAAATCCGTAAAAATAGTTTTATTCAATGTGTAGTGTTCGCGTAAATATAAGAAATCATTAAGTCAAAATGTGTCAAATAAGGCACATATGGCAATTCATAATGCTGTGTTAGTCCCCACTTTAATATATGGTAGTGAAAGTTGGGTCTGGCTAAAGAAACATGAGAGTAGAATAAATGCTATAGAAATGCGGCCCTTATGGGGTATGCTAGGGCTGAATCTGAATGACAGGATGAGAAATAGTGTGATAAGAGAAAAGTGTGGTTTGCAAGATGACGTTGTGACCAGGATTAAGAAAGGAATGCTTCGGTGGTTTGGTCATGTAGAAAGAATGTACGAGGAAAGAGTGACAATGCAAGTCAGAACAAGTACAGAACAAGTTTAGACCAAGTTCAGAATAAGTTCAGAACCTTACACAGAAAACAAACAACTAAGGTGGATAGAACGGAATAGAAACATTTGGAACAACAACTGAAATGATTTTTTCATTCCCTATGACAAATTATTAATGTAGACAGAAACCTTTGTGGTTGACAAAACGATTTATTGTAAAGGGTTTGAATAAGAGACTTAGATTAAGATTATATTTGATTATGATGATGTAATAAATTTAGAAAACGATAAATGTCCTAGTTTTTTTTTAAGTTTGTATCAAGAATATAGGTTTTGTAATGATTTATTTTTAATTGTGTCAATAAATTATCCTTTGTGCATAAAATAATGTTACATGTTAAAGGAAATCGTGTAATCTTTTAAAAATATTATGAGTAGTTGTTGAAAGATGTTTTTTTCTTTTAGTTTCACATACCTTATTTATTTTATGAAGTATCTGAAACATATCAAAAATAAATCTTGTAATTATTTTTCAAATACATAAATGTCACTTAATTAATTTTAATTATGTGCCTGACATGATACCTATTAATTAGGTACTTTTGATTAGGTACGTGTGTCCGTCAGATTAAGAAACATATCATCGCTCAGTAAACAATATTATAGGATTCTGCTGTTCAAGAAGTCAAATCTGGTAATAGGCGGGTAGAATTGGGGGGGGCTTCTGCAGCACGAATACGTGGCGCAGAAACCCTAATTCTACCCTACCTCAATATTATTAACACTGCAGTTGCCAACCCGTCTGCCAAGCGTGGCAACTAATAGGGGGGTTATAAGCAATCTATAATGTGACTTTATGAATAAATGAACGAAAGAAAACATATTTAAAGTAATAAAAATACTTAAATAACTTAAAATAACACAGCTTAGTTTTTGAAGTATGTTCATGAATAATAAAGGATGCATTAACATTAGAATTATATAAGAGCTACAAGTGCGTTACGTTCGTGAGTTATGGACAAAAGTTTGTCAAATAATTGCATACAATGTTGGAATTACTGGGCTTAAGTATTGCCAAAAATATTATTACTAAGCAAATTTTGAAATTGAGCTCAATGCAATATTTTACTCGCCGAATTTATTTCCGTGAGAAAAACAAATGTCATAAGAGAACAAAGAAGCCTGTGGCATAGTTAATTATTAAATGTATTATTTTATTGACATTTTTTCAAACTGATGTCTCAATAAATACCTACTATTAATTTGAAGTATACTTTTTACCGAACGCCTGGCTCAAGGTCAAAGGCGTTACAAATTTACTTGCAACGAGTAGAATAGTACTTTTTATCATTACTTAATAAAAGTTTCACCGACATTATCATCATTACAGCCCTTCACTAGTCTAATGCTAAACATATGCCTCCCCCGAAATACAAATTTATTTAAGAAAAAAAAAAACATGCCTTCGTTCACCTAATACATTCCATTTTTTCATCATTGCTGAATCCCCCAACTTCAATTTAAACTCCCCGGCACAAGCTTGTGAACCATTAAAATATAAACTTTTGAGCCAATATAATAAAAAATCATGAAAATTGGTTCACCATTATCGAAAATATCGCGTAACATACAAAAAACACACAGTTAAATAGAGGGTTTCTCCATTTTTAAAGTTGGCAAAAATAAAAGATCGACGACCACTTCCACTGCTTAAAATGGTTAGTCTCCCTCGAAGAACACATAAATAAAAAAGCACTTCGGCGTGAAGTGCTAGAACGCAAAGTCGGTTACTATCTTTAATTGTAGGGTTCTTTTTGGCAAAAACGTAGGAATTTGCTAAGTGGTGGCGTCAAACGAAATACTCAAACTACAAACTCGACGAAGATATCGTGATATCGTTGATACTCGTAGTGCACAATTTTATAGTATTTAAAATTTAGGAAGAAAACATTTTTTTTAAATACCTGTGACTACAAAATGCTCCAGCGTAAAAATATCCATAACCCATATCATCCCATGGGTGTCGTAATAGCTGAAAGAGGAAAACTGAAACAGGTGGTGCGCAATAACATCTCCATTAAAAGAACCGCGAGGGGAATTGCAGATGCGTTGCCGGCCATTTAAAAAAGTTTTAGCTATTATTTATCTCAATGTTTGGGTGGAGGGGTTAGTTAATCTGCAATAGAAAAACTTGCACATGCATCGACCATGTGTAAAATTTTATGAATCCTATAATATATATGAAGACTTAAAACTAAAAGATGTCTTTTCCAATTTGATGTTTGAAAAACAACAATAATCAACAATTAAAATAATAAAACAACAGACAATACTTTGCACATCTACTATTTTATGTATAATTTATCTTTCAAGGCAGCAAAACTGAATTATGAACGCTTTAAACCACCCAGTATCGTCAATAAAGTATGTTTATTAGTACTTGTAAGAGATCAAACGTCAAAGAAACCTTTACGTAAAAGCTGGTAACTTACCGACTTAACTCGGGATTTCTCTTATATTGGATGTCATAACTTTATTGCCACGTAGAAACGAAACAAAAGAAAAGTCGAGCGTGTGCCTGCTGTACTACCTTATGTCAGATGAGTCACAGACAAGGTTAGCTACATTTTGAAGCGAGCTTCTATTAAAACATACTTCAAGCCACCGAAGTAGATTTGTCAATTTTTACCATCTGTCAAGTGTAATATCCCTCCACAAGATGCAGTAGTGTACAATCTTGATTGTGAGTGTGGTCTCTCTTACGTAGGACAAACAAATAGACCCATTAAAACCCGCGTGAAAGAACATATAGCTGACGTGAAGCACCGATGCTCTGGGAAGTCTGCAGTCTGTGAACATGTTCAAGATCACCCCCGCCATTACATCAGATATGGTAGACCACAAATCCTTGCAAAAGAACACCGATTCCTACCAAGGATGATACGCGAGGCTATTGAAACTAAAAAGCATCATAATTTTAATAGCGAAGATGAATGGGTGCTGTCATCTGTGGTGCTCCAAATCAAATCCGAACCCAAGAATACCAATGCAATACTTCAAGATACTGTAAGTTCATTCTGCGTAAATCGAACAAAAAATTAATATTAAAAAACTGAAGGTAGCCGGGCTAACTGTGACATCAGGACATCAAACATCTCAGTCCCCCCCGTGACCATGGGTTGCTGTAATGCATCCGAAACGTCGGCAATTAAAATAGTAAATTAAACGAGATAAAATCCGTAAAAATAGTTTTATTCAATATATATATATATATATAATATTTACAGTAAGTATTGCGTGAACGGGTAAAACATAATGGATACCTAATTCAAATATTTCTTTTTGTAAAACAAAGATTTTCTCCTGTATCGTGGAAGAAATTTACAAACATAAATTGCACTAAGACAAACATCCAGATTCCGAACAATAAATACGTGCTGCGAGCGGTATTCGAGCCCGTAGCCTTCAGTACTGCAACTAAATGTTATGCAACTTCGCCACAGATGTGTCAAAAGAAGTTAAATATTATTCCAAGAATATCACGACTAACAAATAATCGAGTTATATATGTATATTATCTTGCCCGTATAATAGCCGTGTAGTGGCGGTTAACTCCACTACCCCATATCTTCCCGCGGTGTCGTAAAAGGCGACAAAGGGAAACAGGCAGGAGATGGGCAGTAGCATGCGTGGCAACTATGGCAAATAGCCCTCTATGGTGAGAGTAACAGAGAGTCCCCGGCAGCACCACTATTCCTGGCTACGGTGGCGACCATGGTAACGACGGGGCAGGGGGTGCTAAGAATCTCCGGTGGAGGTTCGGCTTCCACCTAAGACGACTCAACCTGGCAACATACAACGCACGCACCCTGAGAACTGATGAGAAGATTGTGGAGCTGGAAGAAGAGATAGACAAGTAAGGCTGGCATATTTTAGGGTTATCCGAGGTCCAAAGAGAGGGGGAGGACACGGTAATCCTCGAATCCGGAACTTGCTCTATCACTGGGAGGGCGACCATCTGTCCCAAGGAGGTGTCGGATTTATCGTCCACAAGTCTCTCGTTAACAACGTTGTAAAGATTGAGAGTGTGTCGACGAGGGTTGCGTACCTTATACTCAGAATCACCAAACGATATTCGCTGAAGGTCATACAGGTTTACGCACTAACCTCAGCACAACCCGATGAGGAGGTGGATGAAATATATGAAAATATTTCTAGAGCCATGCATTCCTCCAAAAGTCCAAAACCCTCTATACGGTGTTAATGGAAGACTTCAATGCAAAACTAGGTACAAGAGAGAACGGTGAGCTGAAAGTAGGGAAATTTAGAATAGGGCAACGGAACCCAAGGGGCTAGCTGCGGGCCGACTTCATCGAGAAAGAGGGACTCTTTATGATGAACTCTTTCTTCCAGAAGCGGCCCCACAGGAAGCGGACCTAGTTGCGCCCCGACGATTCGACAAAAAATTAGATTGACTTCATTATGACGACCAGACGACAACTGTTCAGTCATGTCTCCGTGATCACGAGGGTGAAACTGGTAGTGATCACTGAAAGCGATGCAGGTGGCTCAGGACCGTGTTTTGTGGCATTCCTTGGGGGAGGGGTATGTTCATCAGTGGACTTAATAAATGCTGTAATGATTGTGATGATGATGATGATTATTTTACCCATGAAATTAAAACTTAAAATTTTGTATCTGAACAGGTGTATTGTTATGACTCGTAAGTTACTTTTGTACTTCACATACAAATGAAATTCTGGCCATGACACCTGACTACCCGTATCATAGTATCACAAAAGATATGAAAATTAACAAGTTGGTTGAGAACACATTTACTTTCATTCTTAAATGTTGACTACATTTTAAAGTCATCATTGTATTGTATAGAATTCCAATACAGTAATAAGTAGATAGAACATATTTTTGCACTAGTGTAACTCTCTCTGATTTATTTTATTTATCATGAACGCACTTGTGGCAATTCTGGTCAATCAACTGTAAAAAAAGAAGAAAAATTCAGGCAGGTGTCACCTTAATTAATTTCGAATAACTAATCAAAACAATATTTTTTATTTAGTTTCTTTATATAACAAGGCCTACACTAAACAATGAAGTGGTGGTGTAAGCATATCCACAACCCCATACCCGTATGTGTCGTATTAGACAAAAAAATCTCCTCTTGCCGATCCGCCAAGCTTGGCAACTATAGCAAATACCCTCCCTATAAGGCACCCTCTCATCTTTGACCGCCAAGCCGATGTTGTTCAGCTGTGAATTTTTGATAGGCTGCAACGGTACGGTACTGTCAGCTAGAGTCTGTTTCAGAACCGTGGTAGCTCAGGGGCCTAGACCTCCTAGACTCGATCCACGCTGGCACTAATAAAATTATTAATTGTAATTTTAAGTGCTGATTTACCACGCTTGGCGGTGTAGGAAAACATCTTGAAGAAATCTGAATGTATGAGATATTAAAAAAATATTTCTAAGACATTTGAAGTACGCTAACACACATTAAGTCAACGCGGTAGACACCACCTTGCCTTAAAACCCTCTCAGCAATATAAGGAGGCCTGTGCCCCGAAGTGGGATGTATATAGCTAAACCTGTTTCAAGAGAGAAGTGTCGTGGGAAACATGTGAATCAAAATCTATACTTCTAAATCTTACTTCAGAAGATCCAAAACATCTCACATTTAACAGAAGTTCACAGACTACCAGCATGAAATAGAAGCTTAATGCTGCGGTGTTTCGTTTGGTAAGTGTAGAGAATCGAAGATCCTTTTTACTGGAAAAGAGACATCTTAATCCTCAGGAGTGACAACGCATCTGTATTTTGATTCTTGATCGAGGTTAAGAGTAGATGTCTATGGGCCACAGTGTCCACTTACCATCAGGTGGACTCGTTTGTCACTCTTATTCTATATTAAAAAATCTGTATAAATAAAATCAAATTTAAAAAAGCGGTCCAGATTTGTAGGAGGAAACAGCGGTTATGGACTGATGATTTCGTCACTTTTTTTTGGTGTATTAAGACGGCTTTTGCTTTATTAAAGGTTATTTTTGTATTTTGAGTTGACTAAGGAATATCAAAATTTCAATAACTTTTAAATAGTTCCATTAAAAACTGTGGACTATTCGCTGCAAATATATATGGAATTACTACTGAAATTTAACTTAATTAAGAAAATTTGATTCAAATTGACGAAATTATCGTAAATCGTACATACAAAAAAATCACAAAAAAGCATACACACGAATTGTTAACCTAATTCTATTTTTGTAGCCGGATAAAAATGTTTAGTAATAATATGGAACGTTAAGAATGAATATTAACGCTTTTTTTATAGGAGAGGGGGCTAACGAGCATGCGGCTCACTTGATGGTAAGTGACTACCGCCGCCCATGAACAACCGCAACACCAGGGGAATTGCAGATGCGTTGCCGGCCTTTTAAAAAGGAGTAGGCTCTTTTCTTGAAGGTCCCTAAGTCGTATCGGTCCGGAAAAATCGCTGGTGGTAAACTATTCCACAAGGAAGTTGTGCGAAGAAGAAAACATCTTCTAAATATTACAGTGGAGGACCGCCAATCATCCAGATGGTGTGGATGGTATCGGGAGTTCTGCCGCGATGTGCGTTTGTAAAATTTGGCGGCTGGGATTAATCCGAACAATTCTTCAGAGCACTCCCCATGGTAAATGCGAAAGAAAGTGCTAAGAGATGCAACATCTCTTCGCAGTGCCAATGAGTAGAGCCGATCGGAAAGGACTCGATCGTCGACGATTCGAGCCGCTCTGCGCTGGATGCGGTCAAGTGGAAGAAGCTGGCACTGGGGAGCCCCAGCCTATAGATGGGAACAGTATTCCATGTGAGGCAGAACCTGCGCCTTTTAAAGTTGCAGGCGTTGAGCCGGCATGAAATACTGTCCCGCTCTGCTGAGCACGCCAAGCTTTTTAGAAGCCAATTTGGCCTTCTCTTCCAAGTGACCACGAAACTGCACGCTACTCGATATGTCGACGCCGAGGATTCCGATACTGGCTGAGGCAACAAGGGGAGTACCTTGAAACTGAGGAGATACGACAAAGGGGTTCTTTTTAGCGGTAAACGCGCAAACTTGTGTCTTCTGAGGATTAAACTGGACTAGATTTAGTCGCCCCCAATCCGTGACTTTGTCCAGCAAAGACTCGACTTCAGACACAAGTTTGTTCCGGTACTCGATGACGTTTTCCCGAGAAATATTGGCACGGCCGGTGTATAGAGCATCAGCAGTGCTGTCATCCGCATAGCAATGAATGCTACCGGCTTGCAACATATCATTGATATGCAGAAGAAACAGCGTTGGTGATAGCACGCAGCCTTGTGGAACACCAGCGTTAATAGGCTTGTAGTCGGAGCATGCACCGTCTACAACGACCTTGATGCTCCGATCTGCAAGAAAGCTGGTGATCCAATTGCATAATTTCTCGGGAATCCCATAGGAAGGATGTGCCAAACCCGATCGAAGGCCTTCGCAATGTCCAAACTAACGGCCAATGCCTCCCCCTTGGACTCTACTGCCAACGCCCATCTATGAGTTAAGTAGACCAGAAGATCACCAGCTAATCGACCCCGACGAAAACCGTACTGGCGGTCACTAATCAGTTGGTGATCCTCAAGGTACCGCATGAGGTGGCAGTTTACAACGGATTCCATTATTTTGGAGAACAAGGGGGTGATGGCGATAGGCCTGTAGTTGGACGGGTCTGAGCGGTCGCCTTTTTTAGGGATCGGGTGGACAAAAGCTGTCTTCCATGATTTCGGGACTACGCCTAGGGAGTAGGAGTACCGGAAAAGACGCGTTAGAACCTTAATTAACGCTTAATTTCAATTGCTTTGAATGGTTAATTACAATATTTCCATTAAAAAAGTAAGACTGTGTCAGAGATAGACTACGCTCGCAGAATAATGGTGCCAATTTGTATTGATACCAATTTCTATTGGTACCGCTTTCACATTCTACTAACATTTGCTCGCCGTCGCTCGTGTAGAAAGTTCATACTGAATTTTATTTAGGCATGCATGAAAATTCATTGCCATTTATAACCGATTTGAACTAGCGTGTTCGAAGCAAATCGTAAAATGTTGAACAACTTGCAACAGAACAATGAAACTTGATATGAATTTAAGATGCATCACAACGAGAAATTGTGCGATTTTAGTTATAAGAATATTTTGACTCATAACTTATATTAGCACGGTGCTATTGTCAAGAGTAAAATTTAAAGAGCTTTGGTAGGTAGTCATAGCATACCTAACGGATCTCTGAAAATTTCATAGTTGCGGGCAAACCGGGTTCGATTCCTGTCGGCATCAATGAAATTATTTATTGCGCTTATTATGGATTAAAGCAAAATATCGTGAGGAAACATGCATGTCTCAGGAATAAAATATTTCCAAGATATGTGAAGTCCGTCAATCCTAAGAGGGAGAGGTGAAAGGAGGCTTATGCCCATCAGAAGAACGTATTAAATGCTATTTTTGCAACTCATTAAAAGAAGGAGTTTATCAATATGATATCTCCAACATTAAATCATTTTGGTGAATAATTATTTTTACTAAATTTGACGACAAATTATGTAAAATCATATTTGTTAAGAGTCAATACCTAAATTATTTTCTTTTTTGTTCGATATTAATTAGTTGCTCGCTTTCAATAAATTTGAAAACTGTCACTGTGGTCATCATGTTCATTTTTAGACGCTTTACAAAATGCTGAATCTGTTACTCCAGTTACGATATATTTGCAAAGAAATTATAAGAATTTAATAAAATAAATTCATTCAGAATTTAATATTTTACAACATATAAAAGCTTTTAGCTTATATTATTATTATAACGCGGATATTTGCGAAGTAAATTTTTCTAAAAGCTTTTATTTAATGGATTACCGCAAAGTAACGCCTGATTCTATTAATTATATTTTACAAGATGTTAAACAAAGCAATTCATAGTTTCAATTGAACTACAACGCATTTCCCGAACACATACCCCCTAGGGGTTCTTGTCAAAGGCTTTCATTGTCAGTTCAATACGTTCAAAACAAACACGTAATGTTCTATACATAATACTCGTATATCTTCATATTATATGATAAATATAATAGGTCGGGGAGAAATATCGTCGTATGTTATATACAAATTTAAGATATAGTTTTTTCAAAGTTTCATTACATTTAATTATAATATATATATGTGCCATTTTGTTCCATAACTTGTTGCCATCTTGTAGGTAGTGACATAATCCCGTTGCTGTAGAAATCGTGGGATATTTGGTCAAAACAATGCGACAATTAGCAATTCATCTTATTTGGTACCGTTCGAAATTCCGCTTGCCGGTAGGAAGAATCCGCTAAAAACTTTGTTTCCCATCGGTTTTCTGAATTCATGTAAGAGCGACTACCCTCGAGTTGAAACATACATAGGTGCATTTCATAGAGTAAAACAGGACACCAACACAATAATATATAAAACCGAGCATAACGAAAGCTTCATATGAGAGTTCAAAATTCTTACCAACTTCATAGGGGTGTAACTCGGTTATTGAAAACAAAAAAAAAAAAACCGGGCGAAAACGAGTTGGGATTCAGCAATGAGCAAGTACGGAAGGACAGACGAACAGGCACTGTGACTGTGACATAAGTTTTCCGTTCTCCAATTTTGGTACGGAACATTAAAAATAGTGGAGGTAGCTATTATTCGTGGTAGAGCCATGCTGCAGCTATATTAGTAGTATAGTTGTAGCACGAATGGGTCGGCTCGACCGGGGAAGGACCACGCTCTCACAGAATACCAGCGTAAAATAGCAGCTTAACAATGCTGTGTTTCGTATGGTGAGTGTAGAGAACCGGAAACCCTTTTTACTGGAAAAGAGGCATTCTATCTTAGACCTCACGGGTGACAACGCATCTGCATTTTGATTCGCAAACGAGGATAAATGTAGCTATCTATGAGCCACAGCAACCACTTACCCTCACGTGTACTGTGTGCTCGTTTGTCACCCTATCCTATAAAAAAAGCTTTGAAAGTCGAAATTGTTATTATAATATTATAAGCAGTTTGTTAAAAATTAAGTAGGTAACCAAAATATTAATATCTAAATATTTTATTATAACAGTTAAGTATCTATTAGAATTCATAGTTATATGTTTCTACAAATTTCCAAATCTTTATATTTTTTGTTTTTATTTTGCTTGGTTTTTAGTAGTTTATTATTTCGTTTAATCGTATAATAAATAAGTTTAAAAATAAAAAATTGTTTGGCATCTATAAAAACAAAACTGAACGTCCGCGTTGTCGTGTCGCTGCCAGTGGTACACCTTAACTTTGTCCGCTCACTGCGCGGAGTCAAACCGGTTGGTACCCTAGAAGGCACAGGTGAGCGCGCCCCGCGTCTTGTCGATGACAAGTCACGTACATATAGCTGTGCGTGTAGTAGTATTCTTGCGCACGGCGGTAATATGAAGCTATCATTCTGCTCGGTTTTATATTATTCTTGTGCCACCAACGCGGCGGTCGGGAGTTATGTGTTGCTCTAAGGGTGCATTTATTATTAATAATTATTCGTATTCCATTTTAAATAGAATATCAGAAATTAAACTTTATTTCGAAAAAAATAATTGCTTCGGTCATCGTGAGGAAACAACAGATCTTTAATATTTTTCAAAATGAATGGTAGTAATAAAGAACAGTGCTCTGAAAACCACACAGTCGTGCCTTGATTCATATATGAAAAGGGCACATTCACTTAGAAATTGTACAGAAACGATTATCAGAATTCGCAGTATTTGTAATGTTTGCAATGTTTGTATAAAAAAAATCATGAAGCTCAAAACTCTACATTTATACATTCCTGTGTTCTTTTTATAATTGACCAAAAATTATACAATAAAAATATATTATTACAATAAGATAAATAATCATGATTAAAATAATATATACAATGGAAGCATATACACATTTAACTCCTATTCAATTATATAAAGATTATTATAGTAATACGAAATATTGCTATTTATTTATATCAAAACATTCACATATTAGTTGTAATGATTTTAACCGAATTTAAAAGAGAAAGAGGTTCTCAATTACACCGTATTTATTTTGTGTGTATAGTTGTGCGATATTTTCACCTCATGCCTCAAGGGTGCTTGTTTATTTAAGAAAATACGCATAACTGTAGAAATTTTTAAGCAACTATATAAGCAATATTCTACATAGTTGTTATCTTGAGCTTTTGATATGACTAAGTCTATGGAAAAGCTTCAAATAATTAAACTTTAAGTAATTCAAAACTGACTTCAATAAATAAGAACCATGAAATAATTTAATAGCTTGTAAAGTCAATGCTGTCACACATAGTCCATCCTATTACAAAAAGTAGTTTATAATTTGTCTCAGATTCGATCTAGAGTCTGTTTAAATAAAGAAGTTCTTTGGAAAATATGCGTATTAAAATGTAAGGTATAGAATTTGGCAGAAAATATCCAGTTTCGCGATTATTGTGACGCCGCAGCTAAGGGACTTCTTTAGATATAAAAACTCTTCTTAAACCATAGTTTACGCCCGAGACTATCAATATACTACATTTTGTAATAAGGAGGAGTTAATTTATCGAAAATGTAAGCCTCAACTTCAGTAGCCATTAAATTTTAAGGAAATAATTTTTGTCTTTTCTAGTTTCCTATATATAGGTTTAAATGTTTTAAAGAATAGTCCTTTAAAAAAACATATTTTACTAAACGTAAAATGTTATTACTTGACCTTTAGCTGCAAGCATAGAATACCGCTTCTGTGTTTAAATCTCCTAATAACTTATCGTTTTTCGACAAATATTGTTCGCGTACCTCTAACACTGAGCTGGGCCTGACTTTGATCTTATCGAGAAAACTTTATATTATACTTGGGTGGATTAACGAGGATACTTTATATATGTATGTACACTTATATAAAATTATTCCATGCAGCGTTTTAGACAGTATTCGGAAGCGTTTGAATTAAATCATAGTTCATTAGAAAGTAAATGTATACAGGTGGCGAGGGCCTTATATTATAGCGTTCCTTTACTTTTTACTTGGACTTAGTTCAGCAGTGAACTTGCTAAGGCAATAATGATAATGACGACGTAACGTTGTAAAGGATTTATGATATAAAATTTTCCAGTAATATGTGGTTAGAAACTATCATTATATATACCGCGTGTTTGTGAAACGCTCCCGAAAACGAAGACAAACGTTAATACTAACTATACCTTTGACGATGGGTCAGAAATAAAATCGATCCGAAGGGAAAAAAAAATCATCTTTACGGAACGTTTTATTGACTTTATTCACGCCCCATCTATTGGTACAGCTAAATAAAATGATACAAAAAATCATGAAAATACTCAAACATCAAACCAGCAGCGAAATTTAAAATAAATAAGCAGCTGACTAAGATAAATATCCGCGCGTAAGCCAAACTCTTTTATCTAGCTCGGTACGAAACAATGCATTATGTATTATACTATTCATTCTATCCTTCCTTTTCACACAGGCGCTGTCGCCGCCCGGCCGACTCGTGACAACTCGCGTCACCGTTGCCAACATATGGGGGATTCCCCAAATTGCGGGGAAATAAAAGTTGGTTGGGGATTTTATGGGGATTGGTATTATACGGAGGAAATGCGGGGATTTTGAAAATCGATATTCTTATCTTAACATTTTTGTTAGATTGCATATGAATATCGAATGACTCCTTTTTTTTAAATATATTCATTGCACCACATTTAATTTTCAGATTTATTTCGGCAAATTTTGTGTATCATTTACTGCTTTTCATTTTTTTTTAATTATAAAGCAGAGAACCGCATGCATCTAAATGCAGATACTGTGGTTCTTTTTAATGGCAACAAGGAAAATAATTAAAAATACTCCATGTAGTAAAATGCTTGTTACAAAAATATGGAATGTGTAAAAAAAATCGGTAAAAAGAAAAAACATGTTAGTTAAAAATATATTTGATAAAATTAGTTGAAATTGCTTCATTTCTTCAAATAAAATGGAGGGGAATCAGTTGAAGTTGTTTTGTCTATAAATTGGGGAATTTGACATGCATTTTCGGAGAATTAGACTAATTAGTGTTGGCAACGCTGTCATGTTGCACCAAAATTTACTTACTAAGATATAATGATTTCTTATATTTACGCGAACACTACACATTTTTAAATAAAACTAATTTTACGGATTTTATCGCGTATATTAACTTATTTTTATATATTCCCGACGTTTCGGGTGCTTTCCAGCACCGTGGTCACGGGGGACTGAGTTGTTTGACGTCCTGCTGTCATAGTTAGCCCGGCTACCTTCAGTTTTTTAATATTAATTTTAGGTTCGATTTACGCAGAATGAGCTTACAGTATCTTGCAGTGGTATACTTGGGTATGGATTTGAAACCCTGATAACACTATTGGTCATACTGTGTACAGAAAAAATACCCATACCAACCGATATTTAAATGGTGAATCTCACCATCATCCTTCACAGTTAGCTACCGTGGGAAAATCTTTGTTTCAGAGAGCACGAGGGATCTGTGACAGAAAACATCTGGCCGCCGAGATTCAGCACGTCGAGCAAGTACTGCAAGACAACAAGCTTCGGGTCCCGCACCTACGTCACAGTGACCGAGTGAAGCCAGCCACAGTCGAGCGTGTGCCTGCTGTACTACCCTATGTCAGAGGAGTCACAGACAAGGTTGGCTACATCTTGAAGCGAGCTTCCATTAAAACGTACTTCAAGCCGCTGAAGAAGATTAGTCAATTTTTACCATCCGTCAAGTATCAAATCCCTCTACAAGATGCAGGAGTGTACAAGCTGGATTGTGAATGTGGTCTCTTATACATAGGACACACAAAAAGATCTATTAAAACCCGCGTTAAAGAACATATAGCTGACGTGAAGCACCGATGTATCGGGAAGTCTGCAGTTTGTGAACATGTTCAAGATCGTCCCCGCCATTACATTAGATTTGATAGACCACAAATCCTCGCAAAAGAACACCGATTCCTCCCAAGGATGATTCGCGAGGCTATTGAAATTAAAAAACATCCTAATTTCAATAGAGAAGATGGATGGGTGCTGCCATCTGCTTGGGATCCCATAAATAATAAAATCAAATCCATACCCAAGTATACCACTGCTAGACTTCAAGATACTGTAAGCTCATTCTGCGTAAATCGAACCAAAAATTAATATTAAAAAACTGAAGGTAGCCGGGCTAACTATGACAGCAGGACGTCAAACAACTCAGTCCCCCGTGACCACGGGTGCTGGAAATCACCCGAAACGTCGGGAATATATAAAAATAAGTTAATATACGCGATAAAATCCGTAAAATTAGTTTTATTTAAAAATTATTAAGATATGTTTGCAAGCGACATAAGAATTAGAGGCAGCAGTCACAATAAAACTTGCTAGTAATTTTTAATAGTTTTGACGTAACTCTTTTTAAATCAAAGTATTAAACGGATTGAAAACGGAAGGTCAATGTAAATAAAGTAAAAGAATTATTTTTTAGATTAATTAACTGTTGAATCTAATTGCAATTGATTTTAACTATTAAATTATTCAATACCATTTCATTTATGTTTTCTTGTACAAAATCCAAGATAACAATGAAATAGTGTAGTGTTGGTACGTTTATTAATTTCAGTATCATTTTTGTAGTAACGAACTGCATCTTTTGTCAGGGTATAATTGATTGTATAATTGTATTAAAAAATTACAACAATAACTTCTAAACTCCATATGAAGACTAGTCACAGGGAAAAGTTGGCAATGTCATCACGGTTTCACGATCTGTGGGAATGTTCAAAGTGTTTACCGCAAGGACGTTAGGACGCAGTAGGCTTCATTTTTGACGGGATTCATTATTAATTTTAGTTTTTGAGACAGTTCCGTGTTGACTTTAAACACGCGTGCGCGAGCGACAGTTCAATCGTTTTGTTTATTGAATTCTTATTGTTATTACTTGGTATTACTTGTAATTACGTGTTGTTCTTATTATTTTTGTTACGTTTTGTGTTTCTTTTTTGTTTTAATGATGCTTAACGCGTACGTTTTTAGTGATCTTGAATACGGCAACGTATTAATGTGCCTTGCAGAAGCTTGCGGGAATACTTCGCGTGCATTACGAATTTACCGAGAGAAATTCTCGACGGCTCGACACCCAGTTAATAGTAATAATAAAATATGTTTGTTTATTCATTCCAAAAACTTTACATCGCGACTAACACTATTTAAATAAAAAGTACCATCAATTACATTGAGAGGCTAACGTCGGCAGCCGTACTAGTATAAACTGTACCACGGCTGCCTTCCACTCTGGGAATTAAATAATAACCTAATAGGTAAGATATATTACAACATTTCTTAACAAATAATATTTAGAATCTTTTGAAGCTAAAATAAAAATTATAACATGCAGGTATATACAAAACAAAACAAAATTTAAGCAAGAATACCACTAGGTGTGCTTGATGTATAGTATAATTACAAACGGGGAGCGTGAATGCATGAGGGAGTATTATGTTTGTACTATTTGTTGAGTGTATGTTATGAGAAATTGGATGTGTGGGATATATAAGTGTGTGAATGTGTGTGCGTGTGTGTGTGTGAGAGAGAGAGAGAGAGAGAGAGAGATAATAATATTTTCTATCTCGTCAAAATCTAAATTCAGTAACCAATCCCGAGTAGCGAATTTACACTGATTTAGGGTTAAAGGGTAAATATTTAAACCTTTATTTGCGATTTTATAGAGGTGGGTATTTATAACAAAATAATGTCGTTTTGCAAACATGGGACAAGCGCATATTAAAGACACATTTGCGTGTTGCGATCAGCAGATTTTCTAAGTAGGTCAAAGATAGGAATTAATTTTCTAATTCGGGCTGTTAATGATTTAACATGTAATGACCAATTAAGATGATTATGCAGAATGAGACCGAGATATTTTAAGCTATCCGGTGGTGATAACTGAGGTCAGCCGCAGCAACTATTTAATCTGTCACAAGTGTGTGCTCTTATACAAAAGTCAATGGATGGTTGAGTATTGGCTCGTGGGGTGAATGTTATGTACTTGGTCTTTTTTAAGTTGAACGTAAGCAAATTGTCGTCCAAAAATCTCATTACCTCAGTGAGGGCATTTTCAGTGTATTGTTGAGCCCGAGCCTAATCCTCACCATGCACAATCAACGCTTTATCATCTGCTTAAGTGATAATTTTACAGTTCGGTAACGAAAGTTTACACAAGTAGTTTATGTACACTAAGACGAAGATTGGACCCACTACACTGCCCTGTGTTACTCCATAACAGAGATTGACATCCAGACTTTGATAGTTACCTAATTTGACACACTGTGAGCGATTTGAGAGATAGTCACAAAAGATATCTAAGACAACTCCGCCTATACCGATTAATACCAGATTTTTTAATAGTAATGGTATAGAGAGAGTGTCGAATGCCTTCGACAAATCGAGGAAAACTTCAACATTGTGACCCATATCAAGGTGCGTAACAATAGCATCAGTAAAATTCAAAGTAGCATCATCAGTAGATTTTCCTTTTAAAAATCCATACTGATTTTGTGCAATTGAATTTGTCTTTTTTTTCTAGTCTAGAATGTAAAAGCTTTTCCAAAATTTTAGATACTATTGTCAGCACCGAGATGGGTCTGTAGTTCCCTATCATATCTCTATTTCCGTTTTTATAAATCCGATGTACAAGAGCACTCTTGAGGATGTTTGGAAAAATTCCTGAAGCAAAACATTGATTGATTATGTGGGTCAAAGGTAGAATAAGACTGGTACTTGCGTTCTTAAAAACTTGAGTAGGAATGCTGTCAACACCTGTAGCGCAATTATTTTTAAGGTTCTCATATAATAGTGTTCTCAGCTTCATTATAATTCACATCATGTGTAGCCATCGAATCTCTCTGTGACTCAATATGAGTGATGTTTACGGAACTAGTCAAACAAGTACTTCTTCTAATTTGTATTTCATTAGCAAGGGACTTACCTATACTTGCAAAGAATTAATTTATTAGGTTTACTGATTCATGGGGGTCTTTGGCGAGGTTTGACAATTCAGTGGGGGACGGAGATGCTTTTTTAGACTAGCGACTTTATTAATAGTATTCCACATTTCTTTGGAATTATCATTATTCTTTTTCAACTCGGTTTGTTCAAATTTGGTTTTTAGTTTTTTTTTAAAGATTATTGCAAAAATTACGGTACCTAGAGTAATATGGCATTGTTATGATCCAGTTTAGCCTTTTTGTGTAACTTGTCACGAATGCTGATGCATCGTACAAGACCAGGTGTTATCCAGGGTTTAATAGCTCGTTTACTTTTTATAATAAATTAATGTGGAGTGGCAAGAAATTGCTTTATATATTATATCAATCAAAGAGATTGCTACTAAATTTGAATTTGCAGCGTTATATACACGGTTAAAGTCTGTTACCGATAATTCCTGGACTAAAGTTAAGTAACCAATTTTTCTAATGGTGACCTTAGCTAGATTTCTTTTAATTTTAGCCTCTAACACAAATATAATCGGCGCATGATCAGTTATGAGCGAATCGAGAACAAACGTTTTAGAGCATCGATTTAATCTTAGCATAACGTGATCAAGACAGCTACTTATACGCGTTGGAGTAACATGTGTTGGAAGCAGATCATGAGATGCCATTAGGTGAATGTAGTTAATACAATTTGGATCAGAGCTATCGGAAGCTTTATTTATATTAATATCTCCAATTAAGATAACTGATTTAACAGACGCCAAAAAAGTCAAACAATTTTCAAGACTATTGCAAAAGTTGTCAATATTGTTGTATGATGGCAATCTGTACACAGCTATAATCGCAATTTCATCCCCAAATCTTAAAATAATACTATTACAGTCCTTTAATTCAGTCTGAAGTTCTATGCTTAATTTCGGACTTGACAAAAATTATAACTCCATCGTTCTGATTGCGGTAGCCTGAAGCATAAGATATATATCCAAGTATTTCTGGAACGTTTAACAGTTTACTCAACTAGTATTTAGCTAAAACGACGACATCTCATTGGAAAGAGATTCTCTGTAATAAAACATTAAATGCGTCAAAGTTACTTGATAGACTCCGTATACTCATGTGCATAACTGAAATAGATCCTTGTAATGAATCTATGAATTTTTTTTTATAGGAGAGGGGGCATACGAGCATGCGGCTCACCTGATGGTAAGTGACTACCGCCGCCCATGAACAACCGCAACACCAGGGGAATTGCAGATGCGTTGCCGGCCTTTTAAAAAGGAGTAAGCTCTTTTCTTGAAGGTCCCTAAGTCGTATCGGTCCGGAAAAATCGCTGATGGTAATCGATTCCACAAGGAAGTCGTGCGAGGAAGAAAACATCTTCTAAATCGCACAGTGGTGGACCGCCAATCATCCAGATGGTGTGGATGGTATCGGGAGTTCTGCCGCGATGTGCGTTCATGAAATTTGGCGGCTGGGATTAATCCGAACAATTCCTCAGAGCACTCCCCATGGTAGTTGCGAAAGAAAATGCAAAGAGATGAAACATCTCTTCGCAGTGCCAATGAATCGAGCCGATCGGAAAGGGCTCGGTCGTCGACTATTCGAGCCGCTCTTCGCTGGATGCGGTCAAGTGGAAGGAGCTGGTACTGGGGAGCCGCTGCCCAGAGATGGGAACAGTATTCCATGTGAGGCCGAACCTGCGCCTTGTAAAGTTGCAGGCGGTGTGCCGGCATGAAATACTGTCCTGCTCTGCTGAGCACACCAAGCTTTTTAGAGGCCAATTTGGCCTTCTCTTCCAAGTGACTACGAAACTGCACGTCACTCGATATGTCGACTCCGAGGATACTGGCTGCGGCAAGAAGGGGAGTGCCTTGAAACTGAGCAAATACGACAAAGGGGTTCTTTTTAGCGGTAAACGCGCAAACTTGTGTCTTCTGAGGATTAAACTGGACTAGATTTAGCCGCCACCAATCCGAGACTTTGTCCAGCAAAGACTCGACTTCAGACACAAGTTTGTTCCGGTACTCGGCGACGTTTTCCCGAGAAATATTGGCCCGGCCGGTGTATAGAGCATCACCAGTGCTGTCATCCGCATAGCAATGAATGTTACCAGTTAGCAACATATCATTGATATGCAGAA
Organism: Parnassius mnemosyne; assembly: GCA_963668995.1. NCBI lineage: Eukaryota > Metazoa > Arthropoda > Insecta > Lepidoptera > Papilionidae > Parnassius > Parnassius mnemosyne. The sequence goes on along the minus strand of CAVLGL010000046.1, from coordinate 10,859,030 downwards.
GAAACAGCGTTGGTGATAGCATACAGCCTTGTGGAACACCAGCGTTAATAGGCTTGTAGTCAGAACATGCACCGTCTACAACGACCTTCATGCTACGATCTGCAAGGAAGCTGGTGATCCAATTGCACAATTTCTTGGGAAGCCCATAGGAAGGGAGCTTCGCAAGAAGCGCTTTGTGCCAAACCCGATCGAAGGCCTTTGCAATGTCCAGACTAACGCCCAACGCCCCCCCCTTGGACTCTACTGCCTCCGCCCATCTATGGGTCAGGTAGACCAGAAGATCACCAGCTGATCGACCCCGACGAAAACCGTATTGGCGGTCACTAATCAGCTGGTGATCCTCAAGGTACCGGATGAGCTGGCAGTTAATAATGGATTCCATTATTTTGGAGAACAAGGAGGTGATCGCGATAGGCCTATAGTTGGATGGGTCTGAGCGGTCGCCTTTTTTAGGGATCGGGTGGACAAAAGCTGTCTTCCATGAATTCGGGACTACGCCTTGGGAGTAGGAGTACCGGTAAAGACGCGTTAGGACCGGTGCCAACTCCGGAGCACACGTCCTCAGCACAATTGGGGGATTCCGTCAGGCCCACTCGACTTCTGGATGTCCAGGGAGAGAAGTGCTTTGCGAACTGAGCGCTGTGAGAATAGCACATCCGGCATGGAGCACTCACACCGCGGGATGGTCGGCGGTATTTTCCCCCCGTCATCAAGAGTCGAGTTGGACGCAGAAAGGGAGCCTAAAAGGTCGGCTTTGTCTTTTGCGTCTTGGTCCAGTGAGTCATCCTCCCTGTGCAGAGATGGTAGTGATGGCTTACAGAAATTCCCTTGGACAGCCTTGGCGAGAGACCAGAATGCACGGGTTCCCGAAGGAAGGCGAACTAGTTTCTCGCCAATTCTGCCTATGTGCTCTGACTTTGCCTTGGCAATATTTCTTTTGAAGGACCTGGAGGCGAAGTTATACTTCTTTTTTAATGTGCTGGTGTTTAGATCCCGAGTCACCGAAGCCGCAGCCTAGGCTTGATAACACTCCTGCTTACTGCGAAATGCAATCTTACAGGAGCGACCAAACCAAGGCTGAGATCTGCCTCCGTTGGGTACCACAGATGATGGAATAAATAGTTCCATTCCCTGTACCACCACATCAGTGACAGAGTCAGCAACAGCGCTGGGATCATCCGGCGAGAAGCAAACCCGCCCCCATGGGTAGGATGCAAAGAAAGACCGCGAAGGGAGCGTGAGTGACACCATACTCCGGATCAGACAATGGTCCGAAGAGCCGAGAGGGGCATCGACGGAAACCTGATATCCGTCCGGATGAGAGGTCAGCAGAAGGTCCAACAGGGAAGGTGTATGATCCTCCACATCTGGAATCCGCGTAGGCGAAGTAACCAGTTGTGTCAGACCATATGCCAAGGCAAAGTCATAAACAGATCTCCCCGCATGATCGGTTAAACGTGAACCGAGCCATTCGGCATGGTGGGCGTTAAAATCGCCAAGGATCACGATCTCTGCGGATGGGACCTGTTGTAGCAAGGAATATGTAGCCATTTCGACGTGGTCGATGAGTCGGTCTGTTTCGGCATTACCGCTATGGGACCTATAGAGGCACCCGTAGACGCGCGGATGGTCGTCGCTGTCTACGCGTAGCCATACGATGGACAGGTCCGAACCTTCAAGACTGCCGAGGCGTCGAGAACAGATGTCCTCTCTGACATACACGCAAACTCCAGCCCGAGGCACAAAGGAGTGCTCCAATTTGTACCCCGGGTAGGAGAGATACGAAATATCAGCCGGAGAGGAAACCTGCGTCTCGGTCAGAAAGAGCAAGGCCGGCTTCGCCGTCTCGAGATGGTAGTGGACGGCGTTTAGGTTAGAGTGAAGTCCGCTGATGTTGCAGAAATTCACGGATAGCGTGGCAGGGGTCGCCTTGTTATTGTTGCTCAGTTTGTCCCGAGCAGTTTTGTTTTTGAGCGGAATTTTGCCCCCCCCCACCCAGAATACGCGGGGCAGCCTGAGCACCCACGCTCAGGATTGGAATAACATGGTCGTGGATGCTCAGCGAGGGATTCTCCAGGGGTACGGGTACCCTCCTGGGGTAGTCTATCGTGTAATTCCGCTACCATGTTGATGGGGGGGGGGGGGGGAATTGGGCCTCCGGCCACCTGCACTCACCGGACGAAACGCAGAAGCAGAGCCTCTACTTCACGCCGGTATTCTGTGAGGTCGTGGTACCAACCCGGCTCGAGCCGGCCCATACGTGCAACAGCAAATACTGCTGCGGGGCTCTACCACCGTTAAATATATATATATATATATATATATAAAAATTAATGAGATATTCAGGACTACACACCATAAATTGAGATATTTAAAAAAAAATCAATGTCATCGGAGATATCCGTTATTGGATCGCCTTTTAAAAATACAAGCGATCAGTTGTATAGAATCGGATGCGTAATAATTTCCCTATTTAAGTATGAATGTTACTGCGACAACTAAAGATTGTATGAATATCGTATATAATTTGTATAAGGTGTATGTGGTAACCTAACTCACAAAGAGCGCTACAAATTGTGGCAACGAATAATAATTATACATACCATAAAAAATAAAATTGTGTAAAGAACTAAGTAAATATACAAAAAATTAAAAATAATATAAAGGTATTTTCAAATATGATAAAGAATTACCAAAGAAAAACTAAAGCAATAAATTTTGGTAGGCAGCTACTCATTTGTCTTGAGTTTGGGGCAGTTTCTGTAAATCAGTCTCCGCGTCAATGTGACGGCATGGAGCATCCTCCTTCTTACGTAGGAATACCTTCCCATCTGCAATCCAGCAGTAAGCATAGTTGTGGTTTTTACTAAATTCTCGTGCCATGAAGTAAAGTTTTCTAACAGACTGGGTGAGACTCTCTGATATAAAAACCGGGTTTGTTTTGCCCTCTTTTTTAAGGTCGCCAGTATTTAGTTTATAGCCCTTCTTTGACTTGCTGTAGGCCTTAACTGAAGTTAATATATTTTCTTTTAGCGTAACTGTTGTGAGGTCTACAATAATTGGCTGATTATTTTCTTTTTTGGCTTTAATGCGAAAGACGTCGCGGATCTGTAATTCTTCCACACAGTCATTGACAGATTATCCAACCTTTTAACTAGTTGCACCAGATCTTGCTTTGATTCCTTTTTATGTATAGGAATGTTTCTTATCTTAATACTGGTTTGCCTTAGCGACCTCTCCAAATTTTCTACCTTTTGTTCTAGACTCTGAATATAGGCTAAATGGGATTTCCTATCTAACTCCATTTTGGCCAATTTGTTTTTCATATCTTCATATTGTTTTGATATGAAGTCCATGAATTCTTTGATGTCAGTGTTTTGATTTTTAATATCTTTAATGCTTACCTGTATTGTACCTTGCTGTTTAGTTAAAATTCCAATGGATTTCCTCATTTCCACCATGAAAGAAGCTAGTTGGTCATCATATTGACGTTTACGGGGTTGATTTCTATTTCGATTGTTCACATTGGAGCTTTCATTATCTCTATCAGTAGGTGGAGCAGAGTTTTGATTTGCTTCAGATTCAAGGATCTGCAGCAAGGATGCTTCCTGTTTCGGAGTAGGTGGTGTTTTCTTCAGTGGAATTTTTCTTTTCTTTAAAACGCTTCCGCCTATGAATCAGGGCAAGTGACTCTTGTGACGTATACGTACGTAGTTGGAGTGACGTCGTTGAAGCGAATCTGGATCGTTCTGCTTGTCTACACTGTTGGTGTCTCTTTCATACCCATTCCGTACTACTGCGTACCACCCGAAAGCTATGCAGTCCTAGTAACTATTTGGTAGAAATTTAATTTATCAAAAATATTTATAAAAGATTACATTTAAAATATTTATAAAAGATTAAAGATTAGACGTACTCCCCGTACGTCTAATCGCTTTCCCTGTCCAGATGGAAGGGAGACTCTCGTCTGATGACAGCAGCATTTCAGCGAGTGTTGGAAAATCGGCCCATTGTTCCGCTAGCGGCAGGAGGTGGAACTCAAGTGGCTGTTCACTCCAAGGAGCGCATTTTAGACGTCGTTCGACAGTATCCGAACCTACTTACACAAAGTATCGCTAAATTGTTAAAACGTCGGGATGGAACAAGTGTGTCATACTGTGCAGTTCACAAGGTATGAAACTGAATGCGCTCATTTAAAGTGCACAAATTGCAAGCTTTATTTCCCGGCGACTAACAACAACGTGTGCCTGGTTCCATTGAGCACGTTATCTGGACGGACGAGTCGACATTTACCAAAAACGGCTTGTGGAACTGAAGAAATACATACGTGTATTCACAGGTTAACCCGCACAATGTTCGACAAACCGGGAACCAAACCCGAATTTCGGTAAACCTATGGGCACGTTTATTTAAGGATCGTATACTGGGACAACTTTTGCTCCCACAGCGACTTAACGGATAGCGATATCTAAACTTTATTAATGAACAGTTGGTTGAAATTTTAGACGATCTATCGTTGGCTGAATATCGCAGCACATTGTTCCAGCATGGTAATGCACCTCCACATGTCGTGAGGTTCATCCCTGAGCGCCTCACCAAATTATTTGATGAGCGTTGGATTGGCAGAATAGGACCATACGCATGGCCACCTCGCTCACTAGATCTAACCCCGTTAGACTTCTTTCTGTGGGGGTATGTGAAAGAAAGGGTTTTAATCGTAAGTGTGATAGTGCTGACGAAATGCGCCAAACGATCGTGGATGTTTTTGACAAACTACGTATGGACTGTGTCAAAGACCACACGATGATGCCCCGCCTGCATGAGGAGATACCGAGTCCAAATCTGCCTCGAAATTAATGGAGCACAATTTGAGACGCATCTCATAAGACCACGGAGAATATAAAGCGGTAAACTGTTTCATACCTTATTTTTTTTAAATAACTTAGTACTGAACTGATCTGAATAGGTACATAACTGAATACGTCATAATAATAAACATACCTATACGATGGATAAAAAAGCATAACTCATTATTAAAATTTCATTTTTTCACTAGCGGGGAATCGAACAAGGTATTTGGTTTATTTAACCTGTGAATTCGAATTAAAGTGGCTAGGTGGAGACTTGCACAGTGGCAAAATATTAGGGTATGTAGATAAGTAAGGTATTTAGACAAGTGTTATAAATAATAATTAGGTATTGCAGTATTGCCGCGCGGATTCGGCGTCTATTTCGCGCGACAATAGGGTCAATAACCCTATTGTCAGCTGATTTCATTTAAGTTCGTCTGCTGGTTTATTTTTAAGTATCTTTGTGTTTTTTTTTTTAATAGAATTATCGTTTCATTTAGCTGTACTCACATGATGGAGCGTGAATAAAACTAATAAAACGTTGTGAAAAGATGATTTCTTTTTCCTCAGGATCAATTTTCTTCCTGCCCATGATCAAAGGTATCGTTAGTACTATCGCCTGTCTTTGCTTTCGGGAGTGTTTCACAAACATCCGGTATATACATATATACATACTTATATATAATGATAATTACGTAAACTTCCAATTTATTACATTACGTACGTGTGTTGATCAATGAATTCCTCCTAAAAGCCTAGACCAATCTAGATGACATTTTGTATGTGTATTGGACGGTTTTGATTCACAATTTGACCTGGTAGGTGGCGCTGTTGTCGACATCTAGAAATCACCCATGCAAAGCCAGGGCGTATCGCTAGTTGTATAAAATTCAAACTTTTAAAATATTATAACTAAAGATCGCACAAGAGTATCTCGTCATGTCTTTAATTTGCATTGTGATCACATTACTTACGTTCTTTTCGAAAATGAAGATAAAAATAAGCTAAATATTACAATATCTCTCTCCAGCCTCCACAGTTAGCTACCGCGGGTAAATCTTTGTTTCAGAGAGCACGAGGCATCTGTGACAGTAAACACCTGGCCGCCGAGCTCCAACACGTCAAGCAAATTTTGCACGAAAATAAGCTTCGGGTTCCGCGCCTACGTCACAGTGAATGAGTGAAGCCGGCCACAGTTGAGCGAGTGCCTGCTGTACTGCCATATGTCAGAGGTGTCACTGACAAGATTAGCTACATCTGGAAGCGTGCTTCCATTAAAACTTGAAGAAGATTAGTCAGTTTTTAACATCAGTCAAGTTTAATGTCCCTCTGCAAGATGCAGGAGTGTACAAATTGAATTGTGACTATGGTCGCTCTTATATAGGACAAACTAAAAGATCCATAAAAACCCGCGTTAAAAAATACATAGCTGATGTAACGAATCGACGCTCCGGGAAGTCTGCAGTCTGTGAACACGTACAGGATCGCCCCCGTCACTACATTAGCTATGATAGACCACAAATCCTCGCTAATGAACATTGATTCCTTCCAAGAATGATTCGCTGGGCTACTGAAATAAAAAAAAAAACATCATAATTTCAATAGAGAATATGGCTGTGTGCTACCATCTGCTTGGGATCCCATAATTAATAAAATAAAATTCCAAACCAAGCATACAACTGCAAGAATTCAAGATACTGTAAGTTCACTACGTAGATCGGAACAAAAATAAATAATTTTTAATCTGGAGGTAGCCGTGGTTAACTATGACATTGAGACGTCATACACCTCCTTACCCCTAGTAACCATAGGTGCTGTAAAGTACTCGAAACGTCGGGAATATAAAATAAGTTAATACACGCGATAAAATCCGTAAAAGTTGTTTTATTCTTAATTTTATTTATTTATAATAGGAAATGTGTTATTTATTTATGATATTATGTAAGTCACAAAGAAAGCATATTAACATTTTTCGTAAATAAGCCTCTTGAAAGTGCTTCCAATGGACTTTCGTAGAAAAAACGAAGTTTTGATGATTTTGTCTTTAAGATCGACTAACTCGATAAATTCGACTAACTATGTGGAAAAACGGTAAGATCTACCTATTTAATTTTTCTTTAATGTTTACTGTGCATGTGCATTATATTCCTATCTATAGGGGAGGCTAATGTACAGTAGTGGATTCATTATAATGATCAAGATACTGAATGGGTTACATCTTATATCCCTTGATCATAACATTGAGCCCAGGCTAGCTAGAACGAGTGATTGCCAGACTGTTTCCATGTAAAATGCAATTAAATTGGGAATAGGACCGCCCGTTACTGATCTCATTTATTTTAGTAGGGTCAGCAAACGAATTCCGTTGACAGCATTATGTCATTACTGTCACATTAATATCGTAGATATTTCGTATATGATGACACTAAATAACAGATAAATAAATGATAATTTTCTTCTTGAAAATATTAGTAGATGTTGCTTTGAAAGAAACACTACTTCAATATCAATTAGTGTCTCATCAATTATTCAAAATATAAATTTATTTTAAAATCACCTACTATTTTTACTATGTGCATCAAGGAATAAATAATTACATTATTTTGTTAAGTTCTCCTTTTTGCACAACATACTTAATTATAATCAAGTGAAGCTATTCGTAGTTTGACATCCATGACGTCTTAAATTGTTCGCGGTCTAATCCCATTGTTATTTTAATTATGCAGTATATTTACTTAGTATATTTTTTACCGTTAACAAGTTTCGAAGTGGTCCCCGTAAACGATAATGTAAATAAATGACAACACGTCTACCGAATAAATTCAAGTAAAAGCAAGTACTGATCGAATTTGTAAAACGTCTTTCTTTATATATTTTGCTTATTTTCATCTTCATTTTCGATAAGAAATGTGATCACGATGGAAATTAAAGACGTGACGAGATACTCTTGTCACGTGTAATGGTCACGTGCGAACTTTTTAAACAAGGTTAAGGCTATAATGGCTTAAAAGTTTAAATTTTATTTAAAAACTAGCAACATGACCCGGCTTCACACGGGTGATTTCTGGATTTCGACAACAGCGCCACCCACCAGGTCAAATTGTGAACCAAACCATCCAATACATACACAAAATTTCATCTAGATTGTTCTAGCCGTTTAGGAGGAATTCAGTGATAAACACATGCACATAAGGAAATAAAGAGGAAAAATTTACGTATATATAATTATAACCCATAACCATAGTACATTTTTTACAGATGCACATAGACCTTCCCCAAGTAATGCCATAAATTACGGTTCTAAGACAACTGCATCTACTTTCTACATACAACTACCTGTATGTCTTACAAGGTCGTCAATCCATCTTATATAGTACCTTTCGAAGTTTTGAATACTAGTATAACACTATATACTATCTAGACTTTGCAATTATCCAACCGATGTGCCCGAAACCGGTTTGATTAGAAAGGCAATAATGCGAAAATGGTTTAGACAAATAATACAAAAAAAAACTAGAAACACTATATATATATATATATATATATATATATATATATATATATATATATATATATATAGAGATATATAAAAGTTAATACATAAACAATATTTCCTTTTAAAATTTCTTTTTTTAACGCAAGCCGGGTATCCGCTAGTATCCAATAAAACTAATAATAATTGTGTCACAAACAAAATGGAGACTACAATTTTATTAGTTCACTTAGTTTCATATAAAACTCCACCTTTGTCAGTTAACAGATTTTCTTTTTTTTTTCTTTTTTTTTTCGTGTTAGAGTATTAGAACAGTTAAATGAAAATGAAACTTCATTTTAATAATTAATATTAGGATTTAAAATTATGCTTGCGATTAAATTTTAAGCAAAATATACATTCCCAAGTGTTATCCAAAACTGTTGCAGTAATTTATACGGTTTCTTAATAATAATAATAATAATAGTAATTTTTTTCAGGCTTTATTACTCCCATTTGAAATATCACTAAATATTAAAAACAAAATGAAAATATAATTATAAGGATACAATTAATAAAAGATAATTCAACCTAAATCATAAGTTAATACTAAAATTGCCCCCAAAATGAGGTTCGTACTATCTATTTACAGTTATTGTGGCGATGCACGGCACGCTAGTATTGTTCTCTGAGGATCTCGTTCTCGGAATCGTGAATGCGTGGCCAAAAAGCTGCAACCCGAGATCTAACGCACTGCAATATTTGGGCAGTTTCATCAGAATGCTTTATACATTATTATACTGCACTCATCTACTGCGACGTGTATTTTTGATGCTGTCCAACTAAACCCAACAAGTATAGAAGCATTGATAACATGCTCTAGACAGGGTCAGCCTTGCCTTAGGACTGTACCGCGCAAGCCGGCGTGCGATCATATTAAGCCGAACCGCTAGAGCTCTTCACGTTTTATATCAAGGTTACCACGCAGATCTTCAGTCAGGATGTGCTTCAGGTACCTGAATAGATCCACTCTTGCTATAGGTTCACCGTCCAGAAATACCAACGGAATCCCCTCCGGGCCTCTGCCCGAGCGGAACACTATCATCTGTATTTTTTAATATTATACTTCAGGCCCGGCGATATGGAAACCTCTTAGAAAAAATCGAAGGTATTTTAATTTCGTCCACATATATGCAAATGACGAACTTTTTGCTTTGACTATTTTCATTTACATTTTATATTTTTTGTTAAAATTAAAATATTATTTTCGACAATAATTTTTATGAAGTAGAACTATGCTTCAGCTATATTAGCAGTATAGTTATAGCACAAATGGGTCGGCTTGAACGGGGAGACACCACGCTCTCACAGAATACCAGCGTAAAATATCAGCTTAATGCTGCTGTGTTTTCGTATGGAGAGTCGGAGGCCCTTTTCACTGAAAACAATGCTCAATCTTGGTCCTCACGGGTGGCAACACATCTACATTTTAATTCGTAATCGAGGATAGATGTCGACGTTTATGGGCTACTATCGGGTGGGCTGTGTCTTCATTTGTCACCCTTATGTTATAAATATTATATTGTACTTGCATACAATTTATCCAATTACCTTAGAAGTCGCGATGGCTCCTTTTGAATCTTGTAGATTCCCGTAAAAACAAACCTATAAAGTTGGCTTTTGAACAGCGTGTTTCTTCTCAACCTTATTGTTTAAAATTTATTTCGATCTAAATATATTATGATATTATTTTGGACTAATAATTGTTTCATTGTTTTATTTGCAAAAGAGGGCCGTACGGGCGATTTATAACTTTAATTGTAAAGAGTCTTTCAAAGAAAAATTAAAGCAATAAATTTAATATATTTGGTAACTCAATATATTTATGAAAATGTTATATATCTACTACATAAAAACATAAGTAGCTTCGATAAGAATAAATATATTCATATTTTAAACACTAGGAATGACCATAAGCTTGTAATGCCAGTTACTAGACTCGACAGAATTAGAAATTCATTTATGCGGCAATGAATAAAATGCTTTTACAACAAAATCCCAGAACATGATCAAAGTTTGTCAATAAGCAAGCTGAAAAATTTTATTAAAGAAAAATTGTACAAAAAGGCTTATTATATTCCCACGGAATATTTGAACGAAAATAACCCCTCGGAATGAGGTGATCGCCACCATGCTAGTTCTATTAAAATTCATTTCAAAAATTGTATAGAACTTTGTAGTGATATAAATATTTAAAAAATTCCGCTGGCGTTTTTGCTGATTCTTCCCGGGATATAAAAATGAATCAGGCAAATATAAAAATTGCTAAATATTTATTATGTAATAATCAATATTAAATAAAAATTAATATATTATTCTATGTTTAATGAAAAATAATAATAAATACGAGAAACTCCTACGTACGAGAAGTTCCTTTACTTCAATTGACTTGTATTAGCTGACTTGAAAAAAGAAGGAGGTACACAAATCAACTGTGTTTTTTGGTTGTTTATTATGTGATGTTCGTTAATTGTGGACCGATTTTGATGTTTCTTCGTCATTAAATAAGAAAAACTTCTGGGGTGGTATATACATTTTTAGAGAAAATTTCCAGCCCTAAGAGTGGCCTAAATAGGTGATAAAATTTTTAATGTAACAATTTAGACGATATTGAAATTATGAAATTCCTTATTCCAATCAAAGGGGTAAAATAAATACTTGCATTGTACTTTTTATGATTATAATATAATATGTATATTTACGTTAATGTTTCACCGATTTTAAAAAGAACACGGGAAAAAATAAATACATTTCGATGTAGATTTTTTAAGCTTCGTGAATTTTTTTTCACCATTTATAAGCCAGCCGCACATTCTGTTAATCGTTTCCGCACAATCTCCAAGTGAATGGGCCCTTTTCATATATGAATCATGGCAGGGGTGTGTGGTTTTTAGAGCACTTTTCTTTATTACTACCATTCATTTTGAAAAATAAAATCCAGGTTAATGATCTGTTGCCTTACGTAGACAAAAGCAATTATTTTTTCAACCGATTTAAAAAGATTTTTTTTAGAAAGATTTCTAGGTAAACCAATTGTAATGATAATTTTTCTGTTTTAAAGCTAGTGCTTTTCTTGTATTCGCATATAAATTTGATCAAGATTTGACCAGTAGATAGATTTTGAGTAATCCTTAATAATGCGTATTTAATTGCCTTCCAATACATTGAAGTCGGTTGTACAATTTTTTTTTTAATTTTGCCACCTGTTCGAAATAAAGTTTAATTTTTAATGACCTTCTAATTATAATGAATAAAAGAATACATGAAAACCACCCATGATTCAACACGGGGTAGTGGCTCTTACATGACCCCCGCGAACCGATGAGGAACAAAGGTTGGAGAGTATCAGCTTCGTACCTGCAAGCGGAGTTTCGAATTTTACTATATTAGATGTACTGACGACCTAGTAAGACATACAAGTAGTTGCATGTAGAAAGTAGATGCAGGTGGCTTAGAACCTATATTGTGGCATAACTTGAGGGAGGGACTTGGGGGAGGTCTAAATGCATCTGTGGACTTGTAAACAATTGAAACTATGATGGTAAATGGTGATGGTGATGGGTTACTAAACTTAATAAGAAAAAATTAAGGCAATTATCTTTATATATATACATATACTAGCGGTTCGCCCCGGCTTCGTACGGGTGATTTCTATATCTTGACCACAGCGTCACTTATCGGGTCCAATTGTGAACCTAAACCTTCTCGAATCAACTAAATCACACATCGAATTTACCACGGGGAGTGCTCTGAGGAATTGTTTGGATTAATTCCAGCCGGCAAATTTCACGAACGCACATCGCGTCAAAATTCACGATACCATCCTCACCACCACACGGAAAGTAGTATGATACATATACATAAATACCTAAACACTCACGCCTGTCACCCAGAGGGGTAGGCAGAGACTACTGACTTCCATTTGGCGCGATCCTGGCACACCTCTCTCGCCTATTTTACATCCATATATCTACGCATACACGCTCGTCGGTTAAGGGTACTCCTAATCTAGCCCATTTTTAATGTATCGCCGATTTGGTCGATAAACCTTCGTCTAGGGCGTCCCTTTCCGACCCTGCCGTTCACTTCGGCAACATAAATTTGCTTTGTCACTCTTTCCTCGTTCATTCTTTCTACTTGACAAAACCACCGAAGCATTCCTTTCTTAATACTTGTCACAACGTCATCTTGCAAACCACACTTTTGTCTTATTACACTATTTCTCACCCTGTCATTCATATTCAGCCCTAGCATACTCCTTAAGGACCGCATTTCTACAGCATTTATTCTACTCTCATGCTTCTTCTGCCAGACCCAACTTTCACTACCATACATTAAAGTAGGGACTAACACAACATTATGAATTGCCATACGTGCCTTAGTTGACGCATTCTGACTCCTCATAATAGCGCGCGCGCGCGCGTGTGTGTGTGTGTGTGTGTGTGTTTTCTTTAATTATGTACACTTTACCGTAAATGGGATTTTTCGAAACGGCAGACTCGGCTTCTCGCCGTATGGTAGCGGCGTAAAATCTACCACCCCTTAGTTCGCACCATGAGCCAAGTATGATAGTATGATGTAATATGAGTATAAAGCTATTTAAAATATATTATTATAGCATAAATGAGAATGTCCCGCCAGCAATGCTGATTCATTATTTATGCAAAAATATCCTAAATTCGATTTGCCCCGGTTTCACGCGAGTGTTTTCTGGATATCAACATTAGTGCTACCTACTGGTTTAATCGTGAATCCAAACCATATCGGTACCTTTACGGTACGGTACGGTACGGTTAAATAGCTTCTGTGTTTAATTTGATAATTGTAGAGAACCGCAGAACCTTTTTACTGGAAAAGAGGCATTCCATCTTAGTTCTCACGACTGACAACGCATCTGAATTTTATTCCCAAAAGAGGATAGATGTAGATGTATATGGACCACAGCAACCACTTACCATAAGGTGGACTGTGTGCTCACCTGCCACCCTTATCCTATAACAAAAAATAAAGCCGTAACTTCCCTCTTGCGGAAGAAATTGTGTAAAATCCGTTCTTATCTGACCTTTACTCGATAAAAGGAATATTCCTATCAAGTTTTGAGTCTCTAAGCATTATTATTCCAGAGATATCGTGATGAGTCAGCACATATGTGTATTTGCTGAGGAATGATTTTGCTATTTGCTGAGGATCTGTAATTTTATTATCATCTATTATCAATTCTTTAATATTTTAAGGATGCAGTTTTATTTTATTGCCATGAATATCATTCCAAGAGGCTTTGGTTTTATTTTTAGCATTTAGCATAAAGTGATTATAATGATTTCTTATATTTACGCGAACTGTGTAGTACATTTAATAAAACTACTTTTACGGATTTTATCACGTATAATCAACTTATTTTCATTAATTCCCGACGTTTCGGATGCTTTACGGGGTCTTTGGTGATTGACATCCCGATGTCAGAATTAACCCGGAGCACCTTCAGCTTTTTTAATTATTAATTTAAGTCCGATCTACGCAGAATGAACTTATTGTGTCTTGAAGTCTTGCAGTGGTATGCTTGGGTTTAGTTTTAATTTTATCCCTAGAATCCCAAGCAGGTGGTAGTACCCAGCCTCAGTCTCTATTGAAATTAGGATGTTTTTTTTAATTTCAATAACCTAGCATAACATCTTTGGTAGGTACTCGATGTTTTTCACGAGAATTTGTGGTTTATCAAATCTAATGTAATGACGGGGGATGTCTAGAATACGATCAAAAACTGCAGACTTCTCGGAACGTTGGTGTTTTACGTCAGCGATGTGTTCTTTTACGCGAGCTTTTAATAATCGTTTTCTTTACCCTATATATGAGATACCACATTCACAATCAAGCTTGTACACTTCTGCATCTTGTTGAGGAATATTGCACTTGATGGATGGTAATAACTGACTTATCTTCTTCGGCGACTTGAAGAATGTTCGAATAGAAGCTCACTTCAAGAGGTAGCTAATCTTGTCTGTGATACCTCTGACATATGGTAGTACAGCAGGCACATGCTCGACTGTGACCGGCTTCACTCGGTCACTGTGACGTAGGCGCGGGACCCGAAGCTTGTTGCCGTCCAAAACCTGCTTGACGTGCTGAAGCTCGGCGGCTAAGTGTTTGCTGACGCAGATACCTCGTGCTCTCTGTAACAAAGATTTTCCTACAGTAGCTGTGAAGGATGATGGTGGGATTCTCCGTTTAAATATCGGTTTGTATGGGTCTTTTTTCTATATACAGTGTGACCTATGGTGTTATTAGAATTTCGAATGACTACTCTAAAAAGCTAAATAATTATTTGCCTCTAACTCCAATTTGAAATTGATCAATATGAATTTTAGACTTTATGGATTCAATATGTTCTAAAAATGCAGTTACTTTGTCTGATGGGAAAATCGTGAAAGTATCATCTACGTACCGCTTGTAGAACCTTGGAGTTACTGGTGCAGTAGGGAGACCTTTCTCTTCAAATTCCTCCATGAAAAAATCGGCGACAATGGGAGATACCGGTGAGCCTATTGCAACACCATCTACTTGCTTGTAAAACTCTTCCTTCCACAATAGATAGCAAGACGTAGGACAATCTCCGAGTAATACTGCATATTGTGCTGGCATGTTGTTTTTCTCTAGTTTACTAGTCACAGTTGAGATGCAGTCTTCATCAGGTAGGCATGTAAATAGAGACTGAACATCAAAACTGACCATGGTTTCATTGTCAGTCTGACATAGGTCTTTTATATCACAAATTGGTATGAATACTTAGTGTGTGCTCTTGTGGGCCCTCTAAGTGGTGTTAGTATTTTTGCTAAGTGTTGAGCCAATCTGTAAGTTAGCGAATCGATCTGACTCACTATTGGACGTAATGGAGTGTTCGGTTTGTTTATTTTAGGTAACCCATACAACTTCGGTGGTTTAGCACACGCATGTATTATCAATTTAACGTCTAGATTTAATTTCTCGAAGTATTTCTTAATTAGATCGCTAGTTGTTTTAAGCGTTTTAGTTATAGGTTCTGCTTTGACCTTTATGTACGAACTTTCATCCGATAAAAGTTGTTGTATTTAAAAAATTGTAATCTCGTAACATTATCTTTATCTGCGCGGTGAATCGTGAGATCTGGTCTGTTGCATAATGAAATGAAAAACTTACGATATTTAAACGGTTAATCCCACCATCATCCTTCACAGTTAGCTAATGTGGGCAAATCTTTGTTACCGAGAGCACGAGGGATCTGTGACAGCAAAAACCTGGCCGCCGAGCTTTAGGACGTCAAGCAGGTTTTGCGCGAGAACAAGCTGTTATTACTAAAATTAAAACTAAACCTAAGCAAACCACTACAAGATTTCAAAACAAAAAACAGTAAGTTCATTCTGCGTAGATCGGACCAAAACTAATAATTAAAAAAGTTGAAGGTACTCCGAGTTAATTCTGACATCCGGACGTCAATTACCTCAGTGCCCCGTGACCATGGGTGCTGTAAAGTACCCGAAACGTCGGGAATCAATAAAACAAGTTAATTAAAAGCGATATAATCCGTAAAAGTAGTTTTATTCAATAAAGTGATTATTTTGAGATTTTTAAGTTAATTTAATAATTTTGCTGTACCTCTTAGAATATGTTTTGAAAAGTAATTTATCTTTAAGGTTCTTAGATAATTTGTATTTCCATAGGAGTGAACGTTTATGTTTGCTATATTTCTTGACTCCAACAGAGAGCCATTTTGGTCATATTTTTGTCTTATTTTTAATTTTTAATATAGGAAAGCATAGGTTATAAAATAATCTAAATAAATCATAATACAAAGTGAAAGCTTTATTAGCGTTATTTGTTTCAAAAACTTCACTGATTTTGAGCTCATTCATGCACTTTTTAAACTTTTTCACATTACACTCAAAATAGTCACGTATATACTCGTATGAAATCAAAACAAAATATTTAGTAAGCAAAACAAAATATTTAGGAGTAATAATTGACCAGCGTCTATCCTGGCATGCACATCTGGAACTGATGATGACAAGGATAAGAAAACTCATATGGATTTTTAAAACACTTAGACATATCACAGATAAGAACTTACTGAGCCAAATATATGTTTCATTAGCTCAATCCATCTTGATATACTGTATCCCGGTTTGGGGTGGGGCCACTAAAATGAAGTTTCTGGAACTGGAAAGAGTACAGAGATTGTTACTAAAGTTGATGCACTTTAAGCCCTATAGATTCCCTACTAAAGATCTGTACTCTCTATGTGACCACCTTTCAGTCAGGAGGCTGTATATCCTTAACTCTGTCTTAAGATACACAACCCCAGAAATTGCGACAGTAGAAGAAGACATGCTGTGGCTAAAATTGTTCCTATGAAAACGAGTTTTGCCAGAAGGCAATTTAAAAGTCAGTCTGCTTATCTCTATAACTAAATCAATAAACATTTAAATATATATGCAATGACCCAGTACAATGTGAAAAAACACGTTACAGTGTGGTTGAAGACAATAGAGTATGATGAAGCTGAAAATTTATTAAAATAAGTAGATCATTGTACACCATAGCATAAAAACTTACAACAAATACTATAATACAAAAGCAAACACAAGCAAACACAGACACACATACACACACACACACACACACACATGCACGCGCACACACATTTAATCTTTATTATCTTATAAGTATCAACAAAAAATTGTTATGGAAGAGCGGGGTCCCCTAACACAGGTATTGATATACTTAAAAGGAGACCCCAGCCTAGTGAATGTATTTAAATTTAAGATACTGAATAAAGAATTTTTAATTTTTGAACCTGAATTTTGAAATCAGTAGAAAAAAACAGGTCTCTTTTACAGGACAGCACAAATATTGGACTTTATGGTAGGACAAACTTAATTCCAAAATATCATATTTATATAACATATGTTATGAAAGATGTTATCTACATCTACACTAATATTATAATTATTTATTATAATATTATAATGAGGAAAGATTTGTTTGTTTGTTTGAATTGAATAGGCTCCGAAACTACTATACCAATTTGAAAAATTCTTTCATCATAGAATTCTACATTATCCCTGATGAACATAGGCTATATAATATAGTCAAAAAAGTTATGGATCCGTATGAAAACTTCGTTAATGTAACCCAAGGTGTGAAAAAAATTACCAAAAAGAATCCTTATATCGCAAAGGCTGCGGAAAGTATTGATAATAGAGCAAAGTAATGTACTTCAGTTTTAGAGAGGATGTCAATATCTACAAAAACGCCTGCATTACCATATGTTTATGTCACAACAACTACTTTTTCATGTTAAAATATGAAAAAGTAACGCCGGTACAAACTAGGCCACATTATTCGTATCACTACCAGTACCATGCATACGTTAATCATGTAATTTTATTAACATATTTCACTTTTTAAATATTTGTTAATTCAGCTACCGTCCGTCGTGAGGTCTCTCTCAAAGTTCGTATGTCGCAAGGCGAAGACGCGTGATATACGCGGGTGAAACCGCGGGGCACAGCTAGTCAATACATAAAACACTGTTTGGTCTTGTCGGTTCTTTGAACGATTGTTTTAATGTGAATCCAATAATGAGATGCTCTAGATCCATGGACTTCTTATTTTTTTTTCAATATATCAATATCAAAGTCGTCATAGTTAACGATTTTTTTGTACCATTTTATTTATTTATTTATTTAAGTACACCAACGATTGTTACAACAATGCAGTAATAGTAAATACACATCCACTTATATACTAATTGTACAATCAATTAAAGGTATACACCACATGCTTCAAGTTACTAAAAAGTTACCTAGTGAAAAACAACAAAAAAAAATACAAACACTCAGAACAGAACAAAACAATATTATGCATATGTATACACCTACATAACATCATCCTGCTCCGCTCCATTATAAGTTTCTGCATTTTTTTAAATACAAAAACTTAGAATAGAACAAAATAATATTATGTAGGTATATGAAACAATGACTTACACCTAGTTACTTAAATAGTGTATGGTTTACTGTGGCCTTAAACTTAGCTAGAGACATAACATTAACATCTATTGACCCACCGCACTTATTATATAGTTGGGAAATTCTGGAAACCGGTGAATTGGCTCCCAAAACTGTTTTGCGAAATGGACGAGAGAGAAGTTCGATGGGCTTACGAGGCATTCGTGATGGAACTTTAAAGTTAAATTTCATCAGGAGTGCAGGACAATGCAACTGATATCTTATTATCTTGAAAAAGAAGGATAGGTCAAGTATATCCCTGCGGTTGTCCAAGCTCTGCATCTTTAGAAAGTCTAGTAGGTCCTTGTAGGGGCTAAATCTTTTATGCCAGAAGTGTGAGAACACCAAGTGTTTTATTAATCGTTTTTGAATGCGTTCAATACGAAGTGTGTGAGTAGCATAATATGGACGCCAGACTACACTTCCATACTCAAGGATCGATCTAACCAAGCTATTGTATAGCGCAATTTTTGAGGAATGGCGTTTGAATACCCTAGCGTTCCTGATAATAAAACCCAACATCTTGGACGCCCTGCCTATGATGTAGTCAATATGTGGGACAAATGTCATTTTATTATCCATAAGCACCCCCAGATCCCTTACTACTGCCCTTTCTCCTAATCGAATCCCATTGATGCTGTAGATGGATGGAATAGGATTCAATTTCCTAGTGAATTTAATGTGAACACATTTATTGATATTGAGATCCATTCCATTCGTCTGACACCATTTCACTAGCTCGTCAAGATCTTTTTGTAAATGCAAAACATCATCTTGTGTTTCAATGATTTTCCAAATTTTTAGGTCATCTGCGAACATCGAAGGGGATGAGTATTGCATATAATTAGGTATATCGTTTACGAAGATATTGAAGAGAATAGGGCCTAGGTGTGAACCTTGCGGAACACCAGAAGTGATATCTCGTAGCTCTGAGCTAAAACCATTAACGACTACATAGAAAGAGCGTTCACTTAGATACGATTCGAACCAAGCTAGAACAGAACCCCCTATTCCGTATGCAGATAGTTTTGCCAGAAGCCGTCGATGGATTACTCTATCAAAGGCTTTGCTGAAGTCTGTATATATTGCGTCTACTTGTTTATTGCCATCAATGCGACTTACAATGTCTTCCACATATGTTAGTATTAGTAGACCTACCTTTTGTGAAGCCGTGCTGGTTGTCGTTTAAATACTTGTCGAAGTACGCTTGAAGAATAGGGCAGACTAGAGACTCGAATACTTTAGCTAATGAGGACAATATGGAATTTTTAGTCAAAATATAAAGGATATCATTCATCAAAAGTCATAGCACTTTTTACTGAATAATCCTTAATTACTATATCAACCCCAATTACACATACAGTAAAAAAAGGAATGTCAGCCCAATATCCAGAATCACCTAAATTACCACATGCACATCGGTTAATGAATCAACTCAAACATCTTCCGACAATTATTTATCCAGCTTTAATAAACAAAAAACTACCTCGTTAAAAAAGTACAAACAAGGAATAAAAAGGCACAAAGAAAAATAAATAATCGAATGTTTAGAATTTCAAAAATTGAAATAAAAAATTTATTGAGGAATTGCAAAGTATTAAAGAAGCGAAGAATGTCCAAAATGACAACTCAATGATAAGTTTTGACAGTAAACACTCTGCAATATTCATTTACGACATCAATGCCAAAAAATAACCGGAGAGTCGAAACTGCATTTACCTCTTCAATAACAGATGACACAGTACTAAATGAACATCTGCATAAAACATTCCCATCTCAAATTTCAATTAATACAAAAATAACCGGAAATTTGAAACTGTAATTTCATCAATTGCGGAAATACAAAGATATAAAGTTATTGTTCTTGCAGATCAGCAGGGCCGTAATGTTCAGAAAACCTTACAACTACTACTAGGTGCCAAATATGATGCGGTTTGCTTCTGGAAGTCTTGTTGCAAGCTTTACGATCTTTTGAATTCCTGTGTTATTGTAAAACCTAAACTAGCAATGAATGATTTTGTGATTGTACTTGGCTTTACAGAAGACGACAGCATTTCTACGGTGAGAGATGGACTTGAATTATGGTTACAATCGATCCTAAATGCAAATATAATTGTTTGTGGCCCCAATTTAACAGATATCTTAAACAAATAAAATTCAATGACGAATTATGTAGACTAAGTGACAAATACAAAAATGCTTCATGTGTTACGATGAATTTTTGAAATTTTAATCTTGGATTAACTTTCTGCATATGTATATCGCTATATACTGAGAGAATTACTACGGTTGTATTATACTTTAAATGTAGTGTGAATTAGACTAATTATAATAAGGACTTCAATGACATGTATTCTACTAATTAATCTGGAATAACCAATATGACATATTGTTATGTAACATCTGCTTACAAAAGCACTCAAACCGAAATTAACTTTAATATTTCTACACGAGAATCATTCTCCTTGAAAATGGATCTTTTTGTCTATAATTGTATCAACATAATGCATTTAAACATTAGTGGACTAATTAAACAGGTATGTTAAACGTTTGTTTTATAAAACACATGCCTTAAAAACTAGTAGATTGGAACCTCCAATTAAGCAAATAATGCCTGTGTTTGGAGGTTCCGTCCTTCCATTACTATAACCATGTTACAAGACAGTATGGGTAAACATATTCTACATCCATATTTATGTTATATATTACTTAAATTCTAAAATTTGGACAATCAATGTGTGCGTGCGTGCGTGTGCGTGCGTGCGTGTGCGTGCGTGTATGTATGTGTGTGTGTGTGTGTGTGTGTGTGTGTGTGTGTGTGTGTGTGTGTGTGCATGGGTGTATGTGTGTTTGTGTCTATGTTTGCGTGAGTTAAAAAGAGTGTGTGTGATTACTATAATTGATTGATTAATAATAAATAATGAAGAAATAATTATATGTCTTATAATGAATCAATTTTAACAAAAGTTTTTTACAGTTGTGATATGTTTCGGTAGTTACAGGTATTTACGAGTATATTGGTGTCCATTGTACATTCATGAATTTTTATACTGAAGTCGGCCTGAGGTTGGGAGTTGTTGTTAGTACTAAAACATATATACATTTAGTTTGTTTTAAAAGTATTTAGCGACAGGAAGCTGTGTATCAGCCATTGAGTGATTCGGAACAGACCAGCCTCATGACTGGTTTTGACCACCTCCCAAGAACCACAGGCAAATACAACGGCCCTATAATCAGCGTATGACAAAACTCTGGCGTTATAAATCTTCATGTTACATATAGGTCGTTCATGTAGATGAGAAAGAGGGTAGGTCCTAAAACGCTGCCCTGTGGCACGCCACATGTCACATCAACAGCTTTACTAGTGCAACCAGGTAGTCTTACTTTTTGTCTCCTGTCCGTTAAGTTAATCTCAAAAAGGGCAAGTGGAGTCCCCCTTACTCCCATATCTTCATGTTTATGCCCAAGGATAGGGATGGACACAGTATCAAAAGCTTTTTTCAGATCAAGGAAAACCGACAGACACTTTTTACTTTTGTCAAGTTGCCTATTTACATAAGAGCTTAACTCCATGATTGCATCTTCTGTCGATTTTCCACGCCTGAAAGAAAATAGTGAAGATGATAATTTGTTTGATTTGAGTGATGAAAACAATCAAAATTTTAATATCCCCAACGTAATTGAGTGTTGTGCTGCTTAATTACTAGATCATAAAATGGCTATACACTGTGTATATCAATGTCTAAGATTCTTGAAAAGATCATGAATAACCGATTAACCTGTTTTCTTGGAAAGAATTTACTTTTTTCCAAGGCACTGTTCGGATTTAGATCTGGTTTTTCAACAACAGATGCGGTCCATGATCTTAAAAACTATATTTTCAAAGAACTTGACAATAATAAAAAGTGTATGGCAATTTTCCTAGATCTAGCCAAGGCATTCGACACGGTCTCTATCCCAATTCTGATTAAGAAACTTGAAAAAGTTGGAGTTAGGGGTACACAACTAAAACTCTTTACTGACTATTTAACAAACCGCACTCAGCGTATAAAGATAGGAAATATTATAAGTAAGGATTTACCTGTTACCTATGGTGTACCGCAGGGAAGTATTATAGGTCCTACCCTCTTTCTTCTCTACATAAATGACCTATGTAAATTACAGATACCAAATGGTCAAATTACATCATTTGCAGATGACACTGCTCTAGTTTTTAGCGCTGACAATTATAAAGATCTCTTCCGCTATGGACAAAATGGTTTTAACTTAGTTACTCAATGGTTACATGATAATGTTCTAACATTAAATGTTGATAAAACCAAGTATCTAATATTTAATAAGAAAGGAAACATGCCAACTATTAATCTTTCAATTACTTCTCATAACTGTTCTGTCTTCAGCGAGAGGGAAAACTGTAACTGTCCAAAACTGCAGTCCGTTAATAGAATTAAATATTTAGGAATTTACTAAGATAATAACCTAAGCTTTAACAGTCATATAGATATGCTTACTAGTAGAACTCGTAAATTAATGTATATATTTAAGAGGTTACGCAACGTAGCTAATTCAAACATTATTAGAATGCTGTATTTAACACTATGCCAATCCATATTAATTTACGGAATCACAATTTGGGGAGGAACATCCAAATCTATTCTCATAAAACTGGAAAGAGCTCAACGCGCTCTACTCAAAACATCACGTTCCCTTCCGTACACATTTCCAACGCGCGATCTATATAAAAAATGTCGAGTCCTCACAATTCGACAGCTTTATATTTTATACACCGTAAACAGGCAACATTCTCTATTACCTTATGATTCATCAATATTAAAAGGAAAAAGACGTAAGGATGCTATTTGTAAAATAAAACCTCATTCGAGTTTCGCAAAAAAATCTTTTACTTTCTTGGGAGGTTATTTATATAATAAACTTAATAAAATTTTAAATCTCTTCCCACAAACAAAAAACTCTTGTAAAAGAAGTGTCTCCAAATGGTTGGAGACGCTGGATTATGATATGACAGAAAACTTGCTAAGTGTTAATTGCTAATTCTTATGTTAAACAACATAAGTGTTTCGGTTTGTGGTTTAAGATCCTTATAATCTGATACCTGATCCCAAGTCATTGGCGTAGGGTAAACATAACACACACACACACACACACACACACACACACACACACACACACACACACACACACACACACACACACACACACACACACACACACACACACACACACACACACACACACACTCAAACACACAAACATGCAATTGCATTCTTTCTCTCTTATTTGTATTTCCATACTACAAAGATTGTATTTATCCAAGGGGTGGAGGCCTGGTGATCCATAATACAGGTTTGTACCTAGTTTGGACACCAGACCCCGCACAACATTTGTATATTTTTTAAGCTGTGTACAATCAAATTGTGGGAAATAAATAAATCTATTACTATTACTATTACTATATAGAGTAACAAAGAATAAAACTCTAGTAAATATCTTGACATATTTTTTAATAACATAAATGATATCCTATATTTTTTGACTAAAAATGGTACAAAAAAATCGTTAATTATGACGACTTTGATATTGATATATTGAAAAAAAAAATAAGAAGCCCATGGATCTAGAGCATGTCATTATTGGATTCACATTAAAACAATCGTTCAAAGAACCGACAAGACCAAACAGTGTTTTATGTATTGACTATCTGTGCCCCGCGGTTTCACCCGCGTATATCACGCGTCTTCGCCTTGCCATATGCGAACTTTGAGAGAGACCTCACGACGGACGGTAGCTGAATTAACAAATATTTAAAAGGTGAAATATGTTAATAAATTTACATAATTAACGTATGCATGGTACTGGTAGTGATACAAATAATGTGGCCTAGTTTGTACCGGCGTTACTTTTTCATATTTTAACATGAAAAAGTAGTTGTTGTGACATAAACATATGGTAGTGCAGGCTTTTTTGTAGATATTGATATCCTCTGTAAAACTGAAGTACATTACTTTGCTCTATTATCAATACTTTCCGCAGCGTATGCGATATAAAGATTCTTTTTCGTAATTTTTTTTTACACCTTGGGTTACATTAACGAAGTTTTTATACGGATCCATAACTTTTTTGACAATATTATATAGCCTATGTTCATCAGGGATAATGTAGAATTCTATGATGAAAGAGTTTTTCAAATTGGTCTAGTAGTTTCGGAGCCTATTCAATTCAAACAAACAAACAAATCTTTCCTCTTCATAATATTATAATATATAATAATAATATTAGTGTAGATGTAGATAACATCTTTCATAACATATGTAATATAAATATGATATTTTGGAATTAAGTTTGTCCTACCATAAAGTCCAATATTTGTGCTGTCCTGTAAAAGAGACCTGTTTTTTTCTACTGATTTCAAAATTCAAGTTCAAAAATTCAAAATTCTTTATTCAGTATCTTAAATTTAAATACATAAACTAGGCTGGGGTCTCCTTTTAAAATTTGAGATGGGAATGTATTATGCAGATGTTCATTTAGTACTGTGTCATCTGTTATTGAAGAGGTAAATGCAGTTTCGACTCTCCGGTTATTTTTTGGCATTGATGTCGTAAATGAATGTTGCAGAGTGTTTACTGTCAAAACTTGTCATTGAGTTGTCATTTTAGACATTCTTCGCTTCTTTAATTTTTCTCAATAAATTTTTTACAACAAAAGGGTTCCCTTTTGTTGTATCTCCTCAGGTGCGGTCAAAGCGGTCAACATGCAAACTTGTGTCATCTGGGGATTGAACTGTACTAGATTTAATCGTCCACAATCTGAGACTTTGTTCAACAAATTCTCGACTTAAGATACAAGGCGACGTTTTCCCGAGTAATACTGGCACGGCCGGTGTATAAAGCATCACCAGTGCTGTCATCTGGATAGCAATGTTTATTACCGGTTTGCAACATATCATTGATATGCAGAAGAAACAGCGTTGGTGATAGCATGCAGCCTTGTGGAACACCAGCGTTAATAGGCTTGTAATCGGAGCACGATTGATCCTCCGATTAGTCAGAAAACTGGTGATCCAATAGCACAATTTCTCGGGAATCCCGTAGGAGGGAAGCTTCGAAAGAAGCGCTTTGTGCCAGACCCGATCGAAGGCCTTCGCTGTGTACAAAATAACGGCCAATGCCTCTCTTGGACTCGATCGCCTGCGCCGATCTATGTTTAAGGTAAACAAGATGATCATCAGCTGAGCGACCCAGATGGAAACCGTACTGGCAGTCACTAATCAGCTGTTGCTGCTCAAGGTATCGCATGAGCTGGCAGTTAATATTGGACTCCATTATTTTACAGAAGAAAGAGTTGATGGTTTTAGGCCTGTAATTGGATGGATTAGAACGGTTACTTTTTTTATGGATCGGGTGCACGAAAGCTGTCTTTCATTTTTTTATAGGATAAGGGTGACAAACGAGCACACAGTCCACCTGATGGTAAGTACTTGCTGTGGCACATAAACATCTACATTTATCCTCGATTACGAATCAAAATGCAGGTGCGTTGACATCCGTGAGAAATAGAATAGAATAATTTTTTATTCAATAAAGTCATTTTTACTTTACCACTGGTCCGAAAAAAAACCTCTGTCCTGGGAAGAACCAGAAAAAAACCCAGCGGGACTTTTTTTTAAAAGCATATTTTAC
Source organism: Parnassius mnemosyne (assembly GCA_963668995.1). Lineage (NCBI taxonomy): Eukaryota > Metazoa > Arthropoda > Insecta > Lepidoptera > Papilionidae > Parnassius > Parnassius mnemosyne. The sequence continues at coordinate 10,832,905 of CAVLGL010000046.1, read as the reverse complement.
ATTAATGATGGGTAGATACAAAATTTATTTTAGAAACAGCTTGGAAGCGACCACCTCATTCCCAGGGGTTATTATGAACCATGTATTCATTTATACTATAATAACCTTTTTTATACAGTTTCAACTTAACAAAACATTATATAATAATAGAATAATGTAAAAATGTAATATGTAAATAAAATAAGTAATAGAGAGAGCCTGTACACTTTCCGGGACCCTGTTGTAATAGCGTACACATTGCCCCACGAATGAATTACTGACTCTGTAGAGTCGAGAGACTGATATCACACCCAGATAGACATCACATCACCTTATTTCCCTTGCACTACACAACCACATGCAACCTGACCGTCTCCGGAGGGACCAGTCGCCTTGGATATAGGTAAGTAAGCTCCGTTTAACATTCTCCCGCTCGAATAGCCGTAGTATAGAACGCTCCCCCATATAGTCTAGTGTAATTAGAGATTTTGCACTTTGGCCTGGAGGAGGCCTGACCTACGTCTGCACGTGAAGTCTCCGCTTATGAGCCCGGATGATTGAACCCTTGCTGGAGCAGCCATAGGCGGTAACAAACTTGTAGCAGAGCGTGGTTCCGGGTTCGGTTCCCCGGTCGATCCCGACCATAGTGTTTGATAAAAATTAAACAATTCTGGTGTCAGGTAGCGTTGGTTTGATTGGTTTAATTTGTGTCTACAATCACGCCCGTCCGTAATACGTAAAAATATTTCTGTGGTGTCTGGGAGAAACCTGATAACTCCATTTTCGTCATTTTTTAGTTTGGTACTATGTTGTTATTAAAAAAAAAATCATATTTTATTTTGGTCTATTGCTGATAAGTGTAACTATCATAGGAGTGGGAAAATCGTAGCGGTAAAAACGTGACTATTCATAATTTTTTATTAATGGTTTGGTACAAATTCGATAACTAAACTAGTCATGATATTATCAGACGCAAAAAATTAAAAATTTAGATATTATTTCTGATAACTCCCATATATCAGCTCTGTATCAAATATTTAAAAATATTTTTACGATTTTCTAATAAAAACATGATAAGTCCCACTTGTCATGTTTGTACCACTTATAAATTAAATAAAGCCTTGCTTCAATACTGATTAATCCCACATAACAAGTTTCTACCAAAATTATTTTTATTTTTTACTTAACTTCTGCAAAACATCAAAATTTGATGCTAGTTATTATTGTGAATAAATGTGAAAAAATTAATAAACCGCCATCTATGCGTATTGTTGTGAACTATTTCGCTTCTCGACCCGGTTAACTGTCAATACTGTCATTTCATTCATTTTTACCCTCTCTCTTTCTTATTGACGGTTTCGTTCGCGCCCTTTTCGCCAACTCTTGTCAGAACAGGTGAAGTTTTTCAAACGAAAACAATATTATTACAGTTTTAAAATGAGTAATCGCAGAAACAAAGCACAAAGTGCTCGTTCTCGTGGCATAGTAGATTCGGTGTTGCAATTTTCAAATGATTCGCAGTCCGAGTCTGATTTACATGTAACTGAACAACTTTTGTTGCAACTAAGATTGGTTAGCAAACAAATAAGTAATTTTTACGTTATATTCGATAGCTAGAGCCTTTTCTTATTCATTCAATCTTGTTTTTTTATTGTAGGAAAGAAATGTAGTACTCGTTACCGAAAATGTGTTAGTACATGCAACACAAAATTGGTCTCCTGACAGGAATAAACAAGTTTCTTACTCTCGCATTGATAAAAGTGATGACGACAATTCTATTGAAATAGTAAGTAGATAGTCATTTATAATTTACATGTGTGTGAATTAATACTTTATCTTATGCATCTTAAAGATTTTAGATAACCGTTTGATGCCCATTGAGTCTGAATTTAGAACTGATTATATAAAAATAGAATTGGAAGAAATAGCAAGCTCATCTTTAGATATTATGGAGAAGAATTCGTTTGAAAAAACAGCTACTTCCCACTCAGTAAAAACCAGAAGACCAACACAAGTCCAAGTAAGTTTATTAAGATAATTAGGGTAGTTTTGATCTCCAGCCTACAAGAATGTAATGATTAATGTACTTTCAGCTCGATGTACCTAGCTCTCAGACTCAAAAGAACAATGAAGACAGGACACCAGAAAATATTGATGAACATCTGGACGATACTGTTTTACCCCAAATTGTTTGTGAAACTTCTAATCAAGTAAGTATTTCAGGTTAAAAACCAAATTTTATTTTTGCAATATTATACTCTATGGTATTTATTATGAGTTTAATACTTTCTTTTTTAGAGTTATATTATTCAAAACAATGAAAATGAAATTGAACCAGGATCATCAGATTTTTCTGCAGAAAAATCAAGAGATGTTTTACAGCATAATACAGAATGTGATGTTGAGATGGTAGGTTTTTTGATTTTTTATTTAACTTATTTTCTAAAATTGTTCTGTGATTACTTACGTAAAAATTATTCTTCGGGAATACCGACAAAACAAAAGTTGTTGTTAGTACTTATAAAACAGTTTTTTTTTACTTTTTTTACAGGGTCAGGATTTTAGCTCTGGCTCTGATGATGAATGGCAACCTGTCAGTCATGATTTGATAACATCTATTGAAAACGAAGATTCTACAAGTAAATCTGACTCCGATGATGGTGATGGTGACGATAATATCCCATTGGCTTTATTATGTAGAAAGAGGAAGAAATGTTATGGTCCTTATCAAAAGGAAAGCTACGAAAGGAGCGTACGGAAAAACGTCGAAAAGGCGAGGAATATGTAACTACAAAAGGAAAATGTGTAACAAAGCGTTATCCGGGTGGATTTTCAGATGATTGTAGGGCAAAATGTCAACAAAAGCTTGAGAAAATTAATTTGAACCAACTTTGTATTGACTACAGGGAATTACCGTCTAGAAAAGCACAAAAGAGATATTTGAGTGGATTGATTAAAATTAAACCAAAAGAGCGTACAAGAAGAAATTCATTTATGAAAAACAGAGAGGTAACAGTTGTTTACAATATAGATGGAACTGAAGAAAATATTTACAAAAAATGTTTCATGAAAACATTTGGTGAAGGCAGAGGTTTTATAGACAAAATCGTTAAGAAGAAAAAGAACAGCTCATCGGCATCTGTTATTGTAAAAGCTGATCAAAGAGGTTTAAAGGATCCTGGAAATAAACGTTCTGACCATGACACCCAATACGTCAAAAACTTCATCGACAAATTTCCAACTTATGAAAGTCACTACTCCCGACGCCATACGAATAAAAAATACCTTCATCAGGATTTAAACATGATTGTACAAATTGTACAAAGATGAATACGTGAAAGACAATGGAGAAGAAGAATTACCGCCAGTAAGCATTACGCTGTTTCGTAGTATTTTTAAAACGCTCAATTTGAAATTCAAAAAACCTTCAAACGATACTTGCAAAACTTGCGATTCGCTTACGATTCAAATTAAAACTTGTGAGGATGCTAATGAAAAACAAAATTTAGAAGAGAAGAAGACTATTCATCAAAGTAAAGCTGAATCACATTATAATTCGAAAAGAGAGGACAGGGAATTGAGTAAGCAAAGTGATGGAAAAATTGTTGTTGCTGCATTCGATCTAGAAAAATGTTTAGCGACTCCTTATCTATCAGCTGGAATATCGTTATATAAAAGGAAGCTATGGACTTTTAATTTAACTGTACGTAACATCACAGAAAAACGAACGCACTGTATTGTTTGGTACGAAAGTATCGCACAAAGAGTTGCGGATGAGATTGCATCATGTTTGTTTCGATTTATTATGGAGCTACCAGATACTGTAGAGCAGATAATCTTCTACTCAGATACCTGCCCAGGACAAAACAGAAATAATATATATATCCGCCGAGGCCAAATATCGCCAAAGAGCGCCGCTGGTGCTGCTCATGTTTGGAAGGGCACCTCCAGCGAGACTGTCCGCATCGGCGGCCCTGTCTGCATTGCCAGGGCAATCACCATGCAGTTTTGTGCATGGGTGCGAACGGCGTCTCCTCTCTGGGCTCTGCCAGGCCCTCGACCCCCACGGGCGGGGGCGCTCAGCCACGCCCTCTGACGAGCGACTCTCGGCGCCCGCCGGCCAGCCACCAGGCCCCTAGGTTTGAAAGGGGTCCCTCCCCCGTCCAGTCGGAAGTAATTACCCCAGGGGCGGGGGTGTCATCACCCCCCCTTAGCGTGTGAAGAGGAACTTAACGGCCACTCATCGGTCCGCTGGACCCTTCTCACTCCCGTTAGCTGAGTGGCCGCGACTGGTGTACCACTGCTACCCATTTGATGGAGGCGGCCCTGGCTAGCTGCCGCCTTAGCTCCCACCACGGCCGCCTCCACTGAGCCTTAAGCCGTCAACAGTCCACTTGTCAAATGTTCTGTTGCCGACGGCCTCAGTGAAGGCGTACAACACGAGTGGCGACTGTTAGCGGTTGCGCTCTATTGGTCTCGGGTTCACGCCGTGTGGCCTCCACTTGGTGGTGAGAAGATTAGGGCCCCCCTGGAGCATTGAATCACGCTGTCAAGGGGTATTAGATTTGGTTTGGTCGAGCACTAAGTTAAAATTTCCTTGAATTAAAATTAAAAAATGCTTTTGGGTCTGCCGCGAAATTTTCATATTTGTAGCGGTTGTGATTAAAAGAATTGAATTTAATCTACTCCTTGAAATGCGACTGCATATGTTTTGTAAATATATTTAATCACTGTATTTGATTGTTGCGTCTGTTTGCTGAAAGGAAAGTTTTAATTCATTTGAAATTGAATGTTGCGCTATTTGGAAAATAGTGTATATGTTTTGTGATAGTGTTTAATCATTTTGCTTTGTGAAAATGAAGGCTGAAATTAGATAACCCTATTTGTGCCGAAAGGAATAAGGAGTCGTTCTTTCGTTGGTTTTCGTATTTGTAGGCACTGTCTAAGATACTTATTTGAAATGAGAAATAGGGCTGTCTCTTACGTTTATTGTTTTGTTTAATTTGCAAATTGACCTATGTGCATCGGTGATTAATTTGGTTGAATTAATTCTGTAGTTGAACATTGATGCTTTTGAAAAATTAGTTGAAATATGAGCATAGGACTACTTGTCTAACAGGCTAGCTAGTTTTGGAGATTATCAGATTGAAATCAGCTGTCGCACTATTTAGCAAATGATTATATGGTGGATGGCTTGGTTAGGTCTACTTGTTGAAAATTCATACTAGGGACTATCTGTGCGTTTCGTTCGGCTCTCCACAGACGACGTTCACGTGGAATTGTGGGTGCTCTCTGCACTGAAGCTTTGGAGGCCACTCTGGGCCGCTTCGTGTCGCGTCGTTGTTTGCAGACCTGATCCGGTCGGATTGTGGAACTAATCATAGGAGCACAGATAGATGTTTGAAGGAGGTCGTCGGACTTCTGTCTAGGAATAGGACTTATTTATAGGCTGCGATGTCAAGGAAGGGCATTCGGTTCAACCCTCCGGCTTGCCCACATTGGGGCTGTAAATTTGAGGCGTTGGTTAGGGTTGCAAGACCTGATGAGTCACCTAAGGTGGTCTAGTTTGGTTGTAGATTCGGTCTTGTAACTTGCCATCGCGACCTTGTCCCGCTGACCAGTTTGCTTGCGGACCTAAATCCTTATGTCCGGGACTGGGGTTTGTTCGCGCCAACCGCTAATTTCAAGAATTAACGCGAGAGGGCGCTCGGCGCGGTGCATTCATACCGGTTTGACTTTCGGTCGTGCGTAGAACGCGCAAGCGCACCAGTCGTCTGTCAGCGGTGCTAACGTTAGCACACTGTCAATTTTGTAAGGGAACTCGGAATAATTAGGCGCGGATAGTAAATATTCTGTCAAGGATTTGTGACGCGCATTCCGTGCTAGAGAGCTTCCCAGGGACTCATTGTGTCCGACTCAGAATCTGTATAAGTGCATTCGACAATATTAGCTAGTGCGGCCTTTGATATTCTAGAAATAACTGTTGCTACGCGAAACGGTAGTGACCTTTGATCCGGACACTCCCTGTTCATTTTGTGTGTTAACCTTATAACAACCGAGAGTTATTGGCTTCTGTAATTTAGTTAATCGTACGATAGATTTAATGGACTGTCATCGTGACGTACGAGGAAAGTGACTGTGAACAACGCCGCGGAAGGTTCCCTCAATTTGGAGCGGTGTCGACGCCCGGGCTGCTGCCGACGGCCAAGGTTTACTCGGGTCAATCACCATCAGTCACACCCAGATACACATCACATCACCTTAATTCCCTTGCACTACACAACCACATGCGACCTGACCGACTCCGGAGGGACCAGTCGCCTTGGATATAGGTAAGTAAGCTCCGTCTAATATTCTCCCGGTCGAATGGCCGTAGTATAGAACGCTCCCCCATATAGTCTAGTGTAATTAGAGATTTTGCACTTTGGCCTGGAGGAGGCCTGACCTACGTCTGCTCGTGAAGTCTCCGCTTATGAGCCCGAATGATTGAACCCTTGCTAGAGCAGCCATAGGGCGTAACATCGACTTAATTTGAAAATTAAAGAAGTGTCATCTGCAAATAATACTATATCATGGTTATCCCCTACTATATAAGGTAAGTCATTAATGTATACAAGAAACAGAAAGGGGCCGAGAATTGAGCCTTGAGGCACGCCCATTTGTACCATCGATCCGGAAGAGCTCATATTGTTAATGACAACTCTTTGCGTTCTCTTACTTAAATATGAAATAATTAATTTAAGAGCATCACTTCTTACACCGTAGTGTTGAAGTTTCCTGATTAATGTTTCATGGTGAACACAATCGAAGACCTTGGATGGGTCACAAAATATACCCAAAGCATCCTGTGAATTCTCCCATGCCTTAAAGATATATTTAATCAGCTCAACACCGGCATCAGTTGTCGAGCGACCCCTTGTGAAACCAAATTGATTTTTATGAAGTAAATTATTTATATTAAAAAAAAATTACATTTGATCAAGAACAAGTTTTTCAAAAATCTTACTAAGTGTTGGTAGTACAGAAATAGGTCTAAAATTGACGGGGTCTAATGTACTACCAGATTTAAATAAAGGTATTACTTTACTATGCTTCATTAAATCAGGAAACACACCAGACTCGACGCTTGTATTAAATATAGTGGCTAAATTCGGTGCTATAATATCTATTATAGATAAAATAACTTTAACGGAAATCTTCCATAAGTCTGCAGTTTTCTTAACATCAATAGTTTTAAAATATTGAACGATATCTTTTGGCAGTGCTCTATGGAATTTAAAAGTATTTGAACAAGCCTTTACATTTTGTTTGAGCAATGATTCGGCGACAGCAGGAGAAGAATTTAATGATTTTGTTGTCAATAAAGGAACATCAGTAAAATGTTTCTCAAAAGCCATAGCAACTTCTTGATCAGATCGCGTTAAATTATTGTTAATATTCAATTGAGAATCCGGTTTGACCTTGCCCGTTTCACTTTTTATTATTCTCCAGTCATTTTAATTTTGTCGGATGCAGTTTTAATTTTGTTGCTTAAATATAAAGCCTTAGTAGTAGAGCACACTTTTTGAAATATTTTAAAATATGTTTTTACATAATCTCTAAATATAACACTACTATATGATCTTTCATCATATAGCTCGCATCATCAGCATCATAACCTTTGCCTATTTTTATAAATTCCTACTGTTGCTCATTAAAAGAGAAAGCTATAGAAGTAAATATCCTACTAAATTCACAACTTATAATTTAAATTTTTTTTTTATAGGAGAGGGGGCAAACGAGCATGCGGCTCACCTGATGGTAAGTGACTACCGCCGCCCATGAACAACTGCAACACCAGGGGAATCGCAGATGCGTTGCCGGCCTTTTAAAAAGGAGTACGCTCTTTTCTTGAAGGTCCCTAAGTCGTATCGTATACCATATACCATACAAATAATTAGCACTATTTTTTAATTAAATGATGGAAGTCTTTTTACTATATTACTTCTAAACCTCTCTAAGCGATGTTCATTTGTTGGAACAAACACAACTTTATTATTTTTCTGTTTTTTGTCCACAGTGATCTGAACTTAAATTTTGTATAATTGATTTATGCAAGGGCTTAACATCTGTAAAAATGTTATCTATACAGGTCGCACTAGTCCCAGCAATACGTGTTGGTTCTAAGAATAAATAAACAAGATTATACGATTTAAACAATGAGCTAAAATTAATACAAATGGAAGAAGTGTCAAGGATATTGATGTTGAAATCTCCACATATTACAACAGACTTGTTCTGTTTACTAAGTTTGAGCAAAACTTCTTCCACAATCCTTTCAAAATAGTCATAAGTAGCACATGGGGTCTGTAAACACTTACAACAATGAGGTGCTCGAGCTTGACACAAGCTATTTCTACAGTTCGCTTAAAAGAGAGGCTCACTATATCCTTACGTTCTTTATATAATAATGATTTATCTGCTAGTATTAAGGAGCCACAACGTAAACTTTTTTCTCTATTGAAGGAACTGACCACCTGGTGATTTCTGAAATCAAACATGAAATTATAAGCTTTAGTTCCAGTAATACAACGGATATGTACGTTGTTACTATTTAAAAACAATTCAACTTCTAATTCTTTGCCCACTATGCCTATTTATTTGTGGGCTGCATTCAAAGTTAATTAAACTCTTATTATTGCTAGAGATTGCCTCTATTGTCGTATTTACTAATTTAAATTAGTTGGAACTGATTCCAAATTAATGGTCAAATAATTATCCTGCCCAATAAAAGCAGTCTTGGTAGCCAAAAACTTGGCTGAGTTAAAAAGTAAATAATAAGATAGCACGGTTCCCCGACGTAACAGCCCCGGACAGAATAGCCCCGACAAAACAGCCCCGACAAAACAGCTCACCGACAAAACAGCCCCCGTCAAAACAGGCCCCGACAAAACAGCCCGTAAACAGGTAGTATAATATTATTACTTTGCTAGTTGCATTGATAATCGTGCTTTTTATCTTCAGAGTATATTACATAATGAAAATATAATATAATAATAATAATAATTTCTGTGAATATATTGTGGAATTTTATATTCAGCTTCCAATTTAATTAACTTACCTATTATGAGTAGGTTCCAATAAGGGGGGATTTACGTTTCGGCCGTTAGCAGTAATATATAAGAACATCGGGACACACAAAATAACTATAGTCTTGTAGAATTTTGTCTGGTGAAGATCATGGAACTTATTCAATCGCAGAAAGGCAAAGATTTACTGTTGAGCGATGGGTACCGGTATCGTAAGGCGAGAACTAATACCGATGGCAGTGTATCATGGAGATGCGCCGAGACACCTTGCCGAGGACGTGTCAAAGTGTCATTGGAAAATGTCGTGGTAAATGTGACTCGACACAGTCATGCTCCAGATCCAGCTAAAAATGAAGCAAAAAAATCTGTGTCTAATATGAAAAGGCGAGCAGCGGACACCCTTGAGAAACCAAGGCAGTTGATTCAAGGATCGACAAGAGGGATAAATTTGGAAGCATCAGTCCATTTGCCATCGTACAATGCATCTCAGAGAACTGTTGAGCGTATTCGGCAAAGGCGTGAAGTGTCGTGCCCAAACCCAGGCTCTGTTGCCGATATTAATATTCCTGTTGCACTACAAGTCACTACAAGAAATCTAAATTTCTTGTTATGGGATTCTGGACAGAATGATCCTCATCGCATCTTCATGTTTGGTACTGAAGAAAATTTGGAAGTTTTAAAGGAGCACCGGCACTGGCACGTAGATGGAACCTTTAAAGTAGCCCCACAATTATTTTTACAAGTATTTACCATTCATGCATTGGTAGATAACCGTTCTATTCCGTTGATATACGTGCTTCTACAGGATAAACGAGAAGAAACATATGTTCGAGTGTTTCAAAAATTGATGGAGTTGAAACCCACTTTAAATCCAATAAGCTGCTTATCCGACTTCGAGAAAGCGATCCAAAATGCAGTTTGCCAGGTATTTCATGGTGTTCAGGTGATGGGTTGTTTATTCCACTTAGGGCAGTGTTTATGGAGGAAAATCCAAGAGCTACATCTTGTAGAAGAATATCGCAATGACGAAAATGTGAGAATGCATTTGAAAATGTTACTAGCGTTATCTTTTGTCCAAGAGGGCGACGTAATCACTGCTTTTGAGGAGCTAACCGAAAGCTGTCCACGAGAAATTGATGCAGTCATCGATTACTGGGAAGATACTTATATAGGACGGCAAAGAAGAAATCGGAGAGCAGATCCAAAATTTCCTATTCATGTATGGAATGTTCATGATAGAGTGCACCAGGGCCTTCCGCGTACAAACAACTCTGTAGAAGGATGGCATCATGCTTTCCAACACACCGTTGACTGTCACCATCCATGTATTTTCAAATTAATAGACCACTTCAGGAAGGAACAAGACCGGGTAGAAATAGAGTTGGAACGTTTTCGAGCCGGCTTCAGAAATCCCGAAGCTTCCAAAAAGAAGTATGTGCAACTTAATCGTCGATTGGAAACTCTTATGGGAAATTCTAACAACGACGACCTTTTACCGTATCTCCGTGGAATTTCCAACAATCTGACATTATAAATTGATATATTATTATATAACTTCATTTATTTTTATTTTATAATAATTATTAATAATTGTAACCTTTGTAATTAATAACCTTTGACGAATATAGTTTGTAGAATTTTGTTTGTAAATATACATTATAATATAATTTTATACCTACATTTATTTTTGTTTTTATTTCGTGTGTAGACGATGCAATAGTTTTGTTGAAAACAAAAAATACATAAAATGAACCAAAAAAAGTCACGTAAAGTATTAACATTCGTTTTACACCACTTACAATTTTAAATTTGATATCATTTGTAGAAAACATTATTCAGATACATTTGCAATAGTTGGAATGAACAAATTGTAAAGTATAAATTTTTATAAGGAATAATTTCTTGCTAAAACTCACAATAGAAAAGTTTCCCATATATCGCCAACTGAAGTAGATACACGGTATAAGTATAGTTATAAATTCTATAGATATGTATGGTATTTATTTTGACTTGGGCTGTTTTGTCGGGGGCTGTTTTGACGGTGGCTGTTTTGTCGGTGGGCTATTTTGTCGGGGCTGTTTTGTCGGGGGCTGTTTTGTCGGGGCTGTTTTGACGGGGCACGAGATAGCACATTTGCTACTAGTCTTAAATTATATTTGGATAGGTAATACCTATCTTTTGTCCAAAACTTTTGTATTAAATTATTAATATCAACTAAATGAAATTTGTCACAATTATCTTTACATTTATATTTCAAATTCAAATTATTGTTACATATTAAATAATTCATTTTTATATTTAATTTATGTCTTAGATTATTTTCCTGTGGCAATCCCTGTATGTAAAGCAGTATGAACAAGACAATTTTGTGTAAATTTAAGTTATTAAGTTGTGTTCCGTATTGGATTTCTTTTTCATTTTTTTTCATTATTGTTTCGGTATAATTTATAACTAAAAATAGTGCAATTTGGATGGAAAACATTTTGTCTTACGCTAACATTTCGAATAAATATTTTTTCTTTGTGGCAAACACTCTTTAACTTTGAAGCGAGCAACCTTTTTTTCAACTACACCCGCAACGACCGCTAGTAACGGCCAACTTCCTCGTCAACCCGAGCACCAACACTTTTGACAGTACACATTACGTGCGCGTTTCGTTACCAACAGTGGATAAGATCTCATTCCCCTGCTCCATCGAATACTTAGGCAGTTTTTCATACCTGACCTGTGGATAAAAGAACAATAGTGGACACATTTGGCCAGAAGACACATCACACCGGGCCCGGTAAACGTCGGGTAGCTCAGAAATTACCCAGGTGAGTGTTTGCCATGTCTTATGTGTACATAACATAATTATTTTTAGATCGTTGCGAGCCAAATCTTTCCTTACCAATGCAAGTGCTTTCGTGATGTCTTAATAAGAGTGTTATCTTTAGTTTCACACACACTGTAATTTTCAAATTTAACGTACATACGTACTTTCACCGACGTGTCGTATAGGCCATCTTTGCAACGCAAAATGCCGAATCCAGCACGAGTTGAAGAATTTATGTGTGATGTTTCGTTTCATACGAGCAGGACATGTTCGAACGCGATATTATTTTAGATGATTTGAAAAGCACATTACAGTTCGCAACGACCGATGAACAAAAGTTCCGTTCGCGAACTAAAGATCTTACTGCACAACAAAGAAGTTTAGTAAATTACAAACAAAAATTGAAAAATGTCTAATAAAGACAAAAATGTTCAACAAAGATGAACAAATTATAATTCGTAACGATTTTGATGACGCATACTACGCTATTATCACGCATCTGAGCAAATTAAAACAAGATGACGAACAAGTTAGGCGTATGAGTAGGTCTTTTAACTCCGAATCGTTTGCACAATCCCACAATCCAAAATTACCTAAAATTCCCTTGCCCAGCTTCTCTGGTAATAGTACTGCCTGGAATTCATTTTATGACTTATATATTTCACTCGTACATAACAATAATGCCTACACGGATGCGGAGAAATTCAGATATTTACTCCTTACTTTAAAAAATGAACCTTATAATTTATTAAATCAATACCCATTACCGACGCGAACTATTCTGTAGCCTTACAGGTATTAATTTTGCGTTATGACAACAAAAGAATTATAGCATCCACTCATCTCGAAAAATTCTCGATGTTGAACCTTGTTCAGAAAAATCAACAATCAGCTTACGTAACTTACTAAACATTTACCAAGAATACATTAAAGCACTTGAAGGCATGAAATTTCCTACAAACTAATGGAGTTTTATCTTATTAACAATTTTACTGCAAAAAATTCCCTCATCTATCCGCAAAGGTTTTGAGTTATCATTAAAATCACCATCAGAAATTCCTGATATCAACACACTAATATCCTTTTTGGAGCGGGAATTGTCCGCAAGCGAAATTTCTCACCCTAATTTAGGTCAGATTACTAAACACGAGGGTCAATCAAAATCAAACGCACCATCAAGCAGCGGCTACCATCGCTGACACTACAGAAGCCACTAACTCTCGGTTGTTATAAGTTTAACACACAAAATGAACAGGGAGTGTCCGGATCAAAGGTCACTACCGTTTCGCGTAGCAACAGTTATTTCTAGAATATCAAAGGCCGCACTAGCTAATATTGTCAAATGCACTTATACAGATTCTGAGTCAGACACAATGAGCCCCTGGGAAGCTCTCCAGCATGGAATGCGCGTCACAAATCCTAGACAGAATATTTACTATCCGCGCCTAATTATTCTGAGTTCCCTAACAAAATTGACAGTGTGCTAACTTTAGCACCGCTGACAGACGACTGCTGCGCTTGCGCCTTCTACGCACGACCGCAAGTCAAACCGGTATGAATGCACCGCGCTGAGCGCCCTCTCGCGTTAATTCTTGAAATTAGCGGATGGCGCGAACAAACCCCCGTCCCGGACATAAGGATTTAGGTCCGCGAGCAAACTGGTCAGCGGGACAAGGTCGCGACGGCAAGTTACAAGACCGAATCTACAGCCAAACTAGACCACCTTAGGTGCCCCATCAGGTCTTGCAACCCTTACCAACGCCTCAAAATTACAGCCCCAATGTGGGCAAGCCGGAGGGTTGAACTGGGTGCCCTTCTTTGACATCGCAGCCCATAAATAAGTCCTATTCCTAGACAGGACTCCGACGACCTACTTCAAACACCTATCTGATTAGTTCCGCAATCCGTCCGGATTAGGTCTGCAAACAGCGACGCGACACGAAGCGACCCAGAGTGGCCTCCAAAGCTTCAGTGCAGAGAGCACCTACAATTCCACGTGAACGTCGTCTGTGGAGAGCCGAACGAAACGCACAGATAGTCCCTAGTATGAATTTTCAACAAGTAAGCCTAACCAAGCCATCAACCATATAATCACTTGCTAAATAGTGCGACAGCTGATTTCAATCTGATAATCTCCAAAACTAGCTAGCCTGTTAGACAAGTAGTCCTACAGTGGTTAACAGTGGTAGAGCCACGCGGCCGCTTTTGCTGTCGCACGGATGGGCCGGCTCGAACCGGGGTGGTACCACGACCTCACAGAAAACCAGCGTGAAGTAGAGGTTTACCTCTGCGTTTCGCTTGGTGAGTGCAGGTGGCCGGAGGCCCTTTTTACTGGAAATGAGGCATTCCATCTTAGTCCTCACGGGTGACAACGCATCTACATTTTGATTTCTAATAGAGGATAGATGTAGATGTCTATGGGCCGCAGCAACCACTTACCATCAGGTGGACTATGTGCTCGTTTGTCACCCTTATCCTATAAAAAAAAAAAAAAAAAATGCTCATATTTCAACTAATTTTTCAAAAGCATCAATGTTCAACTACAGAATTAATTCAACCAAATTAATCACCGATGCACATAGGTCAATTTGCAAATTAAACAAAACAATAAACGTAAGAGACAGCCCTATTTCTCATTTCAAATAAGTATCTTAGACAGTGCCTACAAATGCGAAAACCAACGAAAGAACGACTCCTTATTCCTTTCGGCACAAATAGGGTTATCTAATTTCAGCCTTCATTTTCACAAAGCAAAATGATTAAACACTATCACAAAACATATACACTATTTTCCAAATAGCGCAACATTCAATTTCAAATGAATTAAAACTTTCCTTTCAGCAAACAGACGCAACAATCAAATACAGTGATTAAATATATTTACAAAACATATGCAGCCGCATTTCAAGGAGTAGATTAAATTCAATTCTTTTAATCACAACCGCTACAAATATGAAACCGATATCACTTGAAATGCTATGGTCTGGAGAGGGTGTGGTTGCAGGCCTGCTGTGCACCTTGTTTGATTTATGTTGGGAACTGAAGTGGGTATCGGAAGACTAGTGCAAAGCCGTTATAGTCCCAATATATAAGGGAAAGGGCTCGCTTCAGGACTGTAAAAACTACCGTAGTATCAGCTTGCTTAGCATTGTTGGTAAACTGTATGCTAATTAATTGAAAGAGTTATGGAAGAAACTGATGGAATAATTTGGGATGTGCAAGCTGGATTTAGAAAGGGAATTGGGTGTACGGATCAAGTTTTTCCATGCGCATAATTGCGGAGAAGTTTTTGGCCAAAAACCAGAAAAATTTTTGTGCGTTCATGGGCTTGGAAAAAACTTATGACAGAGTGGACAGGAATTGGTTATGGCAAACACTGAACTCATTTGGGTTGAGCGCTGGCTTGATACAGGCATTAAGGTCTTTTTATAGGGATTCTAGTGCTTGTGTCAGGATCAACGGGGTCTACTCGGACTGGTTTGGCATTCATAAAAGTGTCAGACAGGGCTGTGTAGCTTCCCCGTGGCTGTTTAACTTATTTATGGACAGTTGTTTGCAAACTTTGAAAGTTGAAGAATGTTGGTTGAGAATGGGTGAGTTAACCGTCAAATGCCTTTTGTACGCCGATGATGAAATCATATTTGCATCGTCGGCGGCCGAGTTGCAAAAGATGGTTACTTTAACGAATTTGTCATTGAAAGAAAGGGGTATGAAAGTGAACGCAAGTAAGACGAAAGTGATGGTTTTTGAAAGAGAAGAAAGTAAAACGATATGTGAAATAAGAATAGAAGGGGAGTTGATTGAGCAAGTGGATGAGTTTGTATATTTGGAATGTTTATTTAGCAGGGATGGTAGATACGAGTATGATAAGGATATAGAACGACGAGTGAACGCAGGAAATAGAGAGAATGAGGCTCTACACGCTATTATGAGGAGTCAGAATGTATCAAATAAGGCACGTATGGCAATTTATAACACTGTGTTAGTCATTGAATAAAACTATTTTTTACGGATTTTATCGCGTTTAATTTACTTATTTTATATTCCCGACGTTTCGGTTGCTTTCCAGCAACCGTGGTCACGGGGGACTGAGGTGATTGACGTCCTGATGTCAAAGTTAACCCGGAGTACCTTCAGCTTTTTGATTATTAATTTTGGTCCGATCTACGCAAAATGAACTAACTGTGTCTTGAAGTCTTACAGTGGTATGCTTGGGTTTAGTTTTAATTTTATGAATTACAGGATCCCAAGCAGGTGGTAGTACCCAGCCTCCTTCTCTATTGAAATTAGGATGTTTTTTAATTTCAATAGCCTCACGTATCATCCTTGGCAGGAATCGATGTTCTTTCGCGAGGACTTGTGGTTTATCAAATCTAATGTAATGACGTGGGCCGTCTAGGATATGATCACAAACTGCAGACTTCCCGGAACGTTGGTGCTTCACGTCAGCTATGTGTTCTTTTACGCGGGTTTTTATTGATCGTTTTGTTTGCCCTATATATGAAAGACCACACTCACAATCAAACTTGTATACTCCTGCATCTTGTAGAGGAATATTGCACTTGACGGATGGTAAGAACTGACTAATCTTCTTCGGCGGCTTGAAGAATGTTCTAATAGAAGCTCGCTTCAAGGTGTAGCCAATCTTGTCTGTGACACCTCTGACATATGGTAGTACAGCAGGCACACGCTCGACTGTGGCCGGCTTCACTCGGTCACTGTGACGTAGGCGCGGAACCCGAAGCTTGTTGTCGTGCAGAACCTGCTTGACGTGCTGAAGCTCGGCGGCTGTCACAGATCCCTCATACTCTCTGCAACAAAGATTTGCCCAAGGTAGCTAACTGTGAAGGGTGATGGTGGGATTCACCGTTTAAGTATCGGTTTGTATGGGTCTTTTTTCTATACACAGTGTGACCTACGGTGTTATTAGGATTTCGAATGACTAACACATCTAGGAAAGCTAAAGAATTATTTGCCTCTAACTCCATAGTAAATTGAATTTTAGAGTTTATGGAATTAAGATGTTCTAAAAATGCAGTTACCTTGTCTGATGGTAAAATTGTGAAAGTATCGTCTACGTACCGCTTGTAGAAACTTGGAGTTACTGGTGCAGTAAGCAGGGCTTTCTCCTCAAAGTCCTCCATGAAAATATCGGCGACAATGGGAGATACCGGTGAGCCCATCGCAACACCATCTACTTGCTTGTAAAACTGTTCCTTCCACAATAGGTAGCCAGATGTAAGGCAATGTCTGAGTAATACTGCATATTCTGCTGGCATGTTGTTTTCCTCTAGTTTCCTAGTTATAATTGAGATGCAGTCTTCAACAGGTAGGCATGTAAATAGAGACTGAACATCAAAACTGACCATAGTTTCATTGTCAGTAAGACATAGGTCTTTTATCTCACTGACAAAATGATATGAATCCTTAGTGTGTGCTCTTGTATGTCCTCTGAGTGGTGATAGTACTTTTGCTAAGTGTTGAGCCAATCTGTAAGTTGGCGAATCGATCTGACTCACTATTGGACGTAATGGAGCGTTCGGTTTGTGTATTTTTGGTAACCCATACAACTTTGGCGGTTTGGCACACGTAGGTATTATCGAATTTACGTCTAGATTCAGTTTCTCGGAGTATTTCTTTATTAGATCGCTAGTTGTTTTAAGCGTATTAGTTGTAGGATCTGTTTTGACCTTTACGTACGTACTTTCATGCGATAAAAGTTGTTGTATTTTAAAATTGTAATCCGACGTATCCATTATAACCGTAGCATGACCTTTATCTGCGCGGAGAATCGTAAGATCTGGTCTGTTGCGTAAGTTTTTCAATGCAGTCAAAAAAATTATTTATAAAAAAAACTCACCTGCTACATAATCTAGAGTACCATTCGAAAATAGTGCTTATTTCTACGTTTAGTGACTGTCTACTGACAAATGCTATGTTATATCTCTCGCACATTAAGTAATACCGAGTAAAAGCCATAGAATAAACTCATGCAATTAAATATATTTCTGTCTAACACTTGACATAAATTTTGTTGCGTAATCCCATCGAAGTACACAAACTTACTATCCAAAATGAACCTTTTCTTAAATCTAATAACGACCCGTACAGTTTAGACCATTCCCAAATTAATGTGTTTGGATAAGACCCGAATAGATTTTATCGTAACGATATAAGCATTACGCAGTAGTAATTTAAAAGTAAATGAGGCAATTTGTCCTCCCTTGCGATTTTTAGTCTTTATACGAAAATAAATTGTAATTCCTCAGTATATAAAATGGACAGAAAATACCAGCAGCCTTTTAAGTCCATAACTTCATATGGAGGGACACTTACGAGAATGCGCGGGAAGGGAGGCATAAATTAAAATATTTGCCTTCACTCACATTATCATCAAATCAAAATGATGGTGAGGTAAGTGAATGCTGTGAACCATAGACATCTACGTCAATCCTCGGTAAATAATCGAAATTAAGTTGCGTTGCCAGCCCTAATAACGAAGATGGAATGCCTCGTTTCTCTAAATTTACCACACGAAACATAGCACCACTGAGCTGCTATTTTACGGCGATTGAGTCGACCCATTCGTGCTACAACTACAATATAGCTGCAGCGTGGCTCTACCACGTTTAAAAATGCAGCAGCATCAAAAATATAGTGATGAATATTCATTCACCATTATAAAAGAGGGTTCGGGTGGTCCCATTACTTTTACCGTGGTTAAAGTGAAATAAAACAGTAAATCACCCTAAAATGCTAGGTTACAAACTAAAAATTAGAATTATTGAAAATTATAGTTAATTAAATGAATGTCATCAAAATATACACGTTTCACAAAAAGGTTTTGTTTATTTTTAGTTAAGTAAAGGATCATTCTGAAAGACGATGACCGAATAATGGCTCAACTCATGGTGAAAATAATCATTCATCTTCATCGCCTAAAGGTTTTATGTCATGATTTTCGAAAATGGTTGCAATCCAGTAGTAGATTTTTAATGTATGTTAAAGAAGACAACAAACTGGTTTCGGTGATGTTAGTGCTGTTAGCCTTTTGGCTTTTACAGCTACATCGGACGCAAGATGTTAAAGAAGAGTCATCAACTGAACTTCTTTAATCTTGACGGCAACGGCTCCGTGGCGCAGTGGCTTAGGAAAGAGTGGCAACACGGGCGCGGTGGCATCTAATTTCGCACGTAATAAAGATTTTGTAAGGCCTGCAATATCTGTTCCGGGTCTACATGTTTGTTCTTGTGCAATTTATGTTTGTAAACTGTCTCTAAAATACGGGAGAAAATTCTAGTTTGGTGGTCACGTTTTTAAAAATATAAATATATTTTAAGAAATAATGAAAGCTCTGAATCTGAAATAAGCGAATATAATAAATTGTTACATAAGTATAGATTCATTTAAAAATATATGTAAAATTACTACACATGTATGTCATTTTTTGTGGCGTTACTTGTGAGAGACCCTATGTTCAGCTATGGGCTTTTGGAAGTGGCAACAATGACGACGGTAAATACAAAAATTTAAAATTTGTGATCAATTCATAAAATTATAATAATATGTTCAATTATTCGTACATTTAGATTTAAAAATAGCGTAATTCTAAAAGCTAAAATAAAACTGTTAAAGGACTAACAATTTAAACAACTTTACCGCACAACTTTTAACAAGCTTCGCTTAATAGAAAACTAGTATCAAATAGAAAATCGAATGAAAATTGGGGCAACTTTAGTTTCATATATTTTTGCCTCCACCCGATTAATTAGTAAGATTCACAAAAAGGGTAAAAGGTATTATATCTTATATGTTAGTTAGAATTATGACTTAAATAAATAGTTGTCTGCAAGAATCTTATAAATGATTGAATTTAAAAATTGTTTTGTTAAACCGCTAGTTATATTTAGTTATGTTGTAAATATTATTTATTGGTGCGGGTGGGGATCGAACCCAGGTAACTCGTGAACTATGTTTACCGTAAGCTATTAGCCCCTGAACTACCATGATGAAATTGTAAATCACAATACGTTGACGAGACCGTATATTAATTATATAAAAATATCCACTACCCCATTTCGTAGTGGGTGTCGTAAGAAGTGACAGAGGGAAACAGAACCAGCTGATGAGCAGCAGCGTCTTCTTAATAATGTTGCTCGCCACAATTAACATGGCAACACTAGTTACCACTAGCGCCCTCTAGTATCGAGTAGCAGAATTAGGAGAGTCAAGAAAATCCTTCTAGAAATTTCCATGAAAGAACTTTCTAGAACTATCGACACCTAGTAAGTCGGGACCGGTATGTACTCGAACATTCTAGATGTTTCTACAGTAGAAGTTTTGGAAACCAGCTAGAGTCCTATAAAAGGCCGGTATAGACCGCGATCTGGGGGCTTGCGCCCCCTTTTCCCTAAAAGAGGTCGATTCTTATTCGGCAAAAAGGCCATACAGGTCAAAGCCAATCCAACAGGTGGTGTTTAGTGGGTAGGCACTTCTTAGTGAGTCCCACATGCGCAGCCAGCTGCGTGGTATGCTATGAGCATTCACCACCTCCCTTCCACGCTTCCGGAGGGTAGCCTTGCATTAGCTGCAAAAAAAGCGACTGGGTTCAGTATCGAATTGGCGATACAAGCAAATACTTCGAAGCGATACAAGTGCGAACTAAAGTGATCAGTAGTACAATTGTATTTTATTGTTAGTGTGGCTTTAAGTTGTAATTTGTGTTCTGTAATTAAAGTGTCAATTTTGGTAATTCAATCGGCAGTTTTTAATTGTCTCGAACCCCAAGCTCGTTACAATAACAACTAAAATAATTAAAAAAAAACTGCTGTTGCCAACCTCTCTGCCAAGCGTGGAAACTTTAGCAGAATTCCCTTTATGACGCAAACAATGGGTAAGCCATTTGTTCAGCAGCGGACTATTTATGCTGTAATAGATGAATAGATAATCCACAAAAAGAAAATGCAATTGTGACAACTCTACAATTGTTAACCATTGCGCAGTGCACACCGCCAATTTACCTGATGAAGCTCTGACGATTGACAGATAACGGAATATTCATCGGAATATATATAAATATTAGAGGCTAGTAATTAGGAACAGAATAATCAGTGCGCTTATTTAAACCTGTCTGTCCAGCGTGGTCAGCATGGGCTAAAGTTCCGATTTATACAAGATACACGGTGGTGAACTTTAAAATTTAAATTTAAATGAAAGTAAAAATTTTATTATTTTTTAGTTTTGAAGTCGGTGTTTGCTTTTTATAAAAAAATAAACTTTTTACTCTTTGATTGGTCTAAGGAATATCACAATTGTAATATAACAATAAAAATGTCTTCTAAATAGATATAATAAAATCTTCGTCTCCTATTTTTCCACGCATAGTAGTGGAATTTTTTCTCTTTATTTAAATTTATTCAAACGTATATTATGGGGCCATAAGTGAAGTAACAAATTTAATAAAAAAAAATTAAAGGCTTATTCTTTTCCGATAAACCATAGAGTAACATACATGAAAACAAACGCTCGGAACATAAAACTTCCTCGTTTTTTGAACTCTGTGTTGTGGTAGGTATTTTAAGAAACGGTTAAATATTAATAGGCATCCACGAATTTTTCTGCCACCAGGGCGTTGCCACTTAGGAATGAGGTAAAATATTTGACAGATTTCATATCTGGATAAGTTACGTATATATCATATGTCGATGTATCTTCCATGTATCTTCTTTTCGTACGGAGCTTAACTGGATGCCATTAACTTAACTTTACTTACGTTAATCTATTTCAGGTTAATAGTGTTAGTGACACATATCTATAAGAATTCTCATACCCTAAAATAAATTTGATAGGAATTATTTTTAATTCTCTTAGTAGGCCGTCTTTTTTTGGTGTGGACAACGTTTTAACTAATTTAAAATGGTACAAACTTTTTGAATGACATATTATACAGCGGTAAATATATATAATACTTGATTCATTCCGGTAATTCTATGAATGTGAGAATAAGCATCATTTATCTTTTCATAGCTTTTTCCTTTTCTCTAAAGCATTTAGTGTACAAACAGTTTTTTATAATAGAGCTAAATTGCAGTATGTAGCTTATTATGGCTACAGCAAAGATGGATCGGCTCATCCAGTGTAAGGTGATTTAATTAATTTAAATTATAATTACTTTCGCATTTACCACGGGCAGTGCTCTGAGAAATTGTTTGGATTAATCCCAGCCGCCAAATTTCACGAACGCACATCGCGGCAGAACTCCCGATATCATTCACACCATCTGGACGTTTGGCGGTCCACCACTGTGCGATTTAGAAGCTGTTTTCTTCCTAGTACGACTTCCTTGTGCAATCGATTACCATCAGCGATTTTTCCGTGCCACATTGTCTCCAAAACCGGCCATGTTACGACTATTCCTCTTGAGGGACAAAGAACGGTTAATGCAGAATGGCATGCTAGAATTTGTTTGCCACAGGTCGTTTCTGAACTCCGTAAAGAGAACTACAACCGCCGCATCATCCTCCATCACGACAATGCGAGTTCTCACACCGCACACAGAAAAAAGAGTTTTTAAAGCAAGAAAACATCGAATTATTAGACCGTCCGCCGTATAGTCCCGACCTAAGCCCTAATGATTTCTATACTTTCTCTAAAATAAAGAATAAATTGCGTGGACAGAGATTTTCATCACCTGAAGAAGCTGTGGACGCCTACAAAACGGCCATTTTGAAGACCTCAACTTCCGAATGGAATGGTTGCTTCAATGATTGGTTCCATCGTATGGAAAAATTGTCAAATTTCGCGGAGAATACTTCGAAAAGCAATAAATATATTTTTAAATAGTAATGTTGTGTCACTTTCTTCATTCTCGAAATTTTCAGTGCCGCCCGTACAAATCAATTCTATTTAGTTTTGTAACCGATGAATCATTAATGGATCGAAGCGAGTGAGATCTTAGAGTCACGTTAAACGAATCGTTGTTTGTAACTTAGTAGGTACTTGTATTTGTATGTACATATATCTGTATGTTTCTGTATGTATTTTTGAGAGATCTGATTTCAATCAAATTAAAAATGTTTATATATATAATATAATGGATAATTAGTGGTTTTTGAGATATGAAAGGGTGTGAAATGGGGTGAAAAAAAAAACCAGTACATTGGCCTAAGACTAATTTTGGAAAAAGCGTCATTTATATTTATTTTGTTTGTTTTAGTATTAGTTTGTTCGTTTTGGTATAAGAAAAACATCTGGTGAATACTCTCAATAAACTCTGCTGGAGTCTATAAAAGCCGTACGGGAGCAACATACGACAGTTAAGGTAGCCAAGGCTTACGGTGTCCCTAGAATAATCATAATCGTACACGTAAATGGTGATCGAGGTTTGAAATCGAACACTCATGGTCGACCAACAGTAAAAAAAAATATGGCTGCAATGCACCATGGATTTGGTTTAACTCAGCGAGAAATCAGAGCTTTAGTTGGCCAAAATGTCTGTCGCAATTAATTTGATTCTCCCTTCAAAGATGTAATTCTAGGAGACGAGTGGATAAGAGGCTTCAAAAAAAGGAAAAAACTATCCACTAAAAAACCTCAAGCCGTCGAAATCGCAAGAAGAAAAGTTGCCGACTCGTTTATTACCAACAAGTTCTACGGTTTACTTGAGACAGTCGTACAAAAGCAACAATTCGAAGGCGATCAAATAATTGAATCTTGATGAAACAAGTTTTGATAAGAGCCAGGAAAGTTGAAAATAAATAGCCTAACAGGTTTTCAAAACAATAGCTCACCAAACCGCGATAATACAACAGTATTGTTCGCATGCAATGCCTGGGGCCAGAAAGTTCCTAAGTTAATAATTTTCAAAGGAACGTATCTTTGGAATACATGGTTACCTGATGATACTTCGATTAATTCGGCGTATCGATATATATATATATATATATATATAATTTGCCGATACGCCGAAGGGTTCGATAGAAGTTTCAGTCTTCGAAAGTTACTTTTCAAATGTACTGTTCCCGGAAATATACAAATCAGGCAAACCACAACTTGTGATATACGACGGCCATTCAACACACCTTGAATTAATTGTTATTATAAAGTATGAAGTATAAAGTATGAAGTATAAAGTATGAAGTATAACGTATGAAGTATACCTTGAATTAAATGTAAATTACTTTTGACGAATAAGCAGGCTTGGTATATGTACAATGAGGGCAAATTTAGTATTCTTAATTTTACAAAAAGAGGTCTACAACTTTTTGTTTGTTTGGTACCAAATATTGCCCTGAGAAAACCTTTTTTGCATGCGAAACAATAGCAACAGGTAAACATCAGCTGCGCTTCCTTAAGTTTATAATACCACATCTTAAGTTGGTGGCAACGTATCCATGTAAAGCAGTAAGTGCAGCTTTTTGTGAGATAGTTTGTGTTAATTTTCTTAAAGTATAAACAAATTTACTAATTTTTCTTGTAAGATATTCGGTATGCGGTTTCCAGCTTACACATTCATCAACCAACACACCAAGGAAACGTATTTGTTTTACTCGCTCAATCAAATGCCCCTCATACTTAACAAAAATAGTCTCTTGTTTCCGGTTTTGGGGAAATAAAAATGCATATATTTTGTCTTATCTAGGTTTATGTCGAAATCATTAAATTTCATCCAATTGATAATATCAGACAAAGCTTTAGCAATAACACATTCGTATGGTTTGCTGTTATTTTTAATCATTACAGTAGAATCATCTGCAAAAAGGATCATTTAATGCTGCACATGTCTAGGTAGGCCATTGATGTACAATAGAAAAAAAAGCGTCCCAAGTACACTTCTTTGGGGTACACCAGATTTTACAAGCTGTAACTGAGATCGTACCTGCACTTCAGATTGATTTTCCTCATTAACATAAGAGATTTCTGTGCATTGAAGTCGATTATTTAAATATGACGATACAAGACCAAATATAGGTCCTCTGATTCCACACATATATATATATATATATATATATATATATATATATATATATATATATATATATATATATATATATATATATGTTGCAGAAGTTTATCATCATTTACGTAATCATGATTTACGTTTTCATGATTTACGAAAGTACTCCACTAACTGAATAACGACAAAATATAACCTCTTTTAATATTAATAGGAAAACGTCATTAACTATTGAAAACGTATCTTAAGTATATTTTGCTACTTACTGATAGAATACTCTACACGAAAACTTATTTTATCTACGGTAACAATAGACAAAACATTGATCAAAAACTTACCAAGCGCGAAAACACGTTCGTGTCTGTCACTTCACTCTCACTGGTGCGAATGGCGCGATACTACGTTGACGTAAAGTTGGTAACTCGACTCACGCACACATATAAAAGCAAGACTGTACGTTGTTTCGTTCAAGTTTTATTTTGACTGTATGAATGTGCCCAGCGTACGAAGAGTGCCGACCTTCCCCTATACAAACAAATTAATGTATTTAATGCACAACACCAAATATAGCATAAATGTGTGCTATTAAATGAATAGGAGCCAAATCTTGTTGAATCAACTGTTATTATCGGAATTACATTTGACGCGAAGCTTCGATGGGGCCCGGTTTTATATAAATTAGCTAGCAAATTTAGTTCTTTACGATATACTGTAAAAAGATTAGAAACCTTACATGTTTAAACAGCTATATTAGTTTATTTAATTTATTTCCGTATAATATTGTCGTATTGAATATTGCTATGAGGTAATGCGACTGGCATTGAAACTATCTTTGTTTTGCAGAATAGAGCCATAAGAGCAATTTATAACCTATTATCCGAATAATATATTAGAGAACAACTTTAACATTTCAGTGTAAAAGAAGATTAGATAAAAAATAACAGACAAGCGGTTTAGATTTTACACTTATTAATTAAAATGAGGGTTTTAGACTTTGGGTACTATAAGTAGTAA
This sequence comes from Parnassius mnemosyne, assembly GCA_963668995.1. Lineage (NCBI taxonomy): Eukaryota > Metazoa > Arthropoda > Insecta > Lepidoptera > Papilionidae > Parnassius > Parnassius mnemosyne. The sequence goes on along the minus strand of CAVLGL010000046.1, from coordinate 10,807,074 downwards.
CAAAAAGAATAAAGTGACACAAGCTATAGAGAATCTAGATACTGAAAATTTCAAATACTGTCATTTTATAAAACTACATTCAGGAATAATAGTGCTACTGAGTAGACTACATAGCAAATTTATAGACTACACTATAAATGAATACTGTGTTATTTTAAATGGAGAGCAAGATTTAAAAAAAAATCGAAAAACTACACAAATCTTATAAGTTACCTAAGAAACACGCTAGAAAAAATAAATCATACTAATGTAATCATAGCATTATCTACGTACAAATTCGTATGTATATACCCCTGTAGTTGTATATAAGGTAGACATTTTTAATTCTAGTGTACACAATTTGCACACAGGAATTTGAATATGCCTACTGTTTTGACTCAGATTTTGACTTAACTTTTGACATGTTTTCTTAGACTACTGGTAATTTCAATAATTTAGGAATTAAAAATATTTTTGAAAATATTTCAAATATTTTTTTCGTTTGTTCAAAAAATAAAATCAAAGGAAATCCTCCGACGGTAAAAATTGACAATAATGTACTCATAAAATTAGCTAATGATGACTTTACGGAAACACTAACACGCTATCAAGTCATATTACATAATATTGTTATATATCATCAAAATTTATGTGGCTTAAATACCAAAATGGGTGAATTGGATCTATATTTAGGAATATTAAGTACTTCTTAGCCACAATATGTATGCATTACGGAACATTTTTAAATAATAAAAATATTGAAATTTATTATTTATCAAATTATAGCATAATTTCATATAACACTAGGTCAAAAAAACTAGAAGAGCTAGAGGTCTTATATTAGGACTCAACGATCAAAATTTTATAGATTTAGAAGAGTAATAAAACTGTATAAAACACAGTATTTTGTCGTATGTGGCATTAAGGATGTTAAAACCGAACTCAATTTTTTTTGTCTGTATAAGAATACTACACCAGATGAATTTTTCTCAGCTTTTATGGAGCCGCTTGAAACATTTTTGTAATATTTTAATAATAAGAGATGTATAATCTGTGGGAATTTTAATGTTCTTATGTGACACTAAACAAAGGTCAGATTTCTTATCTTTGTTATAATGTTATAATTTTAGACCCCTTATTTTATCGGTTACTTTCACATTTGGAAACGATCAATCTTGTTTGCATAATTATGTAACAAATCAGATTGCAGAAAAAATACTGTAATAGATCAGATTGGGTTGTCAGATGGCCACGCAGTACTAATATGTAACGTTGGTCTTCAAACCAGGGAATCACGAAAAATAATAAATATAAAACTATTACATACAAGAGAACAAAGAGTATTTAATGAAATGAGCAACAACTTATTCAGAGTGTACATATTGAAATATGAATGGCAAAACGATGGAATAAATAGTTTCATAAAAACTTGTATGCAATTTTTGATAAGAGTTTTAAGAAAAAAAAAACTGATTAAGAAAAGCTGTGCTTCTTTCCATGATCAGAAAATACTTTCAATCATTTATCTTGTGATTACCATTAAACAGAAATAATTTCTGTTTTATTCTATTCTAATTACTACAGTTTGCGAGCTCTGTATTGTAAGAATTTTTTCAAATAATCGTATCCTAATATTATCTGCATACCTATATGGTAAATCTAATAACACCTTGTGTTTGACATTTACTTCACGATACTTCAAGCTGTCTACCGAAGTTCAGAATGGAAAAGACACTTGAAAATTAACTCATCTCTCGTGGCAGTCGAGTAATATAAGCAAATACGTCACCATAATATTGTATAATATGCCGAAACTTTATCCTTGAAATCGTTACACAAAATTGAGGGCTAATATTCTAACGCTCATCACATGTCGCTAGTTGGGACTAAGGTAAAATTATTTGATTCACAGATATATACACATAACCATGCCTCAGTGCAGTTTTCTTGAATTTTTTCTCGTTTTTATTTTATTCTTTGATTTTTAGGAATGTACCTTGCTTATTTTATACATTTCTAATCCAATCAATATAAAATATAACTAATAATTCAGAAAGAAACATTAATTTCTACACTTTTCTAACAAATTAACTTCCTTTGCTATGAAATTTGCCCCATTTCAAAGTGGTTCCATGGTGTCAGAAAAAGTTGTGCCCTCATTGGGGGAAGTGTTGCTTGTTGACAAAAATAAGTTAAAGTGAAGTACCGACCCAGACAATTTGACAGAGTATTGACAGATAAGAGATCTATAACAGAGCACCTTTTATCCTTTTAAATCTGATGGTAGTTTTAAAGTGACTAATTGGTACGTGGCTCCTGCAGCCTAAAAATAGGTTCAAATGGAGTAAGCTATAAATGCGTAATCAATTCTGAGGATTATGATGAAATGCTTCCAGTCTGTAATTTTACTGGCTCTCTCTACCCTACAGACCACAATACAGCGCCCTATGGCTTGGCGGAAGAAATAATAAGATATTTATCACACTGACTTAATGAATGACCCTAGAAAAATATGGAGATACACCTAAAAAATATATAATATTGTGTATGAGATATCTATATTTTATTTATATACAAAGTAAAGTAATTATAACTAACGACCATGTAACTTACAAAGGTTTTTCAATTTCATATAAATGAGCGCACAGTCTACCTGATGGTAAGGCCCATAGACATTTGTCCTCAAATAAGAATCAAAATGCAGATGCGTTTTCACCTCTGAGGACTTAGATGGAATGCCTTGTTTCCATGAAAAAGGCTCTCAATACACTCACCATACGAAACACAGCAGCATTAAGCTGCTATTTTACGCTGGTATTCTGTGAGAGATAAGATTATTTTACGTCTGTATTCTCTCATCTATTATAATTTTATATGTTTCTATTTAGTTTTTATTTTCTACTGTGTATTTAATAAAAACATTTGAGACATTGTAAGAATATCTGTTACCTCATATCGTCCCGTAGGTATCGTAAGAGGCGAGAGGGAGAGGAAAAAAATATCCCCCTCAATTGAGGCTTTCTATGGGAGAGCCTATGTTCAGCAATTGACTTTGGTTGAGCTGTAACGCAACGTTTAATATTCTTGATTTAAACTGTATGAGTGTATTGTATTGTCTATTATTTTGCTTTGAGGTAATGCGACTGATATTGAAGATATATTTGTTTTTCAAAAGAGAGCCGTTCGGGCGATTTATTACCTAAATTGTAAAGAGTCCCTCAGACAAAATTATAAAGAAATAAATATATTAACGAATTCCGTTGACAGCATGATGTCATTACAGTCACATTAGTATCGTAGATATTTCGTATATGATGACACTAAATAACAGATAAATAAATGATAATTTTCTTCCTGAAAATGTTAATAGATGTTGCTTTGAAAGAAACACTACTTCAATATCAATAAGTGTCCGATCAATTATTCAAAATAGAAATTTATTTTAAAATCACCTACTATTTTTACTATGTGCATCACGAAATAAATAATTACATTATTTTATTAAGTTCTCTTTTTTGCACAACATACTTAATTATAATCAAGTGAAGCTATTCGTAGTTTGACATCCATGACGTCTTAAATTGTTCGCGGTCTAATCCCATTGTTAATTTAACTATGCAGTATATTTACTTAGTATATTTATAACAGTTAACAAGTTTCGCAGTGGTCCCCGTAAACGATAATGTAAATAAATGACAACGCGTCTACAGAATAAATTCAAGTAAAAGCAAGTACTGATCGAATTTGTAAAACGTCTTTCTTTATATATTTTGCTTATTTTCATCTTCATTTTCGAAAAGATCAAAAAAAATGTGATCACGGTGGAAATTAAAGACGTGACGAGATACTCTTGTCACGTGTAATGGTCACGTGCGTACTATTTAAACAAGGTTAAGGCTATAATGTTTTAAAAGTTTAAATTTTATTTAAAAACTAGCGAAATGCCCCGGCTTCACACGGGTGATTTCAGGGATTCGACAACAGCGCCACCCACCAGGTCTAATTGTGAACCAAAACCATCCAAAACATACACAACATTTCATCTTGATTGGTCTAGCCGTTTAGGAGGAGTTCAGTGACAAACACACGCACATAAGGAAATAAAGAGGAAAAGTTTACGTATATATATAATTATAATCCATAACCATAGTACATTTTTTTTACAGATGCATATAGACCTTCCCCAAGTAATGCCATAAAGTACGGTTCTAACACAACTGCATCTACTTTCTACATACAACTACCTGTATGTCTTACAAGGTCGTCAATCCATCTTACGTAGTAACTTTCGAAATTCCGAATACTAGTATAATACTATATACTATCTAGACCTTGCAGTTATCCAACCGATGTGCCCGAAACCGGTTTGATTAGAAAGGCAATAATGCGAAAATGGTTTAGACAAATAAAACAAAATAAACTAGAAACACCATAATTATATATATATATATATATATATATATATATATATATATATATATATATATATATATATATATATATATATATATATATACATATATATATAAGGTAATACACAAACAAACTTTCGAATTCAGGATATTTTTGCATAAATAATTAATAAGCATTGCTGGCGGGACATTCTCATTTATGCTATAATATTATATTTTAAATAGCTTTATATTCATATTACATAATACTACTGGAAATACTACTACTGAAAAGTGTGAGAGTAATATCGAAAGAGTGAATGCAAGAAACATGGTGAATGGAGCTTTGCACTCCTTTATGAGCAGTCGGAAGGAGTCTAACAAGGCTCGTTTGGCTGTGCATGAGGGGGTGTTGGTTCCGACACTCATGTACGGAAGTGAAAGTTGGGTATGGCAGAAGAAACATGAAAGCAGAATAAATGCAGTTGAGATGAGAGCATTAAGAAGTATGATAGGAGTCAAACAGAGTGACAGGATAAGAAATAGTGAGATAAGGAAACGTTGTGGTCTGAAGGAAGATGTAGTGACAAAAATTGAGAAAAGTATGCTGAGATGGTTTGGCCATGTCGAGAGAATGAATGAATAACGATTGACGAAAAAAGTGTATAAGGCGAGTGTGAATGAAAGTGTTGGAAGGGGTAGACCTAGGCGGACATTTCTAGACCAAATCAGGGACGTCTTGAAAAAAGGTCAGGTCAAGAGTACCCTAAACCGTAGAGCATGTATGAAGGGAATAATGAAAGTGGACGAAGCGAAACAAGTATGTAAGGATCGTAGCAAGTGGAAAGAAGTGGTCTCTGCCTACCCCTACGGGTAAGAAGGCGTGATTATATGTATGTATGTATGAATAATACTACTCTCCGTGTGGTGGTGAGGTTGCTATCGTGAATTTTGACGCGATTTGCGTTCGTGAAATTTGCCGGCTGGAATTAATCAACTAAATCACACATCAAATTTATCACTGGGACTGCTCTGAGGAATTCCTCAGAGCACTCCCCGTGGTAAATTCGATGTGTGATTTAGTTGATACGAGAAGGAATAGAACGTCACGATATAGAAATCACCCGTATGAAGCTGGGGCGAACCGAGTAAAGATAATTGTCTTAATTTTTCCTTATTAAGTTTAGTAACCGATCACCATCAACAACATCAACAGTCATCACCATTTACCATCATAGTTTCAATTGTTCATAAGTCCACAGATGCATTTAGACCTCCCCCAAGTCCCCCCCTCAAGTGATGCCACAAAATAGGTTCTAAGCCACCTGCATCTACTTTCTACATGCAACTACTTGTATGTCTTACTAGGTCGTCAGTACATCTAATATAGTAAAATTCGAAACTCCGCTTGCAGGTACGAAACTGATACTCTCGAACCTTTGTTCCTCATCGGTTCGCGGGGGTCATGTAAGAGCCACTACCCCGTGTTGAATCATGGGTGCTTTTCATGTATTATTTTTCCATTATAATTAGAAGGTCATTAAAAATTAAACTTATTTCGAACAGGTGGCAAAATTAAAAAAAAATTGTACAACCGACTTCAATGTAGTGGAAGTCAATTAAAAACGCATGATTAAGGATTACTCAAAATCTATCTACTGGTCAAATCTTGATCAAATTTATATGCGAATACAAGAAATGCACTAGCTTTAAAACAGAAAAATTATCATCAAAATTGGTTTTCCTAGAAAAAGTTCTGAGATAACACATAAAAAATTCAATTCGAATTGAAAATGTCCTCCTTTTTTAAATCGGTTGAAAAAATAATTGCTTCTGTCTTCGTAAGGCAACAGATCATTAACCTGGATTTTATTTTTCAAAATGAATGGTAGTAATAAAGTACAGTGCTCTAAAAACCACACACCCCTGCCTTGATTCATATATGAAAAGGGCCCATTCACTTGGAGATTGTGCGGAAACGATTAACAGAATGTGCGGCTGTTTTATTTTTTCCTGTGTTCTTTTTAAAATCGGCGAAACATTAACTTAAATATACATATTATATTATAATCATAAAAAGTACAATGCAACTATTTATTTTACCCCTTTGATTGGAATAAGGAATTTCATAATTTCAATATCGTCTAAATACATTAAAAATTTTATCACCTATTTAGGCCACTCTTAGGGCTGGAAATTTTCTCTAAAAATGTATATACCACTTCTGAAGTTTTTCTTATTTAATGACGAAGAAACATCAAAATCGGTCCACAATTAACGAACATCACATAATAAACGACCAAAAAACACAGTTGATTTGTGTATCTCCTTCTTTTTTCAAGTCAGCTAATACAAGTCAATTGAAGTAAAGGAACTTCTCGTACGTAGGAGTTTCTAGTATTTATTATTATTTTTCATTAAACATAGAATACAATATAATAATTTTTATTTAATATTGATTATTACATAATAAATATTTAGCCATTTTTATATTTGCCTGGTTCAGAAAATACCTCTATCCCGGGAAGAATCAGCAAAAACGCCAGCGGAATTTTTTAAACATTTATATCACTACAAAAATCTATACAATTTTTTAAATGAATTTTAATAGAACTAGCATGGTGGCGATCACCTCATTCCCAGGGGTTATTCGTTCAAATATTCCTTGGTAATATAATAAGCCTTTTTGTACAATGTTTCTTTAATAAAACTTTTCAGCTTGCTTATTGACAAACTTTGAACATGTTCTGGGATTTTGTTGTAAAAGCATTTCATTCATTGCCGCATAAATGAATTTTTAATGCTATCGAGTCTAGTAACTGGCATTTCAAGCTTATGGTCATTCCTAGTGTTTAAAATATGAATATATTTATTCTTATCAAAGCTACTTATGTTTTTATGTGGTAGATATATAACATTTTCATAAATATATTGAGATACCAAATATATTAAATTTATTGCTTTAATTTTTCTTTGAAGGACTCTTTACAATTAAAGTAAAAATTAGGCATTGAACTGGATGAACGTGATGTGGTTAGTGTAGAGAGATCTGGTATGCGTCGTGATCGTGTGAGTACAGCCACTGAACCGCCGCGTCCGAGACCTATCATCATTCGCTTAGCGCGGCGTGCTATTCGCGACCAACTGTTGCGTGCCGCTCGCGTGCGACGAGGAGCCGATACGTCCGGGTTCAACATTAACGCTCATACAGTGCGTTTTTATTTAAATGAACGTCTGACGTACACTAACAAGCAACTTTTCTATAAGGTTAGACAAGAAGCGCAGTGAAACCACTGGCGTTATGTATGGACAAAAAACGGCAATATATTTGTAAGGCGTGATACGATGTCGAGCAAACAGCGAATTCATACGGAGAGTGATATCGTAAAGGTTTTTTGTATTGCTTAAATTTGATGTTTAATTTGTTTAAATTTTGTTTTTATCTTATTCTTTTACATAGTAATGGTACACTTAGGTTATTTTTTGGCTCAGGCGTTGTAACATTTGTATTCTTAATTGCTGTACTTTCTGTCCTTCTTCTCCTTTTATACTATAAAATACTATGTAAAGTTGTTAATATTTTATTTCACCTTATATAAATGTATACTCTTGTGTGAGATTATGTTTAAAGTAGGTTTTGTCTTGTTTCACGATAAAATGCTTGCTGTGAATTACGTTCAGCGTTACTCTATAATATGTTTTGCTATGATTAGTACGAGAATTAACATGGATGTCTGCTATTTTTCCTTATGCAATTTTACAAGTATAGCGGTTCTTCAATTCTACGAATATTTGTATTTTGGAGAAGTTGACATGCTTCTATATAATATCTTTCAATCACATTTGGATTTATTTACACGTTACACTTACGGCCTACAAGTATTTAGGAGTACTTTTTTAATTGTAAGCAATATTATACAATGTATATGCTTGTGGTTACCTTATTCGATATACTATTCTTATTTAAATGCTAGACCGATGTATATAATTTCTCATGTGTATAACCTAATACAATGTACATGTTAGTATATATCTACACATTACATTATTTTTCACAATTCCAACACATTCACACTTTTCACACAAACATTTTTTAAATATCATACAAAATGGCGTTACCCAGTTAAATAAAATAAGCTCAATAGTAATGCAAATTGAAATGTTTTTATCGGAAAGACAAAATTATTTACTTATTATTATAATTTCGCTGACGTAAATAACTTAAATAATTTAGACAACTTCCAACAAACAGATCTTCAAATCTGCGAACCTGAATCATGTATAAATTTTGTATTGCATCCATCCTTATACTTAAAATACATATTTTAAGTATAAGGATTACAGTTAAACATACGAAGCTTAAACAAAAACTTTAACAGCTTAATCGTGTTACTACATAGGATGAAATTTGACTGTGATATTTTAATCCTTTCGGAATGTTGGATATCTTGTGTCATTAACCTTCCGGTTATCCCAGGATACATCTCCTTTAAAACTATGATGAACAATAATCAAAACGAAGGTGTTGTCGTTATGATAAAGAAAGAATTAAAATTTGAAGTAGAGGAACCTAATATATATGAAGCGAACTCCCTATTAATAAAAATTAATAACGAGACAGCTACAATTGCTATATATAGATCCCCTAGCCACCTATCGCTGGATAAATTCCTTCTATCGTTACAAAACACTTTAACTGAACTATCTTCTTTTAAAAATACTTTCTTGATGGGAGATTTAAATATTAACATTGCTGAACTTAATTCGCTGTCATCCAATTACCTAGAAGTTCTGGCTTTCTATGGAATGATACCGGTATATTATCATCCCACTAGGGGTAATAGTTGCCTTGACCATGTAATTCTAAAGACGAAATATCCCACATATACTTTTATTTTATTAACTGCCATTACTGACCACGAACCGGTTCTTTTCTGCATTAAATCCATAAAACAAAATATTAACAATAAAAATAATTTCATTAATAAATTAAATTTCGATAACCTATATGAAGATTGTAAAAACCTAAATTTTATTGAGATATATAATAATGAACTTAATCCAAATGAATCTATACTCTTTATTATTGAACACATACAAAAAAATAATTGTTAATAATTCAATTAAAATTAGAATACCCCGAAGCAAAATCACAATAAAACCCTGGATAACTGTTGGTTTATTAAGATGTATAAGAACCAGAGATAGAATGCATTATAAATTAAATAAAGATCCTCTAAATGCAATTTTAAAATGTACTTATAAGCGATACAGAAACTTTTGTAATGATATATTAAAAAAACAAAAGAATCATTATGAAAGAAATGAATTGAAAGCTGCTGGAAATGATAATAAAAAATTTTGAATGTTGTTAAAATATAAATAACTTAAATAAACCAAAAGAGCTCCCAGCTGAACTTCTCAAGATTGAAAATAACCCGCTTAGTTCCGTCAACTTTATAAACACTTTTTTTGCAAATATAGGCTCTAACTTGTCAAATAAACTTAAAATAGATCTTCCGCCTCTTCCTACCACTGTAAATCCTGTAACAGTCAAAAGTAAGTCTTTTGTCCTACTTAAAACAAGTGTAGAAGAACTCGTACGTCTCATTCTTAATCTCAAGACTGATTGTGGTGCTGGCTGGGATGGTATTACGCCAAAAATTTTAAAATGTCTTAAAGAATTTATAATCCCCCCACTTAATCATAGCTTTAATAGGTGTCTAGAAGAAGGTATTTTTCCAACAGTTTTAAAAAGGTCCATCACAATACCAGTTTTTAAAAACGGAAAGCGTGACATCATCACTAACTATCGTCCAATATCGTTACTCCCGTCTATGTCTAAGCTCCTTGAAAGAATAATAAACACTAGACTTATAAAATATTTAGAAGATAATGAAATTCTCTCAAATGGTCAATTCGGTTTTCGAAGAAGTAAATCAACTACGGACGCTATACATATTTTTTCAGAATTTATTGTGCAAAAATTAGATTCCAATAAAAAATGTATCACAATCTTTATTGATCTGCAAAAAGCTTTTGACACTATTTCATCTTCTAAACTGATCGAGAAACTTGAAAAAATGGGTATTAGAAATGTACAATTACAACTTTTTAGAGATTACCTACAAAATCGCTCACAACGAGTTAGGATAGGAGAGATTTTTAGTGATGAAAGACCAATCAATTACGGAGTACCACAAGGAAGTATTCTCGGTCCAACTCTCTTCCTTTGCTACATAAACGATCTTTGTCAATTAAACATCCCAAATTGTAAAATAATCTCATATGCTGACGACACAACCCCCTCGTTCTACGGTGACTCTTGGGAAGAAGTTTTCAAAATTGCACAGGATGGTTTCAATATAGTGTGTCACTGGCTTGCTTTAAATAGTCTCACTTTAAATACCGATAAAACCAAATATGTAATGTTTTCCATCCGAAATTCAACCTGTATTACAAATAAATTTAAAATCATAGCACATTCATGTAATATGACCTCTATTTCAAATTGTAAATGTCCTGATATTGAAAATACAAATAACATAAAGTACCTCGGCATAATAATAGACAAGAATCTAACTTTCAAAGAACATATAAACTATTTAGTTCAAAAAATTAGAAAGCTTATCTACATATTTAAAAACTTAAGACATATCGCAAATTGGAATTTAATTAAAACTGTATATGAATCGTTAGGTAAATCTATCCTGTCCTATGGCATTTCTGTATGGGGAGGCTCTAGTAAAACATTAATGATGGAAGTTGAAAAGGTACAAAGGTTGATATTAAAAATTGCCTTGAAAAAACCTAAGACGTATCCGAGACTACGAACTTATACGCAGAAGCCAATGTGTTAACGGTTCGAAAAATTAACATATTATCAATAATCTTAAAAAAACATAGTTGGATTGATTTGTTGGATAATATAAGGAACTCTGGTACGAGGAGAGATTATGAAGTCTGTGAAATTATTCCGGTAAAAACATTTTTTGCTCAAAAGTTTTTCAGTTTTAGAGGTAGTCGATTATATAACAAAGCAAACAAATTACACCGTATCATTAACCTAACTAAATTTGAATGTAAAAAGAAAATTTCAAATTGGCTGCTTAAACTTGATTACGAAAAAACAGAACAATTACTGCAGATTGCATCTTAACATACCACGTACGAGTTAACCCACACATACACACATACACACACTCACACATATACACACACACACACACACACACACACACAAACACAAAAACAATAAGATTAACTGCTTGCGCGTATGCTCTCTCGCAAACGGAAAAAAGTCTCTGCTATATACGTATAATAATAAAAAAAAAACATCTAGTTGATCATTCTAAATGGGGAGCCGGGAGATCCATAGCACAGGGTATCCTAGTGTGGACTCCCGTCTCCCACAAATTTATGTACCTCTTTGTTTTTTTTTATAAAAAATATATATGTTTTTAAAAGATAAAATATGCAATTGTACAATTTGTGGGAGAAAATAATAAAGGTTTATTTTATTTTTATTTTTATAAAGTTATTTATCGCCCGTACGGCCCTCTTTTGCAAATAAAACATGAAAAAATTATTAGTTTAAAATAATATCATAATATATTTAGATCGAAATAAATTTTAAACAATAAGGTTGAGAAGAAAGACGCTGTTCAAAAGCCAACTTTATAGGTTTGTTTTTACGGGAATCTACAAGATTCAAAAGGAGCCATCGCGACTTCTAAGGTAATTGGATAAATTGTATGCAAGTACAATATAATTTTTATAACATAAGAGTGACAAATGAAGACACAGTCCACCCGATAGTAGCCCATAAACGTCGACATCTATCCTCGATTACGAATTAAAATGCAGATGCGTTGCCTCCCGTGAGGACCAAGATTGCATTGTTTTCAGTAAAAAGGGCCTCCGACTCTCCATACGAAACACAGCAGCGTTAAGCTGCTATTTTACGCTGGTATTCTGTGAGAGCGTGGTGTCCCCCCGATCGAGCCGACCCATTTGTGCTACAACTATACTGCTAATAAAGCTGAAGCATGGCTCTACTTCATAAAAATTATTGTCGAAAATAATAATTTAATTTTAACAAATAATATAAAATGTAAATGAAAATAGTCAAAGCAAAAAGTTCGTCATCTGCATATATGTGGACGAATTTAAAATACCTTCGATTTTTTCTAAGAGGTTTCCATATCGCCGGGCCTTTTTTTTTTTTTTTTTTTGCGGATGGAAAATCATCAAATAACGCCTTTCGCTCTGGGTGGAGCGGAAGGGAGTGTCAGACTTTTACTGACTAAAAACCATCCGTGTTCCTTCAGTGCCCTTACGTTCCGGAGCCGCGGTATCTCTTTCGAACAGCCCGCAGCCCCGGCAGGCGTCGGCCCTTGCGGGCCCCTTCACGCTGCTGACAGCTCTTTGAGGCGCGCGTGGAACAAAACGCGCCGTCGACACGGCCTGTCTTCGTTAGACGGACGGACGGCGAGCTACCCATTGCTCGCCGTCCACAGGCCCGCGCCTACGTGGCCGGGGGCCACGACGTAGCCCCCGACGCCCGGGGCGTCTCCCGCGGCGGCCGGGAAGGAAAGCTGCTGCTCTCTCCTTCTCCCGCTCCGCCACCTCCTTCGCTAGCATCACTGCTTCGCAGAAGGTGGTGACGGCATCCCATTCCGTCTCGCTCCGGACCATGGCTTCGACCAGGGCCGGACGCGAGAGGTCGCCGCCGCCTATCGCCGCTACGAGGACACGGCGGTGCTCCGCCCAGGCAGGGCACACCTCCACGGTGTGCTCCACCGTGTCCTCCGGTCGATCCTCGCAGTGGGAGCACCCGGGCGTTTCCTCCCGCCCGATTCGGTGCAGGAACCTCCCGAACACACCGTGTCCGGTGAGGACCTGCGTCAGGCGGAAGGTGAGGACGCCGTGGCGTCTCTCAAGCCACTCCTCAGAGAGGGGTCTTATCGCCGCTATAGTGGCGTGCCCAGCACGGGGTTGCGACAGTCGCTCTCTCCATGTCGCCATGAGATCATGCCGGAAGTCTGTCCGCTGCACGACAACTTGCCGCGGCAGCGGGGTTTCCCCCCGGCATAGTGCCTCCGCGCGCCATTCGTGCAGGCGCGCGAGGACTATCGCCTCCAGATCCCACGGTGGCAATCCGGCAAGGAGGCACGCTGCCTCGCGGGAGATCGTGCGGTAGCCGCGAACCATTCTCACGGCAACCACCTTTTGGGGCGTGTTCAGGTGGTGGACGGCAAGCCGCGCCAAACCACGCGCCCACACCGGGGCCCCGTAGAGGGCCATGGACCGCACAATCCCCGCGTAGAGCCTCCGGCAGGAGGCGTTTGGCCCCCCCAGGTTCGGCAGGAGCCGCCTGAAGGCAGCCCCGGTCCGTTCCAGTTTGGGAGCCAAACGTCGGAAGTGCTCAACGAAGTTCCATCGGCCGTCGAGGACGAGTCCTAGGTACTTCAACGTCGACTCGACGCCGATGGATACCCCTCCTACCATCGCTGAGGATCCCGGTGGTGGCCTGTTCCGAGGACCATGGAAGTGCATGGCCTCGGACTTGTGCAGAGCCACCTCAAGACCCAGCTGCCGGATCCTCTCAACGACTATCGCAACCCCGCGTGTCATAGTTTCCGCCGCCGCCTCGTACGACCCCCCCTGTGCCAGTACCAGCGTGTCCACAGGGGCGGCCCCAGAACCGAACCCTGTGGGACACCGCACGACATCTCTCGCCGGTTCCACTCACCGTTGCGACCGGGGTAGATGACGGCCCTATCCGTCAGATAGTCCCCGACTATACGACGGAGATAGGTCGGCACCCGGTGATACCGGAGTGCCTCCCTAATGCAGCTCCAGGGCATGGAGTTGAAGGCGTTGGCGATGTCGAGAGACACCACCAAAACAACCCCCCCCCTGGCCACTGCATCCCCCGTCGTGAGGGCTCTCACGCGCATGATGGCGTCCACCGTAGAGCGCTTCTTGCGGAAACCAAACTGGTGTTCCGCAAGATCCGGCCCCGTCCCCGCAAGGTGCTCGGCGAGGCGGTTTGCAATGACTCTTTCAAAGAGCTTGCCCACCTCGTCGAGCAGCACCACGGGCCGGTATGCGGACGGAGTGTCCGCAGGGCGCCCCGGCTTCCAAATGAGGACCAGCTTCCCCGTCTTCCAACGAAGCGGGAATTGGCCTCTCTCCAAGCATGCGCTTAGGAGCCTCTCCAGTCGGGGCCCGAGAGCCTCCGAGGCCAGGACCCAGGCTTTGCCAGGCAAGCCATCGGGTCCTGGGGCGGTATTCCTGGCCTTGAGCCTACGTACCACCACTCTCAGGTCTACCCCGGTCCCTTCCGGGATGCCGTCGTCGTCGTCCTGGTGGTCCGCTTCCGGCAACGCAGGTGGCGGAGCCATAGGCGGGGGCGGATGTTCCCCTCGCGCAGGAAACAGAGCGCTCACCACGTCCTCCACGAGCTGAGGCCGGAGACTCTGCGTCAGCGGGGGGGCCCAGGTGCGGAGTTTATCCCGCACCATCTTGTAAGGGCGCCCCCACGGATCTCTGTCGAGAGTCTCCAGCATCTCCTCACGGGCCCGATCCCGGGCCCGCATGATAGCCTCCCGGAGGGCGGTCTTCGCCGCTCTGTATCCCTCGTACAGCTCCGCCTCAATGGCTGCCGCATTCGGTGGACGAATGCGGAGCCTGCGATGCCTGGCGTACAGGTGCCGCGCGGCGACACACGCCTCGCGCAGAGACGTCAGCTCACGCGACCACCAATACACCTGACGCCGGGCGCTTCCTGGCCGGACGCGGGGCATTGCCACGTCACATATATCGGACATGGCCTCCTGGAACCACCCTGCCTCATCATTGACGTCGGCAGGCCTATCCGGTGATGACACCCAGGCCTGCACGATCGAGGCTTCCAGGAGGAGCTCCCGGTCCAGCTGCTTCAGCGCCCAACGCGGACCACTCGGGGCCTGTTGGACTGGCGCGCTCGAGGGCTGGGTGGAGACGTCAAACCGGATGTACCGGTGGTCGGAGTAGGTCTCCACCCCCTCCATGACTCGCGAGTCAATGGCACGCGGCGACAGAGCGGGGCTAGCGAACGAAATGTCCACCACCGACTCGCCCCGCATCCGCACACACGTGGGTACAGAACCCCGATTTAGGACGACCAGGCCTGTCTCCAGAGCCCAGTCTTCCACCATCCTACCCCGCACATCTGTACGACGAGAACCCCAAGCCAAGTTCTTGGCATTGAAGTCCCCGAGGACAAGCACGGGGAGGGGATAGCTTCCGACGACGACTGCTCTCAGCTCTGCAAGAGAGTTGTGGAGCTCGGCGAGAGATCGGTTCGGGGAGAAGTACACCCCAACAACGACGAACTCCCCGAACCGTGCTGCTACGCACCCCTGACCCCTCCTGACACCTTCAAGGGTCGGGGTACCGGCGGCGGCCGAAGAAATGATGGCCACTGAGCCGTTAAGGTCCGCCACCCAGTCCTTCCTAGGCCAGACAGAATACGGCTCAGCGACCACAGCGATGTTAATCGACCACTGCGCCATGCTCTGGAGCAACAGATCCTGAGCGCAGGCGCAGTGGTTTATATTCGCCTGGAGGAAGCTTAATGGGGCCGTTATAGGCATTCCATTTCAGCTTCCTCCACGGGGCGCCCCTCTGCAGGCGTCGGTGTCGCGGCGGCGGCGGCGGCGACAGTGACAGCGGCGGCGGCGGCAGTTGCAGCTGCGGCGGTGTCCATAGAGGCGGTGGCGGCGGAGGAGGGCCCTCCCCTACCCGCGGCTTTGGCCTTGGTGGGTGACACGCAGGCCCTGCTTCCGGCCCAGTGATCGGCTGGCTTGCCGGTCGCCGCACATGCATCACAGTGCGGCGTGGCGCAGCAGGTCGCCGATATGTGTCCGGGCTGACAGCAGCGGAAGCAGAGGCCACTGCGGTCAACCTCCGAGGCGCATTTCGCTGATACGTGATGCCCCACGAGACAGCGGTAGCACCTCAGAGGTCTGGGCTCCAGCAGCTTAACCTGCGCTGAGACCCAGCCCACCAGAAGCCTTCGGCCCTCCACTATGGTTTTGGCCGCCGTAACAGGGCAGCACACCGTGGCGGCATGCATACCCTGTTGGTCCGGGCGTATTGCGCCTGACCTACCCTGGTCAGTAGTGCACCCCCCGGACCTGGCGACGGCGGCCACCAACTCCTCCTCCGATACCGAGTCGTCCAGACCCATGATGCGCAGGTCTGCGCATCTGACGGGCCTGGACACTCGGGCCTCGTCCGCGTTCAGGGACGCTCTGAGCTTCGCAGCCAGAGCGTCCGCAGTCGCGCCACTGGATTCCCCGGGGATCTCCAGCATACGGGCCCCCGTCTGGGTGACTTTGAGCCGGAGGCCCCCAGTGATCCCGAGCTCCCCGAGATCCACCGCCTCCTTCGCCTTCGCGAGCAGATCGCGGTAGGTAACGCCCTTCTTTTCCGCGTTCGGCTGTAGTGTAATCACTACAGCTGCGGTCTTCGGGGCGCGGAGCCTAGCCGCGATCTTGCGCGCCCTGAACTGACGCTGCCGCTCCTGCTCTTTGGCCTTTTTGGCTGCCTTCTTCCCCTTCTGTTTCTCCCCGACCACCTGCCAACCGGCTTCTGCCGCGGGAGGTGTAGGGAGCTGGGGGGGCGGTGGCGGCGGCGGCAGCTGGCTTGCCGCTGGCGCTGGCCCATTCGCCGCAGGCACTGGGGCTGGCGCAGCCATCACCTGTGCTGCCGCCTTGCCCTTTTTCGCCTTCGCCTTGCCTCTCTTTCCCGTCGCCGGCTTAGCCGGAGCCGGTTCAGCCGGTATCGGTTTTGCCGGAGCCGGCTTTTCAGGGGGGGGAGGGGCAACTGCAGCCCCACCCGAGGGCTGGCTGGACGGCCCCGGCCTGGATGTGGCAGCCGTGGCCGTCGCGTAGGAAACCGTTGCCGGCCTCGCCGCCGT
Organism: Parnassius mnemosyne; assembly: GCA_963668995.1. Lineage (NCBI taxonomy): Eukaryota > Metazoa > Arthropoda > Insecta > Lepidoptera > Papilionidae > Parnassius > Parnassius mnemosyne. Next base: position 10,789,734 of record CAVLGL010000046.1, on the reverse strand, counting down.
CTTGTTTGCCCCTAGGGGGGGGCGCAGGACGATGCCCTCCAGCACGGAGAATCGGTGCTGAAAGGCAGCCAGCTCCTGCCGGACCAGGTTCAGAACCTGGTTCTCCACCGGCACGGGCTGGCTTGGGCGCTGCGTCTGGGGCGCCGCGCGAGAGGCAGGCTCATGCAGACTGGCCAGGTCTGCGCGGAGCTTCTCATTCTCCTTCTGGAGAGTCTCCAAGGCGGACGTCAGGCGGGCCACGTCCGCCCGCAGCTTCGCCACCTCGTCCGCATTAGGCCCAGCCCCAGCAAAGTTGGCCTCCGCAGCCGCCATAATGGAGGCGGAGGCCGCGGGAATGGCCTTGACTTTCGAGGAGGACTTTTGATTGTTGGCCACGACCTTGATCGCGGCCTCCACCTCCTTTACGAATCTGGCCTTACGCTCCACCTCGGAGCCGCCAGTTGCATCTGTTTCTTCGCCTGATTCCCGAGCCGTATCGTCCGGGTAGCGCCCCTCCTCGGCAAGCTTTGCCGCTCGTTCGGCCCTCTGATTGGTCCCCTTGCCTCTCAGCCCGCCCCGCCTGTTGGTGGGGATTTTCCGGGCCGAAACCTCCTCTTCACCGGATGCCGACCCCTGGTCGCCATCCCGTCTGGACCGCTTGCGGAAGAACTTGCTGGTCTCCGCGGTCCCAGGCTCCACTTGTCGGGAGCTCTCTGAGCCTCCCTCGCTGTTCGATGCGGCGTCGGACTCTGTCCCCGCATCGTTCCTCCTCTCCTCTACGTTGCCGTTGCCGGCGGTTTTTGTTTTTTGTTTGTATAGGTTTTCCATTTTTGTACCCACGAGTATGGGGGAATTAAAGGTCCACCTTGGCAGAGACCCCTTACCAAGGTAAGCAGATTTAGAGGATTTATTACTCGCCAGGGGGTCTGCAGGTACCCTGGCGAGGAGCGCACTAACGACTGATTTGTTCATAGAACCCCGTCAGCCATCCATCCCCTCGCGGTGCGTCGCCGCTTGAGATTCGGGGTAACTTTTTATAGAGGTTTTCTCCCTCGCGGTCCGGGCGGTTAAGCCAAGACCCTCGGTCCCTATCAAAGCCGCGAGACGTGATCCACGACACTTCGATACTGGGATTACGAGACCGGCGGTGACAGCAAAGGATGAATCCTTCACTGTCTGCCCGGAGGCAGGGTAAGTGCACACCGAGCCCGCCCTCACTCCTCTGCTATGTCCTCTGCTAATCAGAGGGTCACGCAGTGGAACGCACCGTTGGTCCGGGACGGACCCCCCCCCCATGTCAGAATAATTAGCCGCGGCAGTACCATTCCCCAAGGAGTAAGAATTTCTTCTCATTTCTCGAGGAAGATTACTGCCGCGCCCAGGGTGCACCGGCCCAGTATCTGCTCTTCCCTCCAGACGTATCGAGAGGGACCCGCAACTACCAGGCACACGTGGAGGACTTCTGACTTCGCACCCCATATCGCCGGGCCTGAAGTATAATGTTAAAAAATACAGATGTTAGTGTTCCGCTCGGGCAGAGGCCCGGAAAGGATTCCGTTGGTATTTCTGGACGGTGAACCTATTGCAAGAGTGGATCTATTCAGGTACCTGAAGCATATCCTGACTGAAGATCTGCGTGGTAACCTTGATATAAAACGTGAAGAGCTCTAACGGTTCGGCGTAATATGTTCGCACGCCGGCTTGCGCGGTGCAGTCCTAAGGCAAGGCTGACCCTGTCTAGAGCATGTTATCAATGCTTCTACACTTGTTGGGTTTAGTTGGACAGCACCAAAAATACACGTCGCAGTAGATGAGTGCAGTATAATAATATATAACGCATTCTGATGAAACTGCCCAAATACTGCAGTGCGTTAGATCTCGGGTTGCAGCTTTTTGGCCCCGATTCCGAGAACGAGATCCTCAGAGAACAATATTGGCGTGCCGTGCGTCGCCACAATAACTGTAAATAGATAGTACGAACCTCATTTTGGGGGCAATTTTAGTATTAACTTATGATTTAGGTTGAATTGTCTTTTATTAATTGTATCCTTATAATTATATTTTCATTTTGTTTTTAATATTTAGTGATATTTCAAATGGGAGTCAAAGCCTGAAAGAAATTACTATTATTTTTATTACTAAGCAACCGTATAAATTACTGCAACAGTTTTGGATGAAATTTGGGAATGTAAATTTTGCTTAAAATTTAATCGCAAGCATAATTTTAAATCCTAATATTAATTATTAAAATGAAGTTTCATTTTCATTTAACTGTTCTAATACTCTAACACGAAATAAATTTATATGAAACTAAGTGAACTAATAAAATTGTAGTCTCCATTTTGTTTGTGACATACATTTTGAAAGGAAAGTTTGTTTGTGTATTAACTTATATATATATATATATATATATATATATATATATATATATATATATATATATATATAAGGATGATGGTGGGATTCTCCATTCTTCTATGGCTTTTGAGAAAATTTTTACTGATGTTCCTTTTTTGACAATAAAATCATTAAATTCTTCTCCTACTGTCGCCGAATCATTGCTCAAACAAAATGTAAAGGCTTGTTCAAATACTTTTAAATTCCATAGAGTACTGCCAAAAGATATCGTTAAATATTTTAAAACTATTGAATTTAAGAAAACTGCAGACTTATGGGGGATTTCCGTTAAAGTTATTTTGTCTATAATAGATATATGGCCTCTCAGTATATTTACGAAAATTTAATGTATGTTCACAAAAACAAAGATAGTTTCAGTAAAAAAAGTGATATACATTCTGTAAACACTATGAACAAACACAAGCTAGTGATGCCAGTTTCTCGACTCCACAGAGTCAGTGATTCATTCTTGGGGCAATGTATACGCTATTACAACAAGGTCCCGGAAAGTGTACAGGTTCTCTCTATTACCAAGTTTAAATTTTTTACTAAGCTGAAACTGTATAAAATGGTTACTATAGTATAAATGAATACATGGTTGATAATAACCCCTGGGAATGAGGTGGTCGCTTCCAAGCAGTTTCTAAAATAAATTTTATAAATAGTTCGTAATCATTTATGGGCGATTCCGCTATAGATGATTTTTGACATTCATTTTTAAATCACACTATTTGTTACTTTGTTTTATATCAGTGCAAAGAAGAAGGTCAAAATGTAATAATAAAACAATTCTTGTATTTTAATTCATATTAAAATTTTAGGCGCGCTTAGAAAAAATATCATTCGAAGAATCGGTATAAACAGCAAAGTCATACCGGGCAACACTGGCGTAAAACAGCTGTCACCGATAGTATAAGGTTATATTTTACAGCCTAACCGTGTAGTGAAAATATTACTTTATTCTTATGTAGTGTTGGGTGGTTCGGGGAATAAATAAAACGTCCAATAGTCTAGACGGTAGGTTTAATACTAACTCTCTCTTATTCTATCCTACATATATATAAGCACACACTACACGCCCATCGGCAAAAAGAAAAAAAAATCATTTACAAAAATATTTTTTTTTGTTTTTTTTTTTTTTTAAATGTAACATAACTTTTAAAAAAAAAAAGAAAAACAGGTTTATAAAAAAAAATTATATAAAAGGTGTACATTACAAAGTATTAAAATTCTTATACTATAACATACTTATATCATAATAAAAAAAAAATCGTAAACACAGTAATTTTTAATTAATTTTATTTGTATTTATAGTAATAATAACAATTTTATTGTTTTATGTATATGGTCTAGTGCGATTTTTATGTATTGACTTATGTTTACCTTTGTAATCTATTGTCACATTTGGTTCACAATCTTCGATAACCTTAAATGGTCCTATATAAAGAGGATCAAATTTGTTTACACATTGTTCATTCTTAAGGAGTATCATATCACCGACATTATATTTAATTGGATTGGTATAGTAATCATACTTTGTTTTCCTACTTTGTTTGCTTAAAATTAAATTATTTCTTGCATCGTATTGCGATTTTTGAAGTCTATGTCTAAGTTGTTGTGGATAATCATATGGGTTATATAAGGGCTCTATATCTAAAGTTAAATTAGTTGGCAAACGGCAAAGCTTCCCAAAAACAAGCTCATATGGAGTATACTTGGTTTCCGTGTGTACAGTGTTATTATAACCAAAACACCAATACGGTAACCAAGTGCTCCAGTTATGTGGTTCATTACCTGCTTGAATTCTGAGAAATGACATCAGATTTTTGTAGCTGTTTTCTAAGGAACCTATAGATTGGTGATGATATGCTGTTGACGTTACCTGTTGCGTTTTGAGAATACGGCACACGTCTTTCATGACGGTTGAAACAAATTCGGTCCCTTGGTCAGATATTATTTGTCGAGGAATACCATATCTCAAAATAAAATTATTGATAAAAGACGATGCCACTGAAATAGTATCCTTATGTTTAAGCGGATAGGCTTCAACATACTTACTTAAATCACACTGTAGTGTGAGTATATAAACATTACTATCGCTATCTTTACATAAGGGCCCTACTAAATCTAAATAAACTCTATCAAAAGCAGAATATCCCGTATCGGTTATCACCATTGGTTCTTTTATATGCTTATTTAAGTGCTTATATCGCAAACACTTGTCACATTGGTTTACATAATTAGTCACATCCTTCTCTAACCCGGGCCAAAAGAATCTTTTCTTTATATTGTTTATCATTCGCCTTATACCGGCGTGACCGCTAGTTGGCAATAGATGATAGTCGTTTAATATTATACGTTTTGTCTCATGATCGTCGATTTTATGGACACCATTTAAAATTAATATTCGCGGTCCGGACCTATTTGGTGTCTCATTTATAATACGAGTTAACTCCCTAATTAATATATTGTTATTATTATTTTGTATAATATACAGACGATCTATCTTTTGCTTATTACAAAAGCAATCCAACTCCCTCACAAAGGCATCTCGTGCACAATATGATCGGAAAGAAGGATTTACATAAATTGTTGACTTTGCTGAGACAAAACAAAATAACTTAGAGTTAGAATAGAACTTTTCTTTCATTCTGTCTATCTTTTTCCATTCTTTTTCGTCTACAAATAATAATTCAGTGCAATCCTTCGGTTGTTTAAGTGTTCCCACGACTTTTGGGTGATCAGTCCAATCGTTGGTGGTAACCTTATCCTCCGTAGGGTTGTCACGCTTATCTTGCGCAATTTTGTTTTTTATTCGCTTTCTTTGCGCTCTTGTTAGAACAGATATGACCTTTTCATTCATTTCTTTCAAATCTTCACTCGAAATTTGGATGCGTGACAAAGCATCTGCAGCTGCATTGTCAGCTCCCCTTACATACTTGATAACAAACTTATACTCCTCAAGCAATAACCTAAACTTCGTAAGTCTACTTGACGGATTTGTCATGTTGAATAAATATACGAGAGGCTTATGATCCGTTTCAATAATGAATTCGCGTCCATATAAATAAGGTCGAAAGTATTTTACTGCCCATACTATCGATAATAATTTCTTTTCGATAGTAGGATAGTTTTTCTCGGCTTTGTTTAAAGTGCGGCTAGCATATGCAACCGGTCGTCCGTCATGATTACATAAAACGGAGCCTATAGCAAAACCAGACGCGTCAGTTTTTAAAATAAAATTTTGGTCAAAATTTGGGTACCGGAGTATGGGAGGAGTCGTTAAAGCATTTTTAAGCGTTGAAAAAGATAGTTTACAGTTTTTATTCCAATGAAATTTAACATTTTTGCGACATAAATTGTTTAGAGGTAAAACGATTTCAGAAAATTTTGGTATAAATCTTCGATAGTAATTCGCAAACGCTACTAGTCTTTTTACATCGTTGGTATTTTGAGGAATTGGGTAATTTTGTAATACTGATATCTTTTTTGGGTCAGGCTTAATACCTTCGGAAGAAACAATGTGGCCAAGATAAAGAAGTTCTTTTTTTAGAAAAACACATTTTTTCGGGTTTAACTTTAAGTTTACTTTTCTTAAGCGTGATAATATTTCTATTAAATTTTTATTATGATTATCTAAGTTTCTGCCAAAACAAATGAGGTCGTCTAAATAAGTGAGCGCTTTTTCGTAATTTAAACCAGCCATGGATATTGTAATAGCACGAGAAAAGGAACTTGGGCTTGTCTTTAAGCCCATTGGCATTCTGGTCATCTGATATTGACCAGAGGGTGTAGTGAAAGCCGTATACCTTCTACTAGATGGATTAAGGCTTAATTGGTAAAAAGCTTGATTGAGATCAAGGTGGGTAAAATACATTGCTCCTGATAAGGAATCTAATATGTCTGTAATATTGGGTAACGGAAATTTGTCATCTACAATACAGTTGTTTAATTTTCGAAAATCGATAACCAAGCGCCAGCTCCTGTCCTCACCATTTTCTGGCTTTTTGGGTACAAGAAGCACAGGACTTGACCACTCCCTGCAAGCTGGTTCAATAATTCCGTCTTGTAACATATTTTTGACTTGTGTTTCTATTTCGTTCCTCTGAGAATAGGGTAATCGATACTGTTTTACATACACTGGGTCAATATTAGGTTTTAACTGAATATTATGTTCATATAAGTTACAAGTTGTTAATTGATCTCCTGGCAATAAAAATATGTCGGAAAATTTTGCACAAATATGTATAATAGAAGATTTTTCCTCTTTATTTAAATGATCCAAATTTAATAAATTTAACATTTTATGAACGCGTTCGGGATCAATGAGACTTTTATCAAACTTACAAATTGAATAATTATGTAAACTATCGGTTTCAGGTCTAAAATAACTAAGATTGACCGGATCCTCTCGTGTATTTAATATTTTTATTGGTATCTTCCCGTTATTCGCTTTGACAATTCCACCAGACAGAAATACTCCCTCGCATAACTCTTTCGGAAAGACAACACAATCTTCTATCATACTCTCATTGATATAAAATAAATTCTCGCATCTCGGAGGTATACTCAAATAATTATTATTTCCCAAAATACCCATATGCAATGGCAAAGTTACTAATTCATTCATATTATGCAGTGTAATAGTATTCAATTCAAAATTTATGTTACAATTAAATTTACGTAAAAAATCTATACCTAAAATTCCAGAAGTTTCACACGGCAACTGCTTTATAACATGAAACTTATTATTAAATTTCAGCCCGTCAACAGACAATGTTAAATCAACAAATCCCACGGTTCATAATTTACCTCCAATTCCGTTTATTGTAATCGGTTTCTTTTATAATGAAATGTTTAGTTTACTAAGCGTGTCATATTTAATCACACATAAAGAAGCGCCGGTATCTACGAGCCATCTACATTTGATACCATCTATTGCTAACTCAACACAATTACTATATTCGCAACTAAATATATTATTGGTCTCGAAAAAATTCTAGGTTATTTTCACTATTATCGTTATTAGGGTTAATTTCAATATTTTGAGAACTTTGCGATAAGCGATATTCTGGTGTTATAAAATGAACTCTCTGGGCATTTTGACCACGAAAAGATCCGCGATTCTGGTATGAGTACTCACCATAATTACCTTTTTTCCCGCGGTGTTGTTGATTTCCACACGAAAACTTTTGGGGTACCGGTTTCCTCCAATTCACATTATTTTTTGCTTGGGTATGCCAAGGATATGTTTGTCGTGGTACATTATTGGATGTATACCTACCACGAAAATTTTTACGCGTTCCTGAACCACCTCGATTTCCGAAATAAATCGATGGTTCGGTGTACTCGCTAGGTCGAACACTAGATGTCTCCTCATCCTTTGCAGCTCTAATTGTTTCTTTTAACGTACTATAATTGCGTGCTGACAAAATAATACTGAGTTGTCGGTTTCGCAAGCCATTTGTGAAACTTTTAATAGCGATCTTTTCATTTATAGGACGTAAAATTTTATGCGCGTTTTGGTCACCATCGGCTTGGGAAATCGTCAAATCTACGAATAATTGTTCGATTTTATTGCCATAATTATCTAGGGAACTACTATTTTGTCTTATTTGCATTAGTTCGTTATGAATGGAAGTGTAAGATTTCTTTGTTAAAAGGTGGTTCCGCATATCACTTATAAGCGCCTCGCATGAGTCATAGGAATCTAATAGGCGTAACTTAGCACCTTCATTCAAACGAGTCTTTAACACAAATTTTATTAACATAGACTTACCTTCTTCTTTAAGCGAAGAGCTATATAACTCTATCGAGTCCATCAAGGTTTTGGTGACCGATTCCTCGCCCGTCATCACTGGCAGGAGTGACACAGCAGTTTTAAAGTCGAAACTTTCCATGGTGAATATTTCGCTTTGAATAGTGCCCTTGGAAGTTGATTGAGAGCTGTAATCCTTACTACAAAAGTTTTCTATTTGTCCATATAAACTCTTAATTAAATCGCAATATGATTGTATTTCAATTAATGCATTACTTTTAATTTGTTTACTTTCTATCTCTTTATTTAAAATTATCAAACAATCATCAAATTCTTTACGTAATTGTACTGATTCCTTAAGTTTTTGTTGCAAAATGCTTTTAGTTCGCTTATCATAACTTAATTTAACTAAATTATTTTTAATATTTTTAAATTTTTCATATATTATTATTAATTCACTAGACATGGAAGTACAGTTAAAAAGAAATATCGTTGTCAAAATATTTTAAGGTTTAAGGCATACATATAAGGCTATTTTTATTTTATTTTTTTCCCTTTTTTTTTAAACTTAAACTATAACATATTTTTCAATTTAAACCTCATTTTTTCAACTTGACGCTTTCGTTGTCTCCCGGCGGTCCTCATGGCGGCACTCACAGCATACACGGGGTACACGAGGTCCTGGGTCCGGTGATCGCACAAAAGAACGACGCAAATTGTGCATTACCATCTCATTCCGCATCCAGCTTGTATGGCAACTTTTGTATATTTTGTATACACCATAGAGAAGAGCCAAGCCCAAAACTGTGCATATTATAATCAGCACGACGGATATCCCAGACAGGTGGCTTTTAATTTCTTCTACATGTGCAGAATTTGAGCCTCCTGAAGTGTCTTGCGTAATAAATACTTGGTCTTTCTTGACTTCAGAACGACACATTTTTTTTTTTTTTAAAACGCGGCCCGTGACCGAATCCAGGCAGACTGCCGATGAACTGGCAGGGTCGCCATGTAGTGTTGGGTGGTTCGGGGAATAAATAAAACGTCCAATAGTCTAGACGGTAGGTCTAATACTAACTCTCTCTTATTCTATCCTACATATATATAAGCACACACTACACTTATTTACCAAAAAATGTAAGTATTTGTTGTTATTTTTTAATTATCATTGACTACAAAAAGTCACTGTTAGCTTGTTGCACCCGCGATACAAAAGATATAAAACTTTGTGTTTTTCACAGAAATAAAATGATAAAGTATTCAAACTTTGTAAAATTAAGAAGAAGTCGAAGGCAAATTTATTTCAATAGTTCAAAAGAGCATAGTGATAGTTAAATTGAAATTAACTTTAACTCAAATAGGTTGCACCCGCGATCCTAACATTATCACTTCGACAACCAAGCTTATTGCCTGATCTATTTTACTGTTTTTGCCTTAAATAGCATTAATAATATGCTGTACATGATTGGCGATTTTTATTTAATGTGTGTTGATATTATATTTCAATTTTTTCTTCATAGATATATCGGCAAAATGACAGAAGAGCAAAGGAATGGACTGCTTCGCAGAAATATAGGCGAAAGTTAAAAGAAAAGCCTGAACTTTATAAAGACCAACTCCGGCGAGAAAGGGCTCGTGATTCTATACGGAGAGAAGTCATGAAAAGAAAAATGGAGGTAGACGAAGATTTGAAAATACTGGCTAGAATCAGATCAAAAGAAAGAATGCAGGCAACTAGAAAGCATCGTAGAGAAGAAAAAATAAAACTAACAGGTACTAGTTACGTCAGTCCTCGCACATTGGGAAAGGCTGTGGCAAAAGTGAAACGTAATCTACCAGCTAGTCCTACTAAAGCAGGTTGTAAAAAGGTTGTAAAAAAATAGCTGCAGAATTCCAGGTTATTGCATCTGACAAAAATCATTCTCCTAAAGCAGTGCCTCGAAAACTGACGATTGACGTAAAACAACAGATTTGTAATTTCTATAATAGGGATGATATTAGTAGACAAATGCCTGGGATCAAAGATGTGAAAACAATCAAGTCCAATACGGGAACGAAGTCACGAATCCAGAAGAGAACAATGATTATGAGTATTCGTGAAGCCTTCGAACTTTTTAAAGAAACTTATTTCGAAACGTCTCTTGGCAAGACTGTATTTTATAAAGAAAGACCTGGTCATATTCTGCCTATTAACGATACGCCTCATAATGTTTGCGTGTGTATAGCTCACTCAAATTACATTAATCTTCTTCTCGCTATTTCGAAACATGTGACAGACTTTCCAAAAACACACCAAGATCTTCTTAAAAAGGTATCATGTAGTGTAGATAATGAAGATTGCATGTCCGACAGTTGCGATACATGCAAAGAATCCAACATTTGGGATATCACCCTAGATTCTAATCCCACTGTTAATTGGAAGGCCTGGATCTTTCAAAATCAGAGACCAAAACAGGTTGTAATTAGCAAACCTTGTAATGAAGCGCTAGAAGAACTACACGACAGCACTGCCAAATTCAAGCTACATTATTTTGTTAAAACTGTTTAGTCCGATTATTTTCAAAACGCAAAACAAGACCTATCTAATGCGAAGGCTGTTGTACAAATAGACTTTGCCGAGAATTATGCTCTGATCAGTCAAGACGAAATACAATCAGCGCATTGGTCTCATGGACAAGTCACGCTTTTCACGTGCTGTATTTGGACTACTGAAAAACTCCATTCAGTCGTCATAGTAAGTGATGAATTAAGCCACAGTAAATATACTGTGCATCTCTTTCTCCAGAAAATATTTGAGTATATCAAGTCGATATCTTATAGCATTACATCTGTGTATATCTTTAGCGATAATTGCGCTGCTCAATTCAAGAACCGGTATGTAATGGCAAGCATGAATTCTCTCAAAACAGAATATGGATTTACTCACCTCGAATGGAACTTTTTCGCTGCCTCACATGGCAAAGGTGCCGTCGATGGAATCGGTGGAAGTGTCAAAAGATTGGTGTGGATTTCTGTTAGGTCCCGGAGAGCCATCGTCAACAGTGCTCGAGAATTCTATGATTTGGCATGTAGTCTCTCTAAAAACATCTTCTTTATATTCGTAGCCAAAGAAGAAGTTAAAGAAAAGATGGCCATGTTGGATTATAAATGGGAAGGATTGAAAAATATACCAGGAATTCAAACAAAACATTTTTTGAGCCTGAAAATGGCGACGATAGCATTACCGTGGCGCGAACTTCACTGTCTCATCTCAAATGCACATTGGTTTTGAAATCTCTAAAAACCACTACAGAAAAGTTATTGGGACAAGATTTACAGTGATTCAGATGACAAATCATCAAATGACAAATCTCCAACAACGTCTCTTCAACCCCCAAAATTACCAACAGAAGCATATCCTGAAACTAGTATTGTATGTGCTGATGTTTTACCCAAAGATATTTGCGCTGGTTTGTACGTACTCGTTCAACTGCGCTGTAAGTCAGGAAAAAAAATTACTCAATACCGTTATGTAGGAGTGTGTCAGAGTGATATGGAAGAAGATGGAGAAGTTAGAGTACAATTTCTGACGACGGTTGATGGCAAAAATTTCATTGAAATCGTGAATGACATAGCAGACGTGCAATTTGAAGATATTATCGCGAAGTTAGAAGCGCCAAAGAAAAAGAGTGATGGTAAAAATTATTTCATAGAATTTTCGGCGAATATTGACGTATTTCAAAAGAAATAATTAAAACAAATTACAAATAAATGTAATAATTAGTAATAAATATTGTTTGATCTCGTATTTCATACCTGTTTAAGATTTTATTGTTGTTAGTATTCACTTAAATTAGACGGGTTGCACCCGCGATAACTCGACGTTGCACCCGCGATTGCTTTATTAGTGAATAATTCATTGTTTATTTTTGTTTTCTGTATATATTTTTAAATGTTTGCATCATTAGTTTAACCCCTAACTAAATATTAAAGCAAAACATAAAAAATGTTTCACAATTAACAGATTTTTGTGGTTTTTTTTATAAACTAGGAAGGTTCGGTCAACTTTGTTGCACCCGCGATAGGACTTTGAACCTCCTTCTTGGCTACTTAAATATTTTAATAAAATTCTTGTACTGAAATACAAAGTGAACTAGTTTAAAAGTAGCTCTTACAGCAATAATTTTATTTTAAATGTTTTTTATTTTATTATTATATAACTTTACATGCGTCAAAACGTTGCACCCGCGATAGTGGAATCGCCCTTATATTGCAAAATTTATTTAAAAGAAAAGTCCCGCTGGGTTTCTTGCTGGTTCTTCCGAGGACAGAGGGTTTTTTTTCGAACCAGTGGTAAAGTAAAAAATGACTTTCAATAAGAACTACACATGTAATGTATATTGAATAAAAATATTCTATTCTATTCTATTCTATTCCGTTTAGATGTCGGTTTGTATGGGTCTTTTTTCTATATACAGTGTGACCTATGGTGTTATTAGGATTTCAAATGACTACTCTAAGAAAGCTAAAGAATTATTTGCCTCTAACTCCATAGTAAATTGAATTTTAGAGTTTATGGATTTAAGATGTTCTAAAAATGCAGATACTTTGTCTGATGGGAAAATCGTTAAAGTATCATCTACGTACCGCTTGTAGAACCTTGGTGTTACTGTTGCAGTAGGGAGGCCTTTCTCTTCAAAGTCATCCATGAAAATATCGGCGAAAATGGGAGATACCGGTGAGCCTATCGCAACACCATCTACTTGCTTGTGAAACTCTTCCTTCCACAATAGATAGCGAAACGTAAGACAATCTCCGAGTAATATATATAATAATACATATTGTGCTGGCATGTTGTTTTCCTTTCGTTTCCTAGTTACAATTGAGATGCAGTCTTTATCAGGTAGGCATGTAAATAGAAACTGAACATCAAAACTGACCATGGTTTCATTATCAGTCAGACATAGGTCTTTTATATCACAAATTGGTATGAATACTAAGTGTGTGCTCTTGTGGGTCATCTGAGTAGTGTTAGTATTTTTGCTAAGTGTTGAGCCAATCTGTAAGTTAGCAAATCGATCTGACTCACTATTGGACGTAATGGAGCGTTCGGTTTGTTTATTTTAGGTAACCCATACAACTTCGGTGGTTTAGCACACGCATGTATAATCAATTTAACATCTAGATTTAATTTCTCGAAGTATTTCTTAATTAGATTGCTAGTTGTTTTAAGCGATTTAGTTATAGGTTCTGCTTTGACCTTTATGTACGAACTTTCATCCGATAAAGGTTGTTGTATTTAAAAATTGTAATCTCGTAGCATTATCTTTATCTGGGCGGTGAATCGTGAGATCTGGTCTGTTGCATAATCTAATGAAAAACTTACAATATTTAAACGGTTAATCCCACGATCATCCTTCACAGTTAGCTACTGTGGGCAAATCTTTGTTACCGAGAGCACGAGGGATCTGTGACAGCAAAAACCTGGCCGCCGAGCTTCAGCACGTCAAGCAGGTTTTGCGCGAGAACAAGCTGTTATTAATAAAATTAAAGCTAAGCCCAAGTAAACCACTACAAGATTTCAAGATACAGTAAGTTCATTCTGCGTAGATCGTTCTGCGTAGAGCAAAATTAATAATTAAAAAATTTGAAGGTACTCCGAGTTAACTCTGACATCCGGACGTCAATCACATCAGTGCCCCGTGACCATGGGTGCTGTAAAGTACCAGAAACTTCGGGAATCAATAAAACAAGTTAATTAAAAGCGGTATAATCCGTAAAAGTAGTTTTATTCAATAATGTGATTATTTTGAGATTTTTGAGTTAATTTAATAATTTTTCTGTACCTCTTAGAATATGTTTTGAAAAGTAATTTATCTTTAAGGTTCTTAGATAATTTGTATTTCCATAGGAGTGAACGTTTATGTTTGCTATATTTCTTGACTACAACAGAGAGCCATTTTGGTCATATTTTTGTCTTATTTTTAATTTTTAATATAGGAAAGCATACGTTATACAATAATCTAAATAAATCATAATACAAAGTGAAAGCTTTATTTGCGTTATTTGTTACAAAAAATTCACTGACTTTGAGCTCATTTATGCACTTTTTAAACTTTTTCACATTACACTCCGAATAATCACGTATATATGAGAATCAGTAGAAAAATACAGGTTTTTTTACAGGACAGCACAAATATTGGACTTTATGGTCGGACAAATTTAATTCCAAAATATTATATTTATATTACATATGTTATGAAAGATCAATACAAAAGAAGAAAGAAGTTATCAATACATAAAACACTGTTTGGTCTTGTCGGTTCTTTGAACGATTGTATTAATTTGAATCCAATAATGAGATGCTCTAGATCCATGCACTTTTTATTTTTTTTTTATATCAATATCAAAGTCGTCATAGATAACGATTTTTTGTACCATTTTTCGTCAAAATGCATAGGATATCATTTAAATTATTCAAAAATATGTCAAGATATTTACTACAGGTTTTACTCTTTGGTACTATATTTACACAGTGTATAACCATTTTATGATCTACTAATTAAGCAGCACAACACTCCATTACGTTGGGGATATTAAAATTTTGATTGTTTTTATCACTCAAAGTTTAAATTATATTTTTTTCAAAATACTTTTCCCCACTCTGTGTTTGATTCAAAAATGAAACCGGCCAAGTGCAAGTCGGACTCGCGCACCGAGGGTTCCGAACAAATTCGTATATAAGTTTTAAAGTTATTAAAAATATTTTTATTATATGTTGTAACTAAAAAAATTATGCTTTTCGCAATTTTTCCTTCATCTGTGCTATAATACGTTGCTTGTCGAGTGTCGAAGATTTGCGGCATAAGTGGCTGTATCTTTTGATTGCGTTGGCTTAGAAGTTTGATTTTTTCAAGGTTTCAAGAGATAGTAGACTTGAGTATTAAATATGAATTTCAGCTTGATACCTCAATGCGTTCCTGAGAAAAAGGGTCTTGACAAACAGACAGACGTAAACAAAGTGATCCTGTAAGGTTCCGTTTTTTCCTTTTGAGGTACGGAATCCTAAAAATGAGAGGCTAGAACCTAGTTAGGGATTTGAAGGAGTTCAATATTATCATCTACCATATTGTGTTCGGACAACGTCGATTGCTTTGCCTATCTCCACAAATTATCATCTTCACAATTTTCTTTCAGAAGTGGAAAATCGACAGAAGATGCAATCATGGAATTAAGCTCTTTTGTAAATAGGCAACTTTACTATAGTAAAAAGTGTCTGTCGGTTTTCCTTGATCTGAAAAAAGCTTTTGATACTGTGTCCATCCCCATCCTTGGGCATAAACTTGAAGATTTGGGAGTAAGGGGGACTCCACTTGCCCTTTTTGAGAATTACTTAACGGACAGGAGAAAACAGTAAGACTACCTGGTTGCACTAGTAAAGCTGTTGATGTTACATGTGGCGTGCCACAGGGCAGCGTTTTAGGACCTAACTTCTTTTTCATCTACATGAACGACCTATATGTAACATGAAGAATTATAACGCCAGAGTTTTGTCATACGCTGATTATAGGGCCGTAGTATTTGCCTGTGGTTCTTGGGAGGTGGTTAAAACTAGTCGTGAGGCTGGTGTGTTGCGAATCGCTCAATGGCTGATACACAACCTCTTGTCGCTAAATACTTTTAAAACAAACTATATATGTTTTAGTACAAACAACAACTCACAACCTCAGGTCGACTTCAGTATAAAAATTCATGAATGTATAATGGACACTAATATAAATACCTGTAACTACCGAAACATATCAAAACTGTAAAAAAAATTTGTTAAAATGAATTCATCATAAGACATATTATTATTTCTTCATTATTTATTATTTTTTCAGACACTGTAATCACACACACCCTTTTTAACTCACGCAAACATAGACACAAACAAACATGATTGTCCAAATTTTAGAATTTAAGTAATATATATCATAAATATGGATGTAGAATATGTTTACCCATACTGTCTTGTAACATGGATATAGTAATGGAAGGACGGAACCTCCAAACAGGCATTGTTTGCTTAATTGGAGGTTCCAATCTACTAGTTTTTAAGGCATGTGTTTTTTTAAAACGAAATAAAATGTATTTATTATTATGCAAACAAACATTTAACATACCTGTTTAATAAGTCCACTAATGTTTAAATACATTATGTTGATACAATTTTATACAAAAAAATCATTACCGTTCGAATTAGAATTTACAGTATCCATTTTCAAGGAGAAAGATTCTCGTGTAGAAATATTAAAGTTAATGTCGGTTTGAGTGCTTTTGTTAGCAGATGTTACATAACAATATCATTCATATTGGTTATTCCACATTAATTAGTAGAATACATGTCATTGAAGTCCCTATTATAATTATTCACACTACATTCGAAGTATAATACAACCGTGGTAATTCTCTCAGTATATAGCGACATACATAATATGCAGAAAGCTAATTCTGAAAATTAATCCAAGATTAAAATTACAAAAATTCATCGTAACACATGAAGCATTTTTGTATTTGTCACTTAGTCTACATAATTCGTCATTGAATTTTGTTTGTTTGAGATATCTGTTAAATCGGGGCTCCTAAACAATTATCCTAAACATTTAGGATCGATTATAACAATAATTCAAGTCCATCTCTCACCGTAGAAATGCTGTCATCTTCTGTAAAGCAAAGTACAATCACAAAATCATTCATTGCTAGTTTAGGTTTTACAATAATACAGGAATTCAAAAGATCGTAAAGCTTGTAACAAGACTTCCAGAAGCAAACCACAACATATTTGGCACCTAGTATTAGTTGTAAGGTTTTCTGAACATTACGGCCCTGCTGATCTGCAAGAACAATAACTTTATGTCTTAGTATTTCCACGACTGATGAAATTACAGTTTCAAATTTCCGGTTATATTTGTATTAAATGAAATTTGAGATGGGAATATATTATGAAGATGTTCATTTAGTACTGTGTCATCTGTTATTGAAGAGGTAAATGCAGTTTCGACTCTCCGGTTATTTTTTGGCATTGATGTCGTAAATGAATGTTGCAGAGTGTTTACTGTCAAAACTTATCACTGAGTTGTCATTTTGGACATTCTTCGCTTCTTTAATACTTCGCAATTCCTCAATAAATTTTTTATTTTGTATTTCAAGTTTAGAAATTCTAAGTTTTCGATTATTTATTTTTCTTTGTGCCTTTTTATTCCTTGTTTGTACTTTTTTAAGGAGGTAGTTTTTTGTTTATTAAAGCTGGCTAAATAATTGTCGGAAGATGTTTGAGTTGATTCATTAACCGATGTGCAAGTGGTAATTTAGGTGATTCTGGATATTGGGCTGACATTCCTTTTTTTACTGTATGTGTAATTGGGGTTGATATAGTACTAAACGATTATTTAGTGAAAAGTGCTATGACTTTATATATGTCAGTTATGATAAATTTATGTCACTAATGTGTAATAAAACATGTGGATATAAAATTTAAACTTTTAACACATTTTTGCAGAAGAGTTGTTAGTCTTAACATTATTAAAAATGTAAACACATGACACTTACACGTGACAGGAGTCACTCGTCAGGTCTTTAATTTTCAGACCTTTTTCAAACTCAATCAGTTCTCGCTTTTACCTGAAGTTATTCTGTAGACGCATTGTCATTTGCTTAAATTATCATTTTCGGGGACCACTGCTAAATACTATTGAAACTTATTGACTCTACAAGATACAGGCAATAACTAAATGTACTGCATAATTAAAGTAACAATGGGATTAGACCGCCACCATCTTAAGACGTCATGGCTGTTAAACTACGAAAAGCTTCACTAGATTATGATTGGTTATCATGTGGCAAAAGGAGTAAATTATAAAATAAAGTATTGATTTCTTGATGCACAGAGTAAGACCGCGTAGTGTAGAAGAGTTTACCGTAAAGTGGCGGTCTAAGAATATCCACTACCCCATACCATCTCGCAGGTGTAGGCGATAGAGGGACAGAAATCAGGGGATGGGCAGCAGCGTCTTCCTAATAACGACTAAAAATATTAAACTGCGTTTGCCTACCCGCTTGCTAAGTATGGCAACTATGGTATTACCAATATGAGGACATCTATGGGGAGGCCTATGTTAAGCAGTGGACTTTAATAGCCTGTAACTTTGACGGTAACGGCAAAGGGTAATATTAGTGGACGAATATAAAAAAAGTAATATTTTGTATAATTTAAGTGTCGATTATTGATATTGAACGTAGTCTTTTTTTTCAAAATAAAATTTATATTACATTTTCAAAATTTTTTGTTAAAATTTAGTGCCGTTACCTATGAAATATTTACGATACTGATGTAATCATGCCGTGATGGCATAATGCTGTCAACGAAATTTGTTTGCCGACCGTACTCAATTAAATGAGATTAGTAAACGGCCGGTCCTATTCTCATTTTAATTGTATTTTACATGTAAACAGTTTCAGCGTTCCCTTGTCCTAATCAACTTGTTCCCAATATAATGATTGGGCAATGCATTACAGTGAATTGTAATGAATGCATTGAGGAAGATGACCTGAATATATTTTCAATAGTTGCTACGGCCTGTTGCCTTATATTTTTTGAAGTAATATTTTTGCCCGCGTCTGAGTGGGGTATTTATATAGTTTTTTCATCTCGTTATTATTATTATTATTATTATTATTATTATAGAAAGAATGTATATCTTGCCCCGCTTTTACAATATTAATAAAGATAATATTTTTATGAAGTTTATTTTAGATTTAAGAAAAATCATAACTTTTTATTCTAAATTAAATAAAAAGTTTATTTAAGATTAAAATGTTATATCTAAAAGAAACATGATTAGAGCCATAAACATTAAAGCTTAGTTTTTTTACGAAAAGTAATTGCTAAAATCAAGAAACTGGCTATCAGTATTCAGGGATTACAGGTACAACCTTGATAAAACTTCCTTGATTTTAGTATGCACATATTGTTTGTATAATTTTCTGGCAATTCAATAAGTAATAATTGTTTTCAATACTCGAGATAGTTGCTTATAACTGAAAATAAAGAATTTTCTGAACTTAACGGTGTTCGTTTAATTACAAAACTGTGTGACTTTGTTAAGGTAAATTATTAAATTATTTTGACGTAGTTTAATGTTCAAAGACAATTTCTAATTTCCTAAATGAGCTGTTGTCTCAGACTTTGACAAGTATCAAGTTTAGTTAGGTATAATATTATATGATATCGTGAAACAGTTTCAATATGTGCGTGTGTTAGTCAGATTGCAATTCGAATATCTAAATTCGAGCACGTAAAAAATGTAACTATGTCCTTAAGGCAATTTAATAAAGCATTCTTACGTTGTTTAATGCTGAAAAACAATCCCCACTTTCCTAAGTGAGCAGTTGTCTCAGACTTTCAGAACCCGTTGTGTTCACGAGGCAACATCGATGACCCAAAAAAGTAAGTTGTTTTTTTTTTTTTGGAGGTTAAAGAGAATCATCTGAAAGGAACAAAACTTATTCGTTTCAAGAGTTTGTTAGATGACAACTAATTATATTTTTATAGGAGAGGGAGTAAACGAGTATTCGGCTCACGTGATGGTAAGTGACTAAAGACGCTCATAAATAACTGCAACACCAGGGGCATTTCAGATGCGTTGCCGGCATTTAAAAAAGGAGTAGGCTCTTTTCTTGAAGGTCCCCAAGTTGTATCTGTCCGGAAAATCGCTGGTGGTAATCGATTCCACAGGGAAGTTGTGCGAGGAAGAAAACATCTTCTAAATTGCGCGGTAGTGGACCGCCAATCATCGAGATAGTATGGTTAGTAACGCGAGTTTTGTCGCGATGTGCAATGGTGAAATTGAGCGGCTGGAATTAGTCCAAACAATTAATCAGAGCACTCCCCGTGGTACATGCAAAATACGCAAAGAGATGCAACATCTCTACGCAGTGCCAGTGAGTCAAGCCGATTGAAAAGAACTCGGTAGTGTACGATACGAATCGCTCTGCGTTGGATACGGTCAAGTGAAAGGAGCTGGCACTGGGGAGCCCCTGCCCAAAGATGGGAACAGTATTCTATGTGAGGCCGAACCTGCGCCTTGTAAAGTTGCAGGCGGTGTGCCGGCATGAAATACTGTCCCGCTCTGCTGGGCACGCCAAGCTTTTTAGAGGCCACTTTGGCCTTCTCTTCCAAGTGACCACGAAACTGCACGTCACTCGATATGTCGACACCGAGGATTCCGATACTGGCTGAGGCAACAAGGGGAGTGCCTTAAAACTGAGGAGATACAACAAAAGCGTTACCTTTTGTTGTATCTCCTCAGGTGCGGTCAAAGCGGTCAACGTGCAAACTTGTGTCTTCTAGGGATTGAACTGTACTAGATTTAATCGCCCACAATCCGAGACTTTGTTAAACAAATTCTCGACTTAAGACACAAGGCGACGTTTTCCCGAGTAATACTGGCACGGCCGGTGTATAAAGCATCACCAGTGCTGTCATCTGGATAGCAATGTTTATTACCGGTTTGCAACATATCATTGATATGCAGAAGAAACAGCGTTGGTGATAGCACGCAGCCTTGTGGAACACCAGCATTAATAGGCTTGTAATCGGAGCACGCACCGTCTACTATGACCTTGAACCTCCGATTAGTCAGAAAACTGGTGATCCAATAGCACAATTTCTCGGGAATCCCGTAGGAGGGAAGCTTCGAAAGAAGCGCTTTGTGCCAGACCCGATCGAAGGCCTTCGCTGTGTCCAAAATAAGGGCCAATGCCTCCCTTGGACTCGATCGCCTGCGCCGATCTATGTGTAAGGTAAACAAGATGATCATCAGCTGAGCGACCCAGACGGAAACCGTACTGGCAGTCACTAATCAGCTGTTGCTCCTCAAGGTATCGCATGAGCTGGCAGTTAATATTGGACTCCTTTATTTTAAAGAAGAATGAGTTGATGGTTTTAGGCCTGTAATTGGACGGATTAGAACGGTTACCTTTTTTATGGATCGGGTGCACGAAAGCTGTCTTTAATTTTTTTATAGGATAAGGTTGACAAACGAGCACACAGTCCACCTGATGGTAAGTACTTGCTGTGGCACATAAACATCTACATTTATCCTCGATTACGAATCAAAATGCAGGTGCTTTGACATCCGTGAGGAATAGAATAGAATAAGTTTTTATTCAATAAAGTCATTTTTACTTTACCACTGGTTCGAAAAAAAACCTCTGTCCTGGGACGAACCAGAAAAAAACCCAGCGGGACTTTTTTTAAAAGTATATTTTACATTAATGATTGGTAGATACAAAATTTATTTTAGAAACAGCTTGGAAGCGACCACCTCATTCCCAGGGGTTATTATGAACCATGTATTCATTTATACCATAATAACCTTTTTTATACAGTTTCAACTTAACAAAACATTATATAATAATAGAATAATGTACAAATATAATATGTAAATAAAATAAGTAATAGAGAGAGCCTGTACACTTTCCGGGACCCTGTTGTAATAGCGTATACATTGCCCCACGAATGAACTACTGACTCTGTAGAGTCGAGAGACTGATATCACTAGCTTGTGTTTGTTCCTAGTGTTTACAGAATGTACATCACTTTTTTTACTAAAACTATCTTTGTTTTTGTTAACATACACTAAATTTTCGTAAATATACTGAGAGGCCAAAGTTAATATATTTATTTCTTTAAATTTGTCTCTAAGAGACTCTGTCAGTTTAAGGTTGTAAATAACTCTAATGGCCCTCTTCTGTAAACTAAAAATAGTTTCAGATTCAGCCGCATTTCCCCATAGCAAAATCCCATAAGACATTATGCTATGGAAATAACTGAAATAAACTAATCTAGCTGTCTCGACACTAGTGAGACCTCTAATCTTTTTTACAGCATAGGCTGCAGAACTTAGTCTGCTTGCTAGTTTGGACATATGGGGGCCCCACTGAAGCTTTGCGTCGAGAGTGATGCCAAGAAAAACAGTGGATACAACAGGGCTTAGTTCTTTCCCATTTAAAAACACATTGGTACTCAGATTTTTAACATTCGTTGTTGTAAATTTAATACATTTAGTTTTATTTCCGTTTAAATGTAGAATATTAACGTTAAACCAATGCACTAATTTTGATATAGCATTATTCACTTCGTCACATTAAAATGATTGACGTTTAAGTTTAAAAATCAAGGAATTATCATCAGAAAATAATACTATATCATGATTATCCCCTAAAAGAGAAGGTAAGTCATTAATATATACTAGAAATAGGAATGGTCCGAGAATGGAGCCCTGAGGGACACCCAATAGTACAGGTGACAGAAACAGAAACAGAAACTTTTTTATTCAATTTAGATTATAAACAATACTTATTGAAAGTCATTCTTTTGTTTGATTACCACTGGTTCGAAAAAAACCTGTCCTGGGAAGAACCAGCAAAATACCCAGCGGGACTTTTTTTTTAAATAACAGCTTACAATCATGATGTTTCACAAATTAACAACACAACAAATTAGAAATAGCTTGGTAGCGATCACCTCATTTCCAGGGGTTATTATCATCCATAAATTCCTTAATATTATAATAACCTTTTTATACAAACTTAGTTTAATAAAGTTTTTGAACTTTGAGCAGGTCAAACTTTTTATATTTTCTGGAAATTTCTTGTAAAAGCGTATACATCGCCTCAAGAATGAATTACTGACTCAATGGAGTCGAGTAACTGGTACTACTAGCTTGTGTCTGTTGCTAGTATTTACAGAATGAATATCACTTATTTTTGTAAAACTACTTTTATTTTTGTACATTACATTTTCATAAATGTATTGAGAGGCCAAAGTTAATATATTAATTTCCTTAAATTTTTGTCGCAGCGCCTCTATAGGCTTTAAATCATAACTTGCTCTTATGGCCCTCTTCTGTAAAACAAATATAATTTCAGTGTCAGCTGCGTGTCCCCATAGCAAAATACCATATGATATTATGCTATCGAAATAGCTGAAGTAAACTAGTCTAGCTGTTTCAACACTGGTTAGAATTCTAGTCTTTTTACAGCATATGCTGCAGAACTAAGTCTGCTTGCTTGTTTTGGTATATGGAGGCTCCACTGAAGCTTCGCGTCTAGTGTGATTCCAAGAAAAGTGGTGGTATCTACAAGACTCAGTTTCTCCCCATTTAAAATTACATAAGTATTTAATTGTTTGACATTTGGAGTCATGAATTTCATACATTTCGTTTTAGTGCCATTTAAATGCAAATTATTAACATTGAACAAATTTACTAATTAAGATATAGCATTATTTACTTCGTCATATTTTAGTAATTATCGACTGTTCGCGCCAAACGCTAATTTCAAGAATTAACGCGAGAGGGCGCTCGGCGCGGTGCATTCATACCGGTTTGACTTTCGGTCGTGCGTAGAACGCGCAAGCGCAGCAGTCGTCTGTCAGCGGTGCTAACGTGAGCACACTGTCAATTTTGTTAGGGAACTCGGAATAATTAGGCGCGGATAGTAAATATTCTGTCTAGGATTTGTGATGCGCATTCCGTGCTGGAGAGCTTCCCAGGGACTCATTGTGTCCGACTCAGAATCTGTGTAAGTGCATTCGACAATATTAGCTGGTGCGGCCTTTGATATTCTAGAAATAACTGTTGCTACGCGAAACGGTAGTGACCTTTGATCCGGACACTCCCTGTTCATTTTGTGTGTTAACCTTATAACAACCGAGAGTTAGTGGCTTCTGTAAGTTAGTTAATCGTACGATAGAGTTAATGAACTGTCATCGTGACGAACGAGGAAAGTGACTGTGGACAACGCCGTGGAAAGTTCCCTCAATTTGGAGCGGTGTCAACGCCCGGGCTGCTGCCGACGGCCAAGGTTTACTCGGGTCAATCACCATCAGTCACACCCAGATACACATCACATCACCTTATTTCCCTTGCACTACACAACCACATGCGACCTGACCGTCTCCGGAGGGACCAGTCGCCTTGGATATAGGTAAGTAAGCTCCGTCTATCATTTTCCCGGTCGAATGGCCGTAGTATAGAACGCTCCCCCATATAGTCTAGTGTAATTAGAGATTTTCCACTTTGGCCTGGAGGTGGCCCGACCTACGTCTGCTCGTGAAGTCTCCGCTGATGGGCCCCGGATGATTAAACCCTTGCTGGAGCAGCCAAAGGCCGTAACAAACTTGTAGCAGAGCGTGGTTCCGGGTTCGATTCCCCGGTCGATCCCGACCATAGTGTTTGATAAAAATTAAACAATTCTGGTGCCAGGTAGCGTTGGTTTGATTGGTTTAATTTGTATCTACAATCACGCCCGTCCGTAATACGTAAAAATATTTGTTTGTACGTAATAATAAAATTATTTTCCTTTGTTGCTTTGTTGCTTGCCTTTTTTTTGGGTTAGTGGGTAGATTGAAAAGCCGCGCCATAGGTTGCTCAAGCGGGAGTTTTTCTAGAGATATTCGTCATGTAGGTAGATGGTTATTTTACGTAATCGGTTAATTATCGTTGTCGGATAGTTGTAGTTGATTACTTATTGAAGGGTCGATTTCCGAGCTAGGCATTTTTTGTTGATTATTAATTTGTATTTGAACTAAAAAGTAGTAATTTGTATTTGCGCCATTTGAATTTAACTTGATTTTATCGCACTAGTATTTGTTATTTGTTAATTTGATTTGTGTCTTTTCTTTTGTGCTAACTTGGTTTGATAAGTAGTAAGCCGTATTTGTGTAATTTCTATTCAACTCGATTTGATAGGAACTGCATTTGTTAACAGTTAATTTTTTGTTGTATTTGTTATTTGTTATTTTTGTAATTTGCGCTCGAGCCGCGTCGTAATTGTATTTTGCAGTGATGTCATCGCCCAAGCTACTAATCCGTTGCCTGCGGACTGAGTTACGCTGGGCCACCAGCGCCCATGCTTTGATAGGTCGACCGGATAGGGTCCATAACTTGATGAAGCGGTTCTAGCTGGTGGATGCTCGAAGGGCCGCAGTGGAGGAGGCTTACGCTGAACTCGAGGATTCGGATGTGGAGAAGAGAGTCCTGGACTCCTGCTTCGCCGACTACGAGCAGTTCATTTCGCTCACGGACGAGTTGATCGAGGCTGAAAGCAGGTATGCCGAGGAGGCGCGTGAAGCTCGGATGAGTGGCCTGCCCGAGTCCTCTCGGAAGCAGCTTCAGCCGGAGCTGTTGGGACGACTCCCAACTCTGGACTTGCCAAAGTTCTCCGGGGTCCTTTCCGAATGGCTGACCTTCGATAGTCTTTTCGACAGCCTAGTGTATGCCCGGAGTGACTTGACTCCGAGCCAAAAGATGGCGTACCTCCTGGCCTCATTGGAGGGTGAGGTCCTGGGCGTCGTCGGCCACTTGAGATTTTCGGACGACGCCTAACAGACTGCTCGGGACCTGCTAGCCAGAAGATACGCCAACGCCCGGCGAATTGCGGACGAACATGTTAAGCAGCTTCTCAGCCTCCCGCTGCTTAGTGACCGGGCCAGACTACGTCCGGAACTGTTGAATCCAGTCTTGGTGGCCTGTAATACGTTAAGGCGGCTGGATTTACCAGTGGGCGAATGGGCTTTTTTGTTGCTCCGCATCGTGCTGTCCCGTCTACCTCTCGTCCTTCGAATCCTTTTTGAGAAGAGGTACGGCGGGGATGAGGCCTCCTATATTTCGCCCTTCTATGACCTGCTGCGGTTTTTGGAGGAGCAGTGCCGGCAGATCGAGAACGCGACGGGCGCCGTTGACGACTTACGAGCTGTGCCCAGTGAGATGCTGAATCCACCAGGCAAGTCGTCGTCAACCCCCCCCCCCCCTGCTTCTATTGTCGAGCATCTGATCAACGGGTAACGTCGTGCCCGTAATTACTAGGTAAGCCGATTCCGGCGAGGCGAAATATCGCCAAAGAGCGCCGCTGGTGCTGCTCATGTTTGGAAGGGCACCTCCAGCGAGACTGTCCGCATCGGCGGCCCTGTCTGCATTGCCAGGGCAATCACCATGCAGTTTTGTGCCTGGGTGCGAACGGCGTCTCCTCTCTAGTCTCTGCCAGCCCCTCGACCCCCACGGGCGGTGGCGCTCAGCCACGCCTTCTGACGAGCGACTCTCGGCGCCCTTCGGCCAGCCACCAGGCCCCTAGGTTTGAAAGGGGTCCCTCCCCCGACCAGTCGGGGGGTAATTCCCCCAGAGGCGGGGGTGTCATCGCCCCCCCTCAGCGTGTGGAGAGGAACTTCACGTCCACTCATCGGTCCGCTGGACCCTTCTCACTCCCGTTAGCTGAGTGGCCGCGACTGGTGTACCACTGCTTCCCATTTGATGGAGGCGGCCCTGGTTAGCTGCCGCCTTAGCTCCCACCACGGCCGCCTCCACTGAGCCTTAAGCGGTCAACAGTCCACTTGTCAAATGTTCTGTTGCCGACGGCCTCAGTGAAGGCGTACAACCCGAGTGGCGACTGTTAGCGGTTGCGCTCTATTGGTCTCGGGTTCACGCCGTGTGGCCTCCACTTGGTGGTGGGAAGATTAGGGCCCCCCTGGAGCGTTGAATCACACTGTCAAGGGGTATTAGATTTGATTTGGTCGAGCACTTAGTTAAAATTTCCTTGAATTAAAATTAAAAAATGCTTTTGGGTCTGCCGCGAAATTTTCATATTTGTAGCGGTTGTGATTAAAAGAATTGAATTTAATCTACTCCTTTAAATGCGGCTATATATGTTTTGTAAATATATTTAATCACTGTATTTGATTGTTGCGTCTGTTTGCTGAAAGGAAAGTTTGAATTCATTTGAAATTGAATGTCGCGCTATTTGGAAAATAGTGTATATGTTTTGTGATAGTGTTTAATAATTTTGCTTTGTGAAAATGACGGCTGAAATTAGATAACCCTATTTGTGCCGAAAGGAATAAGGAGTCGTTCTTTCGTTGGTTTTCGCATTTGTAGGCACTGTCTAAGATACTTATTTGAAATGAGAAATAGGGCTGTCTTAAATTTGGAAGGAAAACATTTTATCTTACGCTAACATTTCGAATAAATATTTTTTCTTACTGGCAAACACTCTTTAACTTTGAAGCGAGCAACCCTTTTTTCAACTACACCCGCAACGTTCGCTAGTAACGGCCAACTTCCTCGTCAACCCGAGCACTAACGCTCTTGACAGTACACATTACGTGCGCGTTTCGTTACCAACAGTGGATAAGGTCTCATTCCCCTGCTTCATCGAATACTAAGGCAGTTTTCCATACCTGACCTGTGGATAAAAGAACAATAGTGGACACATTTGGCCAGAAGACACATCACACCGGGCCCGATAAACGTCGGGTAGCTCAGAAATTACCCAGGTGAGTGTTTGCCATGTCTTATGTGTACATAACATAATTATTTTTAGATCGTCGCGAGCCAAATCTTTCCTTTCAAATCGTGATGTCTTAATAAGAGTGTTATCATTAGTTTCACACACACTGTAATTTTTAAATTTAACGTACATACGTACTTTCACCGACGTGTCGTATAGGCCATCTTTGCAACGCAAAGTAATAGTACTGCCTGGAATTCATTTTATGACTTATATATTTCACTCGTACATAACAATAATGCCTACACGGATGCGGAGAAATTCAGATATTTACTCCTTACTTTAAAAAATGAACCTTATAATTTATTAAATCAATACCCATTACCGATGCGAAATATTCTGTAGCCTTACAGGTATTAATTTTGCGTTATGAGAACAAAAGAATTATAGCATTCACTCATCTCGACAAAATTCTCGATGTTGAACCTTGTTCAGAAAAATCAACAATCAGCTTACGTAACCTACTAAACATTTACCAAGAATACATTAAAGCACTTGAAGTCATGAAATTTCCTACAAACGAATGGAGTTTTATCTTATTAACGATTTTACTGCAAAAAATTATCTCATCTATCCGCAAACGTTTTGAGTTATCATTAAAATAACCATCAGAAATTCCTGATATCAACACACTAATATCCTTTTTGGAGCGGGAATTGTGCGCAAGCGAAATTTCTCGCCCTAATTTCGGTCAGATTACTAAACACGAGGGTCAATCAAAATCAAACGCACCGGCACCGGCACGCAATCAGGCAGCGGCTACCGCCGCTGACATTACAGAAGCCACTAACTCTCGGTTGTTATAAGGTTAACACACAAATGAACAGGGAGTGTCCGGATCAAAGGTCACTACCGTTTCGCGTAGCAACAGTTATTTCTAGAATATCAAAGGCCGCACTAGCTAATATTGTCGAATGCACTTATACAGATTCTGAGTCGGACACAATGAGTCCCTGGGAAGCTCTCCAGCACGGAATGCGCGTCACAAATCCTAAACAGAATATTTACAATCCGCGCATAATTATTCCGAGTTCCCTAACAAAATTGACAGTGTGCTAACGTTAACACCGCTGACAGACGACTGCTGCGCTTGCGCGTTCTACGCACAACCGAAAGTCAAACCGGTATGAATGCACCGCGCCGAGCGCCCTCTCGCGTTAATTCTTGAAATTAGCGGTTGGCGCGAACAAACCCCCGTCCCGTACATAAGGATTTAGGTCTGCGAGCAAACTGTTCAGCGGGACAAGGTCGCGACGGCAAGTTACAAGACCGAATCTACAACCAAACTAGATCACCTTAGGTGCCCCATCAGGTCTTGCAACCCTAACCAACGCATCAATATTACAGCCCCAATGTGGGCAAGCCGGAGGGTTGAACTGGATGCCCTTCCTTGACATCGCAGCCCATAAATAAGTCCTATTCCTAGACAGAAGTCCGACGACCTCCTTCAAACACCTATCTATGCTCCTATGATTAGTTCCGCAATCCGACCGGATCAGGTCTGCAAACAGCGACGCGACACGAAGCGGCCCAGAGAGGCCTCCAAAGCTTCAGTGCAGAGAGCACCCACAATTCCACGTGAACGTCGTCTGTGGAGAGCCGAACGAAACGCACAGATAGTCTCTAGTATGAATTTTCAACAAGTAAGCCTTACCAAGCCATCCCCCATATAATCATTTGCTAAATAGTGCGGCAGCTGATTTCAATCTAATAATCTCCAAAACTAGCTAGCCTGTTAGACAAGTAGTCCTATGCTCATATTTCAACTAATTTTTCAAAAGCATCAATGTTCAACTACAGAATTAATTCAACCAAATTAATCACCGATGCACATAGGTTAATTTGCAAATTAAACCAAACAATAAACGTAAGAGACAGCCCTATTTCTCATTTCAAATAAGTATCTTAGACAGTGCCTACAAATGCGAAAACCAACGAAAGAACGACTCCTTTTTCCTTTCGGCACAAATAGGGTTATTTAATTTCAGCCTTCATTTTCACAAAGC
Source organism: Parnassius mnemosyne (assembly GCA_963668995.1). Lineage (NCBI taxonomy): Eukaryota > Metazoa > Arthropoda > Insecta > Lepidoptera > Papilionidae > Parnassius > Parnassius mnemosyne. The sequence goes on along the minus strand of CAVLGL010000046.1, from coordinate 10,760,229 downwards.
AAAATGATTAAACACTATCACAAAACATATACACAATTTTCCAAATAGCGCGACATTCAATTTCAAATGAATTCAAACTTTCCTTTCAGCAAACAGACGCAACAATCAAATACAGTGATTAAATATATTTACAAAACATATGCAGCCGCATTTAAAGGAGTAGATTAAATTCAATTCTTTTAATCACAACCGCTGCAAATATGAAACCGATATCACTCGAAATGCTAAGGTCTGGAGAGGGTGTGGTTGCAGGCCTGCTATGCACCTTGTTTGATTTATGTTGTGAACTGAAGTGGGTATCGGAAGACTAGTGCAAAGCCGTTATAGTCCCAATATATAAGATGAAGGGCTCGCTTCAGGACTATAAAAACTACCGTGGTATCAGCTTGCTTAGCATTGTTGGTAAACTGTATGCTAATTAATTGAAAGAGTTATGGAAGAAACTGATGGAAAAATTTGGGATGTGCAAGCTGGATTTAGAAAGGGGATGGGGTGTACGGATCAAGTTTTTCCATGCACATGATTGCGGAGAAGTTTTTGGCCAAAAACCAGAAAAATTTTTGTGCGTTCATGGGCTTGGAAAAAACTTATGACAGAGTGGACAGGAATTGGTTATGGCAAACACTGAACTCATTTGGGTTGAGCGCTGGCTTGATACAGGCATTAAGGTCTTTTTATAGGGACTCTAGTGCTTGTGTCAGGATCAACGGGGTCTACTCGGACTGGTTTGGCATTCATAAAAGTGTCAGACAGGGCTGTGTAGCTTCCCCTTGGCTGTTTAACTTATTTACGGACAGTTGTTTGCAAAGTGTTGGCTGAGAATGGGTGAGTTAACCGTCAAATGCCTTTTGTACGCCGATGATCATATCATATTTGCATCGTGGGCGGCCGAGTTGCAAAAGATGGTTACTTTAATAAACTGGTCATTGAAATAAAGGGGTATGAAAGTGAATGCAAATAAGACGAAAGTGATGGTTTTTGAAAGAGAATAAAGTAACACGTTATGTGAAATAAGAATAGAAGGGGAGTTGATTGAGCAAGTGGTTGAGTTTGTATATTTGGGATGTTTATTTAGCAGCGATGGTAGATATGATATGGATATAAAACGACGAGTGAACGCAGGAAATAGAGTGAATGTGGCTCTACACGCTATTATGAGGAGTCAAAATGTATCAAATAAGGCACGTATGGCAATTTATAATACTGTGTTAGTCCCTACTTTAATGTATGGTAGTAAAAGTTGGGTATGGCAGAAGAAGCATGAGAGTAGAATAAATGCTATAGAAATGCCGCCCTTAAAGGATATGCTAGGGCTGAATCTGAATGACAGGGTGAGAAATAGTGTGATAAGAGAAAAAAGTGGTTTGCAAGATGACGTTGTGATAAGGATTAAGAAAGGAATGCTTCGGTGGTTTGATCATGTAGAAAGATTGAAGGAGTCACAAAGCAAATTTATGTTGCAGAAGTGAACGGCAGGGTCGGGAAGGGACGCCCTAGACGAAGGTTTATTTAAGTGTTAATTATAATTTAATAGGATTCACCATTAAATAGATAATATTTCATTATACAAAGTTTTTAATGTAACTATTGAGACAATATTGAGATTGTGAAATTACATAAAATACTTAAAAGAATAAAAAATTCACTTTTAATAAAAAGTAAACGCCGAAATTAAGAAACGAAAAAGAATCAAAAACTTTCACATTCTAAAGTCAGGACTTAAATTCATTCATACACTATATCTCAGCACCTATATTCTATAAAAAAATGTAAAAGTGAATGATGTGGCAATAATTTAAACAAATCGTTGGCTGGTCCAGACCTTAGTCTCCGTTTCTACACTTAATATTCACGTTTTACGTGTTATTTTATTTTGTGGGTGCAGCATGTATAGGTCAGCTTGACCGCGAAAGGTCCACACTCTCATTATAATTGCTTCGTTTTCATATGGTGGGTTTTAAAAACCAGAGACCATTTCTAGTAACGAGTCATTTGGTTTAAGAGCACAGTGGTCGCATCTTTATTTTTATTCTTAATCGAGAATAGACGTAGATTTCTATGATCCACTTACCATCAGGTGAATTGTGTGATCCGCTAGTCACCCTCATTTTATAAAAAAAGAACTCACCTGCTAAATAATCTAGAGTAGTTTTCGAAAATAGTGCATATTTCTGCGTTTAGTGACTATCTACTGACAAATACTGTATTATATCTCTCGCACACTAAGTGATACCGAGTAAAATCCATAGAATAAACTCATGCAATTAAATAGAGTTCTGTCAAACATTTGACATAAATTTTGTTGTGTAATCCCATCGAAGTATACAAACTTACTATCCAAAATGGACCTTTTCTTAAATCTAATAACGACCCGTACAGTTTAGACCATTCCCAAATTAATGTGTTTGGATAAGACCCAAATAGATTTTATCGTAACGATATAAGCACTACGCAGTAGTAATTAAAAAGTAGATGAGGCAATTTGTCCTCCCTTGCGATTTTTAGTCTTTATACGAAAATAAATTGTAATTCCTCAGTATATAAAATGGACAGAAAATACCAGCAGACTTTTAAGTCCATAACTTCATATGGAGGGACACTTACAAGAATGCGCAAGAAGGGAGGCATAAATATTTTTATTGTGAATATTTGCCTTCACTCACTTTATCATCAAATCAAAATGGTGGCTTGTTTAAAGAATAACAAACAAGCACACAGTCCAACTGATGGTAAGGTAAGTGAATGCTGTGATCCATAGACATCTACATCAATCCTCGGTAAATAATCAAAATTAAGTTGCGTTGCCACCCCTAATAACTAAGATGAAATGCCTCGTTTCCATTAAAAAGGGTCTACGGTTCTCTACACTCACCACACGAAACACAGCACCATTGAGCTGCTATTTTACGGCGGTTGAGTCGACCCATTCGTGCTACAACTACAATATAGCTGCAGCGTGGCTCTACCACGTTTAAAAATACAGCAGCATTCAGAATATAGTGATGTATATTCGTTCACCATTATAAAAGAGGGTTCGGGTGGTCCCATTACTTTTACCGTGGTTAAAGTGAAATAAAAGAGTAACTCACCCTAAAATTCTAGGTTATAAACTCAAAATTAGAATTATTGAAAATTATAATTAATTAAATGAATGTCATCAAAACATACACGTTTCACAAAAAGGTTTTGTTTATTTTTATTTAAGTAAAGGATCATTCTGAATGACGAAGGTAAATACAAAAATTTAAAATTTGTGATCAATTCATAAAATTATTATAATATGTTCAATTATTCGTACATTTAGATTTAAAAATAGCGTAATTCTAAAAGCTAAAATAAAACCGTTAAGGACTAACAATTTAAACAACTTTACCGCACAACTTTTAACAAGCTTCGCTTAATAGAAAACTAATATCAAATAGAAAATCGAATGAAAATTGGGGCAACTTTAGTTTCATATATTTTTGCCCCCCCCCGATTAATTAGTAAGATTCACAAAAAGGGTAAAAGGTATTATATCTTATATGTTACTTAGAATTATGGCTTAAATAAATAGTTATCTGCATGAATCTTATAAATGATTGAATTTAAAAATTGTTTTGTTAAACCGCTAGTTATATTTAGTTATGTTGTAAATATTATTTATTGGTGCGGGTGGGGATCGAACCCAGGTAACTCGTGAACTGTGTTTACCGTAAGCTATTAGCCCCTGAACTACCACCACGAAATTGTAAATCACAATACGTTGATGAGACCGTATATTAATTATATAAAAATATCCACTACCCCATTTCGTAGTGGGTGTCGTAAGAAGCCAGCTGATGAGGAGCAGCGTCTTCTTTATAATGTTGCTCGCCACAATTAATGGATGGTACATGGCAACACTAGTTACCACTAGCGCCCTCTAGTATCGAGTAGCAGAACTAGGAGAGTCAAGATCCTTCTAGAAATTTCCATGGAAGAACTTTCTAGAACTATCGACACCTAGTAAGTCGGGACCGGTATGTACTCGAACATTCTAGATGTTTCTACAGTAGAAGTTTTGGAAACCAGCTAGAGTCCTATAAAAGGCCGGTATAGACCGCGATCTGGGGGCTTGCGCCCCCTTTTCCCTAAAGGGGGTCGATTCTTATTCGGCAAAAAGGCCATACAGGTCAAAGTCAATCCAACAGTTGGTGTTTAGTGGGTAGGCACTTCTTAGTGAGTCCCACATGCGCAGCCAGCTGCGTGGTATGCTATGAGCATTCACCACCTCCCTTCCACGCTTCCGGAGGGTAGCCTTGCATTAGCTGCAAAAAAAGCGACTGGGTACAGTATCGAATTGGCGATACAAGCGAATACTTCGAAGCGATACAAGAGCAAAGTAAAGTGATCAGTAGTACAATTGTGTTTTATTGTTAGTGTGGCTTTAAGTTGTAATTTGTGTTCTGTAATTAAAGTGTCAATTTTGGTAATTCAATCGGCAGTTTTCAATTGTCTCGAACCCCAAGCTCGTTACAATAATAACTAAAATAATTTAAAAAAAACTGCTGTTGCCAACCTCTCTGCCAAGCGTGGAAACTTTAGCAGAATTCCCTTTATGACGCAAACAATGGGTAAGCCATTTGTTCAGCAGCGGACTATTTATGCTGTAATGGATGAATAGATAATCCACAAAAAGAAAATGCAATTGTGACAACTCTACAATTGTTAACCATTGCGCAGTGCACACTGCCAATTTACCGGATGAAGCTCTGACGATTGACAGATGACGGAAAATTCATCGGAATATATATAAATATTAGAGGCTAGTAATTAGGAACAGAATAATCAGTGCGCTTATTCAAACCTGTCTGTCCAACGTGGTCAGCATGGGCTAAAGTTCCGATTTATACAAGATACACGGTGTGTAACTTTAAAATTTTAATTTTAATGATAGTAAAAATTTTATTATTTTTTAGTTTTGAAGTCGGTGTTTGCTTTTTATAAAAAAATAATTACTTTTTGCTCTTTGAATGGTCTAAGGAATATCACAATTGTAATATAACAATTAAAATGTCTTCTAAATAGATATATTAAAATCTTCGTCTCCTATTTTTCCACGCATAGGAGTGGAATTTTTTCTCTTAATTTAAATTTATTCAAACGTATATTATGGGGCCATAAGTAAAGTAACAAATTTAATAAAAAAAAGTAAAGGCTTATTCTTTTCCGATAAACCATAGGGTAACATATATGAAAACAAACGCTCGGAACATAAAACTTCCTCGTTTTTTGAACTGTGTGTTGTGGTAGGTATTTTAAGAAACTGTTCTGCCACCAGGGCGTTGCCACTTAGGAATGAGGTGAAATATTTGGCAGATTTCGTATCGGGATAAGTTACGTATATATCATATGTCGATGTGTGACGCTCAGACTTATCTCAACAATATCTTAACACTCTGGATCGTCTCCTTAACAACTGTGTCAGATACATGTATGGTCTTCGTAAATATGACCATGTATCTTCTTTTCATACGGAGCTTAACTGGATGCCATTAACTTTACTTACGTTAATCTATTTCAGGTTAATAGTGTTAGTGACACATATCTATAAGAATCCTCATACCTTAAAATAAATTTGATAGGAATTATTTTCAATTCTCTTAGTAGGCCGTCTTTTTTTGGTTTGGACAACGTTTTAACTAATTTTAAATGGTACAAACGTTTTGAATGACATATTATACTGCGGTAAATATATATGATACTTGATTGATTCTGGTAATTCTATGAATGTGAGAATAATCATCATTTATCTTTTCATAGCTTTTTCCTTTTCTCTAAAGCATTTAGTGTACAAACAGCTTTTTATGGTAGAGCTAAATTGCAGTATGTAGCTTATTATGGCTACAGCAAAGATCGGCTCATCCAGTGTAAGATTATATAATTAATTTAAATTATAATTACTTTCGCATTTACCACGGGCAGTGCTCTGAAGAATTGTTCGGATTAATCGCAGCCGCCAAATTTCACGAACGCACATCGCGGCAGAACTCCCGATACTATCCACACCATCTGGATGATTGGCGGTCCACCACTGTGCGATTTAGAAGATGTTTTCTTCCTCGCACGACTTCCTTGTGCAATCGATTACCATCAGCGATTTTTCCGGACCGATACGACTTAGAGACCTTCAAGAAAAGATCCTACTCCTTTTTAAAAGGCTGGCAACTCATCTGCGATTCCCCTGGTTCCCCTGATGTTGCAGTTGTTCATGGGCGGCGGTAGTCACTTATCATCACGTGAGCCGCATGCTCGGTTGCACCCTCTCCTATAAAAAAAAAGATCAAGCTCGCTCAAAATATCAGCCTGAAATAAAATCACAATGCTGTTGAATATATTATGCAGTTGTGTATCTCACAGAATATCAGCGTAAAATAGCAGCTTTACATTGCTGTGTTTCGTATAGTGGGTGTAGGGAACCGGAGACCCTTTTTACTGCAAAAGAGGCATTCCATCTTAGTCTTCACGGGTAACAGTGCATCTGCATTTTATTCTTTATTGAAGATAGATATAGATTTCTATGGGTCACAGCAATCACTTACCAGAAGGTGGACTGTGTGCTCGTTTGACACCCTATACTATAAAAAAATGCTGGAGACCCTATTTACTGGTAACGAGGCATTTAGACCTAATCATCAGGGGTGTCAATACTTCTGCATTTTTTTCCTTGCTTCAGAATAAATGTAGATTTCTGTAGTCTACAGAGATGGACTGTGTACATAAACAGTCGATTGATCAACAAATAAATGCTTTAGCAAAAATGAAAACGAACATAATATTCTTATGTGCCACTTATTTCACCGAAGTAAAATAATGGAAACAGGTGTTTTAAAACCTTTCAACGAATTTTCACAAAATTAATAGCAAACAAAAAATAAAGAAAATTTATCTGTTGTCTATGCATTAATGCCGCAATAAAGCAATTTGAATTGAAATAGATTTGTTCAGAAACCAATAAAGAAAATTCTAATTTCTACAATGTTGTCTATAAGCCTATATAGGCTTTAAGAACTATGATAATAAAAAAAAAAACTAAAACTAGAAACTTAGTTATCATATAGTCCTACTCCCCGCGGTATCGTGCCAAGAACGCTGGCTGCGTTTCCCCGCTGAATGGCTATACTTAGCCTTTGAGCGAGGAAAGAACCAGCCCTCTTATCACCAGCAGCAACGACCAGCCGCGGATGGAGTTCCTTTAGGAACTTCACCGCACATGGACCCCACGGACCGATAGTCTCTACAGCAAATGGCACAAATATGTAGTCATCTCTCAAAGACTCATATTTGCGCCACTTACTCAGCTCAGCTGCCTCTGATGCCGCCCCGGCTTTAAACGAGGTACCCCTGAGATGAGAGGCCGCCAGAGTGTCTACGCAAGTAGCATCCCACACTTGGGCTTTACCTCTCTCCCAAGGGACCAATTTCATACCGTCGGGTCTCTTGCCATCGTCTCTAAATATTCCACAAGGCTCTAAAACCGAGGGAACATTTATAGAGGCAAGAGCCCTTCGGATGACATCGTTCAAAGAACTGTGTCGTGAAAACCTACCAGCGCTTTTCTTACATGAAAATCCGTGGAGCCCAAACTTGTCGACGCTGCTACCACAGGGGCACTGATAGGCTTTAAGTGGTTGAATAAACCTTTATTTTACTTAAATGCGCATATTATATTATAGAGCCGTTGTAAAAATATCTGTGACTATATAAAAACTCCTCCGTTTAGAAATAACATCAAGGAATAAAAACGAAAGCAGTACCTCAGATTAGATAGATTATAAGTTATGAGGCGAAAAATAGTCATAATAACGAGTATAATGGTGTGCAAAAAAATATAATTATATACTTTTTTATAGGATAAGGTGACAAACGAGCACCCAGTCCACCTGATGGTAAGTGGCTGCCACTGCGACCCATAGACATCTACATCTATACTCAATAAAGAATCAAAATGTAAATACGTTGTTACCCGTGAGGAATAAGATGGAATGCCTCTTTTCCAGTAAAAAGGGTCTCCGGTTCTCTACACTCACCATACGAAACACAGCAGTGTTAAACTGCTATTTTACGCTGTTAGTCTGTGAAAGCGTAGTCCTTCCCCGGTGGAGCCGACCCATTCGTGCTACAACTATATTACTAATATAGCTGCGGCTATACTTCATTTAAAAAGCTGTTTGAATACGTATGCTGCACTAAAAGTATCGGGAATGGAATATTTCCATTGTTCCTGTCATATTAAAATCTTTTTAATTAAAAAGTCCTTGGTTTTTAAAATTGAATACCGTTTATTTTTTTAATAAAGATTCTCGGTCGTGTCACAAGGTTTAGTCAAACTTGTTTAGTCGTTAAGAAAATGGAATTGACTCGAGAAAATTCAAGAGTGATGATTTATTATGACTTTCGAAGTGGTTTAACACAAAAACAGTGTGTTGACCGGATGATTTCTGCATTTGGTGATGAAGCCCCATCCAAAACCACAATTTATCGCTGGTTTGGTGAATTTCAACGTGGACGTATCAAGCTCAGTGATGATCCCCGTCAAGATCGTCCAAAAACTGCAGTCACCCAAGAAAACGTTAATGCTGTGCGTAAGCTGATTGAGGAAGATCGACATGTGACATACCGCGAAATTCAGGCAACTTTAGACATTGGCATGAGTCAAATACAAATAATCTTGCATGAACAATTAGGTGTAAAAAAGTTGTTTTCCCGATGGATACCGCATTCGCTCTGTGAAGAGCAAAAAGCGGCTCGCGTTACTTGGTGCGTCAGAACTCTCGAAAGATTCCACGCAGGATCCTCAAATGCTGTACACAACATCGTATCAAATGACGAATCCTGGATATACGCGTACGAAGCCGAAACAAAAAACTACTCACGAGTTTGGGTGTTCGAAAATGAGTTAAAGCCAACAAAAATTGTTCGTTCACGGAATTTTGCAAAAAAATGGTGGCCACGTTGTCTCCAAAACCGGCCATGTTACGACTAATTCCTCTTGAGGGACAAAGAACGGTTAATGTAGAATGGTATGCCAGCATTTGTTTGCCACAGGTCGTTTCTGAACTCCGTAAAGAGAACTGCAACCGCCGCATCATCCTCCATCACGACAATGCGAGTTCTCACACCGCACACAGAAAAAAAGAGTTTTTAAAGAAAGAAAACATAGAATTATTAGACCTTCTGCCGTACAGGCCTGACCTAAGCCCTAAAGATTTCTATAATTTCTCTAAAATAAAGAATAAATTACGTGGATAGAGATTTTTATCACCTGAAGAAGCTGTGGACGCCTACAAAACGGCCATTTTGGAGACCCCAACTTCCAAATGGAATGGTTGCTTTAATGATTGGTTCCATCGTATGGAAAAATGTGTCAAATTTTGCGGAGAATACTTCGAAAAGCAATAAATACATTTTTAAATAGTAATATTGTGTCTATTCCTTCATTCTCGAAATTTTCAGTGCCGCCAGTACAAATCAATTTTATTTAGTTTTGTAACCGATGAATCATTAATGGATCGAAGCGAGTGAGATCTTATCACGTTAAACGAATCGTTGTTTGTAACTTAGTAGGTACTTGTATTTGTATGTACATATATCTGTATTTTTTGTATGTATTTTTGAGAGATCGTATTTCAATCAAATTTAAAATGTTTGTATATAATATAATGGATAAATAGTAGTTTTTGAGATATGAAAGGGTGTGAAATGGGGTGAAAAAAAACCCAGTACATTGGCCTAAGACTAATTTTGGAAAAAGCGTCATTTATGTTTATTTTGTTTGTTTTAGTATTAGTTTGTTCGTTTTGGTATAAGAAAAACATCCGGTGAATACTCTCAATAAACTCTGCTGGAGTCTATAAAAGTCGTACGGGAGCAACATACGACAGTTAAGGTAGCCAAGGCTTACGGTGTCCCTAGAATAATCATAATCGTACAGGTAAATGGTGATGAACATCTTAACAGTGGTAGAGCCACGCAGCAGCTTTTGCTGCCGCACGGATGGGCCGGCTTGAACCGGGGTGGTACCACGACTTCACAGAAAACCAGCGTGAAGTAGAGGTTTACTTCTGCGTTTCGCTTGGTGAGTGCGGGTGGCCGGAGGCCCTTTTTACTGGAAATGAGGCATTCCATCTTAGTCCTCACGGGTGACAACGCATCTACATTTTGATTTGTAATAGAGGATAGATGTAGATGTCTATGGGCCACAGCAACCACTTAGCATCAGGTGGACTGTGTGCTCGTTTGTCACCCTTATCCTATTAAAAAAAATCGAGGTTTGAAATCGAACACTCATGGTCGACCAACAGTAAGAAAAAAATATGGCTGCAATGCACCATGGATTTGATTTAACTCAGCGAGAAATCAGAGCTTTAGTTGGCCAAAATGTCTGTCGCAATTAATTTGATTCTCCCTTCAAAGATGTAATTCTGGGAGACGAGTGGATAAGAGGCTTCAAAAAAAGGAAAAAAACTATCCACTAAAAAACCTCAAGCCGTCGAAATCGCAAGAAGAAAAGTTGTCGACTCGTTTATTACCAACAAGTTCTACGGTTTACTTGAGACAGTCGTACAAAAGCAACAATTCGAAGGCGATCAAATAATTGAATCTTGATGAAACAAGTATTGATAAGAGCCAGGAAAGTTGAAAATAAATAGCCTAACAGGTTTTCAAAACAATAGCTCACCAAACCGCGATAATACAACAGTATTGTTCGCATGCAATGCCTGGGGCCAGAAAGTTCCTAAGTTAATAATTTTCAAAGGAACGTATCTTTGGAATACATGGTTACCTGATGATACTTCGATTAATTCGGCGTATCGATATATATATATATATATATATATATATATAATTTGCCGGTACGCCGAAGGGTTCGATAGAAGTTTCAGTCTTCGAAAGTTACTTTTCAAATGTACTGTTCCCGGAAATATACAAATCAGGCAAACCACAACTTGTGATATACGACGGCCATTCAACACACCTTGAATTAATTGTTATTATAAAGTATGAAGTATCAAGTATGAAGTATACCTTGAATTAAATGTAAATTACTTTTGACGAATAAGCAGGCTTGGTATATGTACAATGAGAGCAAATTTAGGATTCTTAATTTTACAAAAAGAGGTCTGCAACTTTTTGTTTGTTTGGCACCAAATATTGCCCTGAGAAAACTTTTTTTTGCATGCGAAACAATAGCAACAGGTAAACATCAGCTGCGCTTCCTTAAGTGTATGATACCATATCTTAAGTTGGTGGCAACGTATCCATGTTAAGCAGTAAGTGCAGCTTTTTGTGAGACAGTTTGTGTGCACGACGCAAACAAAGTAATACGTCAAACGAAATACTTACTAAATGCTTGTCGTAACCGACGCTAGTTGAACAACCTAGGGGCGGTTGGCGGAGCTATGAGGGTGTTACGATCATCGGGCCGCGCTCACGGTTCAACAACTAGCGATGGTTGCACACAACAACGCGGAAAAAGCCTTATTCAGAATATTAAAAAAATATAACTTTGTATTTTAATAAATAGTATTGTAACTATGCAATAACTCTCCCAATAAAGGCACCGAACGAATAGCGAGAGTAAGCATAGATTTAGAATGTAGTAATAAATTAATATAAAATTGTAAAGTAATTATTGTAATTAGTTAATGTAAATTGTATTCCTTTATATAGTACAACTTACCTTTCTTGTATATTAAGCCCTTAGGCACGTAAAATAATCGACAGGGCATGTTATCGTGACGCGGCCGCGGAGCAAATGAGGCACTATAAATATAAAACGGCGCGGTGCGCCACGACGTTTTATATTTATAGTGCTGAGGCGGGGGGCAGGGTCCTCAGCCTAAAGTTATTGGAAAACAAAGTTTAAACCTTTTAGTATGTAGAAAAATTGTTGTGTACATATTAGCATGATAAGTAGTTGTAAGAATATTATATATTTAATTCTGTTCATTAGTTTGTATGAAATATAACCAATAAAGAAAGGCGCGGGGGTGAGGCAAGGGTCCGCTGGCCAGCAACGGCCAAATCATATAAAAGACGGGCCGGCTGTTACGATCGGCAGTCGCTCTCCAGCCACCGGAAAAGAAGACACAACAAGAAAAGAAAAAGTACAAGTTCCTCCTCACCGCCGCTTGCCTCCTGTTTAAGTAAGACCAGCGCGTTTCATTCATTTTTCGAACGGCGATCCGTAACAGTTTGTGTTAATTTTATTAAAGGATAAACAAATTTCCTAATTTTACTTGTAAGATATTCGGTATGCGGTTTCCAGCTTACACATTCATCAACCAACACACCAAGGAAACGTATTTGTTTTACTTGCTCAATCAAATGCTCCTCATACTTAACAAAAACAGTCTCTTGTTTCCGGTTTTGGGGAAGATAATACTAGTAGGTGTGAATTGGGGTTTCTGCGTCACTTTGCTCTCGCATTCGCTCGAGCTACATGCCGCTGAAGACCCCAATTCTCTCCAGTAGATTTGCAAAATTTTGTATTTTAACCAAATTAACGTCTACATACTCACAGTTCTATCCTGCGGGAACACGTGTACTTCCACTTCCAGTTGAGTTATTGAGCATATATTCAGAGCGTTTGCGAGATGCTGATGGTATTGCCGCATCTGTATGATTAATTTCTAATAATACAACTTGTTTAGCCTAATTTCATTGTGGTTAGTGCTAATTAATGTTTTTAAGCTTTTGCATAGCTTTTATCGAGGGCTTTGAGCGCGGCGACCGAATCAAGAAATTCCGTAACGAAAAAAACCTAAGACCCAAAACCTTACATCGTAAAACCATTACAATAAAGATATTAATCAATTTGCATCCATCCGCTAACTAAATAAAATGATGTGTCTTCCCCGGATTGAAGAGCGTCTCCCACCCTCCCTCAATTGTTTCATTATTGTTTTATTCTCATAGGGAGTGCACGTTGATTACAACACTCGTCAAATATCATCGGTGAGTTTTATCATTTTTTTTTACTATTTAGAAATTCAGACGCCATTACTTTTTTTTTTACTACATACTTGTTTTTGTTAATTGCAGATCATGGTCAACACTGAGGAACACAATGATTCTAATCCTATCACTAATCCGTATTACTATGCACAGGATGTGGATAAATTTACACTAAATTATTACAACCGAAAGGAGCAGCTTCACGATTTACTACCAAATAGAATAGCTATTAATGAAGAGCGGCAATCGAAATCAAAGAAATGTTAGTGGAAGAGAAACCGCTCTCAAGAATCATCATCATCATTATCATACATTATCCGCCGAGATAAAGATAAATGAGGTCATCGTCTGATTAGAATCAGCATTTGCGAACTTAACGAGCAAGAAGAAAATGTCATCCGCGATCTTAGTGCTAATAAGTGTTAGATGCTACAAATTGTCTTATAAAAACAAAAGGTGAAAAATTATGTGAGAACTAGTAATTTAAATAATGTAGCTCGTAAAACATAATAAAAGTCATACATTGAATTTAATTGTTGTTTTATTATATATCATTATTATTCAATTGTGTAGAGGAAAAAAGAAAAGACATTTATTGTTACAACGACTGTATTTATTAAAACTAATTATTTCGATTTTCGATTTTATCTGAATTTGAATTTAAATGTTTTAGTTTTTATTTCGATTTTAACTGAAAGCAACAACACATAGATATATTTTATTAGAAATCAAACAATCATTTTGTTTTCAAAACACCATATCTTAATACATAAAACATATTTAACGCATATATTTTCTTACGATTAAAACAGTTATACAGTAAAGTATCTTTACAATAAAGTTCACAAAGAGTATTTAAATTGGGAGCTCCTAAGCAACTTATATCTACGAGTATAACAGTATTATTTTCATCACGAATATCTTGCACCCATCAAATTTTTTCACATCCTTTTAAAAAATATTTTTATTTTTCAAATTTATTTTATAATTCTGTGAAACTCTCTATAATCAATAAAGCCCTCACTCCATCGATACCCTCGGTGCTTTTCAATCCAGTCAATTTGTTTTTTCTCTTCAGGAGACAGTGAAGTGAATGGGTAAGGAGGTTTAATTAGGAATATATTGGTGTACTCTAAAGTGGCTATAGCAAACTCCTTTACTATAAATTATTTTTTGCTATTTTTGAAGCCTTGAAGATCGACGATTATTGTATTGCTATTCATGATATTTTCTTAACTCAGTGGTTTGTATTCGAATATACGGTCGTTTAATGTCAAGCAATAAGCGGCTGATATAGTTCAGATTTAGAATTTCTTTATTTTATTATTTTATTTACGCTTTATTATTTCGATTTTCGATTTTGTCTGAATTTGAATTTAAATGTTTTTAGTTTTATTTCGATTTTAACTGAAAGAAACAACACATAGATAAGTAACATTGATTAAACTATTAAACTCAGTTTATTATGATAAAATATAGTTCAGATTTAGAATTTCTTTATTTTATTATTTTATTTATGGTTTATTATTTTGATTTTCGATTTTGTTTGAATTTGAATTTAAATGATTTAGTTTTTATTTCAATTTTAACTGAAAGCAACAACACATAGATAAGTAACACTGATTAAACTATTAAACTAACCCTTAGTTGGATACAAAACTGGACGAACATTGTAATAATCTTCTTTGATGCATGATACCAACTGGGTAACAGCCTTCCACGTTGGGGTTTTTTCACCGACCGCTGATTTAAAGCTGATCAGAGAGTGCTGCCAGCGGGTCGGTTGATGGAATAGCCTCCAGCTCGCGGAAGTTAGAGATGCGCACTTCGATGTAATATTCTCCTCGCTTCGAAGACTCACTCCGGTGCATATATCCCGAACCTGTTCGGAATGATAAGTAGCTTTTTAAAATCCTCGCTCGGATAGGTTCAGAATCTTCATCCTGGAAACAATAAAAATACTATTTAAACAAAAGCATACTGATAGACCTGAACAATATTTATGTTCCCTCCTACACCGCATAAATATATTTTTATACGATGCTCATAACATGACTTAGTAGTCCAATTCACTAACAACTGTATCAATCACATCGATCGTCTAAGAATATAATTAAATACGTTTTCATAAAAAAATTAACCTATGACTGATAATTTTTTCACAACATCCAATCAAATAGAAACTGACTTTTCATCATGTGAATGGTACCTCAAACTATTAAAATTAAATATGATTTGCTTACCTCAGAATCTGGAAAAACTTTTAATTTACCTTTCCTGCTGGTCGAAGCTGGGGTGAGTGATGATGATTTATCAGCCTCAGATTACGACTCGCTTCCTACACTAACTAGGGAGACTAAGTGTTACGTACATACTTGCTGTCTTGATGATGATGATGCTGAACACTTACAGGTCTAGTAGACTGTGAAGAACACGATGCAACTAATGATTCAACACCTCCCAACATTATATTTTATACCCTACATTATAACGCTATCCACTTGGAAGTGTTTTAGTTTGACATATTATATAATGAAGAAATATTTCATTTGGTAAGTTTAGCATTGACCCGTATTAATGTTGTTTGTAAGGAATATTTTTACTTATTAACATTAAATGCTCATATGTGAAAAACACTTAACATAAATGTATGCATGCGATGTCAAATCAACGTTGCGTTGTCAGCCGAAACACCATTGGCACCAGCCCGAAGCGGTAATAGGATATGACAGTGTTTTACAGGTAAACGTGTGATTTCACAATAATATGAAAATGGGTCAGCATAAAGCGGTCAATGTACTTATTAAATTTAAATCCATTATAAATATATCTTTGTTTAAAATTAATGCTTTTTGAAGAAAAAAACTTACAATTTTCAATCTTAAACTGAATTTTATTGTATTCGTAATATCTCTAGATAGAATATAGTCTGGAATAACACCCAAGCGTTTGTTGTAAAAGCGTATATATTGCCTACCCATAAATTAATTACTAATTCTATAAAGTCTAAAAATTGGTATTACAAGCTTATGTTTGTTCCTAGTGTTTAAAAATGATCATATTTTTTTCTTATGAAAGCTATTTATGTTTTTATGTACATACATTACATTTTCATAAATATATTTCGATGCTTAGTTAATATGTTTATTACCTTAAAATTTTTCTGTAAGGGACTCTTTACAATTTAAGTTATAAATCATCCGTGTGCCTATCTTTTGCAAACAAATATGATTTCAATGTCAGTCGCATTAGCCCATAGTAAGATAATGATTTCTTATATTTACGCGAACACTACACATTTAAATAAAACAAATTTTACGGATTTTATCGCGTATATTAATTTATTTTTATATTCCCGACGTTTCGGGTGCTTTCCAGCATCCGTGGTCACGGAGGACTTCCCGATACGTCGGTCTGCAGTTTGTGAACATGTTCAAGATCGTCCCCGCCATTAAATTAGATTTGATAGATCAC
Organism: Parnassius mnemosyne; assembly: GCA_963668995.1. Lineage (NCBI taxonomy): Eukaryota > Metazoa > Arthropoda > Insecta > Lepidoptera > Papilionidae > Parnassius > Parnassius mnemosyne. The sequence continues at coordinate 10,743,774 of CAVLGL010000046.1, read as the reverse complement.
AAATCCTCGCAAAAGAACACCGATTCTTCCCAAGGGTGATTCGCGAGGCTATTGAAATTAAAAAAAACATCCTAATTTCAATAGAGAAGATGTATGGGTGCTGCCATTTGCTAGGGATCCCATAATTAATAAAATCAAATCCAAACCCAAGTAAACCACTGCTAGACTTCAAGATACTGTAAGCTCATTCTGCGTAAATCGAACCAAAAATTAATATTAAAAAACTGAAGGTAGCCGGGCTAACTATGACAGCAGGACGTCAAACACCTCAGTCCCCCGTGACAACGGGTACTGGAAAGCACCCCAAACGTCGGGAATATAAAAATAAGTTAATATACGCGATAAAATCCGTAAAATTAGTTTGATTTAAATCCATAGTAAGATTCCATAAGACATTACGATATGAAAGTAACTACATGATTATCTTATTAATTACGTTGTTATGTGATAGAACCATGCTGCAGCTATACTAAAGTTGTTGTAAAACGAATACGTATAGTATAGTTCTAAAACGAATGGGTCGGCTCGACCGGGGAAGGATCACGCTCTCACAGAATACCAGCGTAAAATAGCAGCTTAATGCTGCTGTGTTTCGTGTGGTGAGTGTAGAAAACCGAGACCCATTTTACTGTAAAAGAGGCGTTCCATCTTATTCCTCACGGGTGACAACTCATCTGCATTTTGATTCGCTACGAAGATAGATGTAGATGTCTATGGGCCACAGCAACCACTTACCATCAGGTAGACTGCGCGCTCTGTCATCTTTATTTTATAAAAAAAACACAAATTAATAACATAAACATGAAAGTGTATGTTAGATGTTTTTTTATGTTTGTTACTCAATCATAATAGATTGCCTGAACCTAATCTGAAGCCTGCCTGAAGCTAACGCTCGCTTGTTACTCATAGACAAAAAGAAGAAAAAAAAAGTTCTCCAACATTATATACGAATGTTTTCATGTGTTCAGGCACTCTAATTTTTATACTGGATGGGAATCGAACCACAGCCATCAGGCTTTATAGCGCACTCGTGCTACAAACCGCTAGATCATTTGCGATCACCCTCCATTGGTTAAATAAATGGATTTAATATAGAAACTAGCAAGCATGAAGGTACTAATTTGGTTAGACAAAAAAAAATGGACCTATACTTGAGAGAATTATGGTCTTCAGTGGGCACATAGCTGGAGCGAAGCAAGAGTGAGTGAATGCTTTTACATGGTAGAGCCATGCTGCAGCTATAATATTAGTATAGTTGTAGCACGAATGGGTCGGCTCGACCGGGGAAGGACCATGCTCTCACAGAATACCAGCGTAAAATAGTAGCTTAACGCTGCTGTGTTTCGTATGATGAGTGTAAAAAACCGGAGACCCTTTTTACTGGAAAAAGAGGCATTCGATATTAATACTCAAGGGTTACAACGCATCTGCATTTTGATTTGCAAACGAGAATAGGTGTAGATGTCTATGGGCCACAGCAACCACTTGCCATCAGGTGGACTGTGTGCTCGTTTGTCACCCTATCCTATATAAAAAAATGCTTTTGGACTAAAGCTGATGATTAAGTCAATCTTCAGCAACTTTTTCAAGTTTTTAAATTATTATCACGATTGAAATAACATAAGTTCATTAAAACCTATCAGCGAATACGGACAAGTTAACAAAACTGTTATGAAATTTCTCAAACAAAAAGAATCACTTAAATTAGAATGTATCTGTCCTGCACCAAAAAATAAGGTTAAACGTTATGGGAGCTTATTGCCAAATACGATACGTAATATTGTATGCGGTCCATCAAATTGCGGAAAAACTAACTTGGTTATCAGCTTAATGTTACATCAGAATGGACCGCGTTTTCGTAAACTTTATGTATATTCAAAGTCTTTATATCAACCTAAATACTTATTTTTCCAAAAGAGTACTGCAGAATGTGGAAGGTATATCTTATTACAAGTATAATCATAATAGCGAAATTTTGAGTCCACACGAAGCTTCGCCTAACTCAATTACAATATTTGACGATGTAGCTTGTGAAAATCAGAACAACATACGCGATTATTTCGCCATGGGTCGACATAAGAACATTGACTGTTTTTATATTAATCAAACGTATATTAAAATACCTAAGAAACTAGTTAGAGATAACGCTAACCTAATCATGTTGTTTAAACAAGATGACGTAAATCTGAGACACATTTATGACGAGCATGTAGGGTCTGACATGATATGGTCTCAATTCCGGGAAATGTGTTCAACTGTGTGCAGTAAACCTTTCAAATATATTGTTATAAATAAAGACTGTGAACGAAATAAAGGCTGTTACAGAATGAAGTTTGATTCATTCATAATTACCTGATTAACATACACAACATAATTACATAAATACATAACATAATTTTAGACTATGGTTGTTTGTCCTCGTGGAATCTATGTTTGTAAACTGCCTCCATAATACAGGAGAAAATCCTAGTATGGAGGTAACGTTTTTAAAAAGGAAAAAAAATTTTAGACTAACGTTTAAATAGCTGCTATGTCACAAAGCAATCAGTTTCTGCTGAGTAGTCAAACATAGTACAATTCCTTTACAATGGAGCGAGACCTTAAGAAACAAATTGTAAAATCTGCTGCAGCTGTAAAAAGAAAGGTAGAAATGATAAAAGATGCAAAAAATACAAACAGTCTGGCTTTGGAAACAATATTTAAGCCCATCGTTGATCCACTTAATATGCTTACCAGAAAAACTGAAGAAAAGCAGCATTTAAATGAAGATACAGACCAAGCTCACCTTATTCAAAAACCTAAGTACAGCATAAGTGAGTCATCGATTTCTTCAAGTGATGTGTTTGAAGATCCTGTTAATAATGAAGAAAACTCAGATAAAAATGTTTATACAACATCCCACAAAACTCTTACTCACTCGCTTCCTGCGGATGATAATGACGCGAATGAAATTTCGTTCAAATCACATCAATCAACACCAAGTATTGCATATGATTCATTATCATGAACTATGTCATCTGAATTACTAAAAGATGTTCCTTATGATGTCAGAAATGAGCGTGGGAAACTAATGCTCGTCCCATTTCGTGTCTATGATAATGATCACATCTCAAAAATTGGAAATCATAGTTTGGAAAAAAAACTCCAGGCTTAAAAGAGTTATTGTTTAAAAAGCTACCAAATTTAGCTATTGTGACAAGAAGACTTACAAAATTATAAATTGTTACTTTTGCATACTAATGCACACAAACGTAATTATGATCCGTCCAAGCCGATTAACAGTAACAAAGGATTTAAATATATGCAAGTGATAAAATCATTGTTTAAGCACTCGAGAAATCATAAAAGTAGTGCAGAAAATCTTCCAAAGGGAGAAGGAGTTGATATTTTAAAAGAAGTTAAAAAAGATACTGATTTGATTTACTGGAACGATCCAAACGAGTTAGTGGAATGATTAAAATTACTACTTGGATCATGGGCAGCTGGTAACACAGGGGCTTACAATGAAATTTATGCAATAGAGGAAAAATTGCATGAATCTGGCATCATAAAAGATATTAAATATATTAAACTGCCTACAGGAGGATTACGCAGTACCATTTCATTACAGAAGCCGATAAGACGGCTATGAATATAGACAAATTTTGTTATCATGTTCATAAGCGTTTACGACTATCTGAATGCTCTGATATTCTCAGTGACGCTTTAGTAAAAACAGACGCTGGTAATTTTGATATGAAATCAATAGGATTAAAAGGACTACAAACTTCTGAAAAAGAGGATGAGGCCGTGAATATAGAATATGTGGATAAATGTGTTCAAGAACTTGAAAATGAAATGAAAAAAATTCACAATAATGTCAAAAAGTACCCTAACAATATAGAAAATTTGACTACTATTAATTTCAGGACAATGTATTACACTGAAAAGGAAATCGACCTCATGATTGCATCAAAACCTGCCCAAAATAAGTAAAAAAGATATAGTCAATGAGCTTCACAAAGCAGCAAGAAGAATTTTTTCTCGTCAACATACCATTATTAAAGGAATAGATAATTTATGGCAAGCTGACCTGATTGATTTTCAAAAATATTCCACGTTTAATAAAGGATATAAATATGTTGTAGTAGTAATCGATGCTCTATCAAAATACGTATGGGTTAGACCATTGAAAACGAAACATAAAAATTGTGTCAAAAATGCGATGCAAAGTTTATTATCCGAATCAAGACGAAAACCTAAAACTTTAGAAACAGATCTTGGTACAGAGTTTTATAATGATTCTTTTAAGAATTTAATAAAAAATTATAATATAAATCATTATTCCACGTACTCCGTTAAAAAGGCCTCCATTGTAGTACGAGTAATAAGAACTTTAAAAACTCACCTTTACAAAATGGATGTAATCCTGGATTATATCCATTTTGTACATGGATATAATCCAGGCGAATTTGCGGACGATATCAATTGTTCAAAAATAATTAAGATTTTTTTATGAAATAAATAAACGTATCAGTATAAAACTGTCTTTCACTGTGTCTATAACTGGGATAGGAGCCTCTTTATCAACGAACTATTCACCGACAATAGAACTACGAGGAGACTACGAATGTGGTCTTTTGTAATTTTCAACTTTCAATTCTATACCCAATATAGATGAAAGAAACAAAAATATTTATTATGGTGAAAAAGAAATGATCGAAATTCCTGAAGGGTCTTACGAGCTTCTAGATATTTGTGATTATCTAAAAGAAATAATATTAAGAACGCTGTACTAAAACTAACTTGTAACAATAATACATTGAAAACAAATATTTTTTGCTCTGAAGATGTGCACTTTTATAGAAGCGAATCACTGGGTAAAATTTTAGGCTTTGGTATGGAAACAATAAAAGCAAATATAAGTACTGAATCAAAGTATCCTGTCAGTATTCTATCGACAACCATCGTGCGGATTGAATGCGATGTAGTTAGTGGTTCATTTGTCAACGGGAAAGCAAGCCATATAATTTTTGAATTTGCACCTAATGTACCACCTGGTTATCGAATAATTGAAATACCCAGAAACTTGATATATTTTCCTGTTAATCAAAGTTCCATAAGTGCTATCAATATAAAGTTATTGAACGCTGAGAATAAAGAGATAAATTTACGAAGTGAAGAAGTACAACTGTATTTACATTTCCGAAAAAAAATATGATAAATTTCAATAGAAGCCCGTCTACTTTGTGTATTCAAGCCAGTTTTAAAAGAACATCTCATAAAGGCACACCTCTTCAGCTAAAAAAGAAGCTTACCAAGTCTAACAAAGAATTTCTTAAGCTACTTGGCTTGATAAAATGAACATTTTAAACGTATCTCAACAAACATCATACGATAACAGCATTGAAAATTTTGAGTATTATTCATACAAACCATATGTAACTAGTTTTAACAAAAATGACGAAATACGTATTCCGATTAATCAACAAGACCTGTACGTACTACCTTCACTCAGTAGTTTATATATCGAGGGAAAGGCGAAAGTTTATAACAACACCACAAAAGAAAAGGTACCAAACGTACATTTTGTAAATAATCCCGTGCTATTTCTTTTTCAAGACATACGATATGAACTTAATGGAGTAGAAATAGATTAAATTAAGAATGCTGGTGTCACTACTTCAATAAATTCCTATTTATCCTTAAATGAAAAGGAATCCAAATGTGCTAAAGTTTGGGGCTAGTCAACTGGCGGAACAAGTAATACTAGTGGTGGAGCGTTTTCCGCATCTATATCATTTAACAAGATATAAGGATTTGCAGAAGATTATGAAAAAATTATAGATAATTGTAAACATGAGTAAGTATTCGATCAATTATACGATCAAGTTAAATACAGGTGAAGTTGTAGAAGATATTATAAAAAATAAAATAGTTTGGCGAGTTCCACACATCAAAGTATCAGATCGTGAAAGAATCAGCCTATTAAAACTTTTAGAGAAAGATAAAGCTATTCCGTTGGCATTCCTTTCCTGGGACTTATATGAATATCCATTGCTACCCAAAACACGTAAACATACTTGGTCTATTAAAACTTCATCGCAAACAGAGAAACCACGATTTGTGATCATTGCTTTGCAAACCAACCGCAAACATAACGCGAAATTATCAATGGCAGAGTTTGATCATTGTCACGTACGAGATGTAAGAGTCGTTTTAAATTCATCATATTATCATTATGAGGGGCTGAATGTCAGTTTTTCAGAAGATAATTTTACTTTATTATACGATCAGTATGCGAGATTTCAACAGTCGTATCATGGACGCCGGTCAGAACCGTTGATGGGTTTTAAGAAGTTCAGAGACGTGACTCCATTATTTGTAATTGATTGTTCAAGACAACACGAAACTTTAAAAGGTTCGATCGATGTGAGGGTTGAAATCGAAACAGACCAAGAAATACAGGATCAGACAAACGCTTATTGCTTGATATTAAACGAGTGTATATTCGAATACAAATCACTGAGTAATATCGTTAAGAAAATATCATGCATAGCAATACAATAATCGTCGATCTTCAAGGCTTCAAAACTAGCAAAAATAAATTTATAGTAAAGGAGTTTGCTATAGCCACTCTAGAGTACACTTATATATTCCTAATTAAACCTCCTTACCCATTCACTTCACGGTCTCCTGAAGAGAAAAAACAAATTGACTGGATTGAAAAGCACCGAGGGTGTCGATGGAGTGAGGGCTTTATTGATTATAGAGAGTTTCACAGGATTATAAAAACATATTTGAAAAATAAAAATATTTTTTTAAAAGGATGTGAAAAAATTAAATGGGTGCAAGATATTCGTGATGAAAATAATACTATCATAGATATAAGTTGCTTAGGAGCTCCCAATTTAAATACTCTTTGTGAAATTGTAAAGATACTTTACTGTATAACTGTTTTACTCATAAGAAAATATGTAACTAACAAGCTGTAACTGAGATCGTACCTGCACTTTAGAATGATTTTCCTTATTAACAAAGAGATTTCTGTGCATTGAAATCGGTTATTTAAATTTGACGATACAAGACCATATATAGGTCCTCTGATTCCACACATATATAACTTTTGCAGAAGTTTTTCATCATTTACGTAATCATGATTTGCGTTTTCATGATTAACGAAAGTACCGAACTAACTGAATAACAACAAAATATAACCTCTTTTAATATTAATAGGAAAACGTTATAAACTAAGTATTGAAAACGTATCTTAAGTATATTTTGCTACTTACTGATAGAATACTCTACACGAAAACTTATTTTATCTACGGTAACAATAGACAAAACATTGATCAAAAACTTACTTACTAAGCGTGAAAACACGTTCGTGTCTGTCACTTCACTCTCACTGGTGCGAATGGCGCGATACTACGTTGACGTAAAGTCGGTAACTCGACTCACGCACACATATAAAAGCAAGGCCGTACGTTGTTTCGTTCAAGTTTTATTTTGACTGTATGAATGTCCCGACCTTCCCCTATACAAACATATTAATGTATTCAATGCATAACACCAAATATTGCATAACAGTGTGCTATTAAATGAATAGGAGCCAAATCTTGTTGAATCAACTGTTATTATCGGAATTACATTTGACGCGAAACTTCGATGGGGCCCGGTTTTATATAAATTAGCTAGCAAATTTAGTTATTCACCATATACTGTAAAAATATTAGAAACCTTACATGTCTTTAAACAGCTATATTAGTTTATTTCATTTATTTCCGTATAATACTGTCGTATTGAATATTGCTATGAGGTAATGCGACTGGCATTGAAACTATCTTTGTTTTGCTGAATAGAGCCATAAGAGCAATTTATAACCTATTATGCGAATAATATAATAGAGAACAACTTTAACATTTCAGTGTAAAAGAAGATTAGATAAAGAATAACAGAACGTGATAGAGCCATGCTGCAGCAATAATAGTATAGTTGTAACACAAATGGGTCGGCTCGACTGGGGAAGGACCACGCTCTCACAGAATACCAGCGTAAAATAGCAGCTTAATGCTGTTGTGTTTCGTATGGTAAGTTTAGAGTACTGGAGACTTATTTTACTGGAAAGAGGCATTCTATCTTAGTCCTCACGGCTGACAACGAATCTGGATTTTAATTCACAACCGAAAATAGATGCAGATGTCTATGGGCCACAGCAACCACTTACCATCAGGTGGACTGTGTGCTCGTTTGTCATCCTAATTCTATAAAATAAAAAATAAAATAAAATAGATAAGCGGTTTAGATTTTACACTTATTCATGAATATAAGGATTTTAGACTTTGCGTACTATAATCAGTAACAAAAAGAATAAAGTGATAGAAGCTATTGAGAATCTAGATATTGTAAACTTCAAATGCTGTCATTTTATAAAACTTCATTCAGGATTAATAGTGATACTGAGTAGACTACATAGCAAATTTATAGACTACACTATAAATGAATACTGTGTTATTTTAAATGGAGTGTAAGATTTAAGAAAAATCGAAAAACTACACAAATCTTATAAGTTACCTAAGAAACACGCTAGAAAAAATCATACATCTTACACACAATCATAGTCTGTTTTAACAAATCAGATTGCAGAAAAAATACTGTAATAGATCAAAATTGGTTGTCAGATGGCCACGCAGCACTATTATGTAACGTTGGTTTCCAAAACCAGGGAATCACGAAAAATAATAAAAATAAAACTATTACATACAAGAGAACAAAGAGTATTTAATGAAATGAGCAATAACTTTTTCAGAGTGTACATATTGAAATATGAATGGCAAAACGATGGAATAAATAGTTTCATAAAAAATTTGTATGCAATTTTTGATAAGAGTTTTAAGAAAAAAAACTGATTAAGAAAAGCTGTGCTTCTTTCCATGATCAGAAAATACTTTCAATCATTTATCATGTGATTAATATTAAACAGAAATAATTTCTGTTTTATTCTATTCTAATTACTACAGTTTGCGAGCTCTGTATTGTAAGAATTTTTTCTAATAATCGTATCCTAATATTATCTGCATACCTATATGGTAAATCTAATAACACCCTGTGTTTCACATTTACTTCACGATACTTCAAGCTGTCTACCGGAGTTCAGAATGGAAAAGACACTTGAAAATTAACCTATCTCTCGTGGCAGTCGAGTAATATAAGCAACTACGTCACCATAATATTGTATAATATGCCGAAACTTTATCCTTGAAATCGTTACACAAAATTGAGGGCTAATATTCTAACGCTCATCACATGTCGCTAGTTGAGACTAAAGTAAAATTATTTGATTCACAGATATATACACATAACCATACATGTATTTTAGGAATGTCCCTTGCTTATTTTATACATTTCTAATCTAATCAACTAATAATTCAGAAAGAAACATTAGTTTCTACACTTTTCTAACAAATTAACTTCCTTCGCTATGAAATTTGCTCCATTTCAAAGTGGTGCCACGGTGTCAGAAAAAGTTGTGAATGCCCTCATTGGGGGAAGTGCTGTTTAGTGACAAAAATAAGTTAAAGTGAAGTACCGACCCAAACAATGTGACAGAGTATTGACAGATAAGAGAACTATAACAGAGCACCTTTTGTCCTTTTAAATCTGATGTTAGTTTTAAAGTGACTAATTGGTACGTGGCTCCTGCAGTCTAAAAATAGGTTCAAATGGAGTAAACTACAAATACGTTATCAATTCTGAGGATTATGATGAAATGCTTCCAGTCTGTAATTTTACTGGCTCTCTCTACCCTAAAGACCACAATACAGTGCCCTATGGCTTGGCGGAAGAAATAATAAGATATTTACCACACTGACTTATTGAATGACCCTAGAAAAATTTAGAGATACACCTAGAAAATATATAATATTTTGTATAATATATCTTTATTTTATTTATATACAAAGTAAAGTAATTATAACTAACGACCATGAGACTTACAAAGGTTTTTCAATTGAATAAGTGTGACAAATGAGCGCACAGTCTACCTGATGGTAAGGGCCATAGACGTTTACATTTATCCTCTAATAAGAATGAAAATGCAGATGCGTTGTCACCTCCGAGGACTAAGATGTAATGCCTTGTTTCCAGTAAAAAGGCTCTCACTACACTCACCATACGAAACACAGCAGCATTAAGCTGCTATTTTACACTGGTATTCTGTGAGAGATAAGATTATTTTACGTCTGTATTCTCTCATCTATTATAATTTTATATGTTTCTATGTAGTTTTTATTTTCTACTGTGTATTTAATAAAAATATTTGAGACATTGTAAGAATATCCGTTACCTCATATCGTCCCGTAGGTATCGTAAGAGGCGACAGAGGGAGATAGGCAGCAGCGTCTTCCTTAACAACAAAAAAAATATCCCCCTCATTGGAGCTTTCTATGGGAGAGTCTATATTCTGCAATTGACTTTGGTTGAGCTGTAACGTAACGTTTAATATTCTTGATTTAAATTGAATGAGTGTATTATATTGTCTATAATTTTGCTATGAGGTAATGCGACTGATATTGAAGTAATGTTTGTTTTTCAAAAGAGAGCCGTTCGGGCGATTTATAACATAAATTGTAAAGAGTTCCTCAGACAAAAATATAAAGAAATTAACATATTAACTTTGGCATCGCAATATAATTATGAAAATGTAATGTATGTACATAAAAACATAAATAGCTTTAATAAGAATAAGGATGTACATACTTAAAACACTAGGAACAAACATAAGCTTGTAATGCCAGTTACTAGACTCCACAGAATCAGTAATTCATTTATGGGGCAATGTATATGCTCTTACAACAAAATCCCAGAACATATTCAAAGTTTGTCAATAAACAAGTTTAAAAGTTTTATTAAAGAAAAACTGTACAAAAAGGGTTATTATAATATCAAGGAATACATGAATGAAAACAACCACTGGAAATAAGGTGATCGCCACCATACTGGTTCTATAAAAAATCATTTTAAAATTGTATAAACGAAATTATTGTTAAGTGAAATATGTTTAAAAAAAAGTCCCGCTGGGTTTTTTGCTGGTTCTTCCCAGGACAGAGGTATTTTCCGAACCAGTGGTAAATAAAAAAGCCTTTCAATAAGTATTATGTAACAATCAATGTTGAATAAAAAAATATTCTATTCTATAATTAAAAGAAATTTATGTAATCTATTTATATTATTTTTATAGTAGTATAAAACAAAAATATAGTCATGGTAGCTCACGGGGACAAGCCACAAGCATCAGTAAAATCCTTAATTGCAATTATAAATTATAACTTACTACATATTTGGTTGTGAAGAAAAATAGCAAGGATTTCTAGGCGTAAAAAAGGTCTTCCCACCTATAAAGTTAGCTATATATTTCATTTATTATTTAACAAAGCTCAAAGTGAATTTAATATGTATATATTCAAATACATTCGAAATTGGTTTTTATGTTACTATTCATAAATCTTAAATCTGCTTATATCATTCCGTTCACATATGAGCTAAAGTCACGTGGAGGCATTCTCGTAAAATCGCTATCAAACCGACTTCGTAAATTGCTACACACTTCCCAACGAGAGAACATTTTATAACTGTTTGGTTAACAACTATTACGAATGTTACCTTTTATGACATCCTCATACATTGCTGGTTTTATATTCCTTATCATAATTTTTTTTATAAAAAAAACGTTACCCCCACACTAGGATTTTCTCCTGTGTCGTGGAGGCAGCTTACAAACATAAATTGCACAAGGACAAATATCCAAACCCGTAACAATTATTTGTAGGCCATACAAATACTTGTTCCGTGCGGGATTCGAACCCGCGGCCCCCATGGCTACAACTGATTGCTAAGCCACTGCCCCCGGAGCTGTCAATTTTAAATTGTTCACATACTGATCTCCTTATTGAAATTAATCTGTGATGAGTATAATTACTTACTATTATGTAGTATGATTGTAGTTGTTACATAAAACGTAGGCTACTCCAAACGCTTTTTAGACGAGTAAGAGCCAAGCTGCAGCTATATTATTACATAATAGCAGCGAAAAATTCTGTGTTTTTAAGTCCTCATGGGTAAAATATAAATTTTTTGTTCTTAATTTTAGACAGACCAAGAAATCTATGAGTCAAAACCTCCAGCAACTTACGTGAGCAACGTGTACTCATTTGTCAACAGTAAAATGAAAATAAGTTAAATATTTTCAAAAGACTATTCACCACAATCAATATAAAGTTTCATGCGCCTAAAACCATTTTTGAACTACTTTTACGAGTCCGCCTTAGACAAGAAACTCTTTTCTCGAAGCTTTCTTCCTATGGGCTGCCCGAGAAATGGTGCAATTGGATTACCAGTTTTCTTAAAGATCGGAGATTCAAGGTCGCTGGTGTTTCACGACACTGCGTGCTATCAAAAAAGGCTGTATTTCTGCATATTAGTGATATTTAGACCTACTTGATTTTGCATATCAATTGTATGTAATTGATAACATTCATTGCTATGCGGATGACAGTACTGATGATGCTTTATACACCGGCCGTGCCAATATTTCTCAGGAAACTTTGCCAAGTACCGGAACAAACTTGTCTGAAGTCGAGAATTTTTTGAATAAAATTTCGGATTGGGGACACTTAATTTATTCCAGTTCAATCCACAGACAACAAAAGTTTTTGACTAATCTAGTGAATATTCATTCTTCCAAGATACACCTGAAAGAACTAAGTTACAATAACAACGTAAATAGGGGTTATAATTTAGATCACGCTATAAATTTATTTAACGGCCTATTTTTAATCCTTTAGAAAAATCTAAATGTGGTTAAATTACCCCTAAATTTTATATATCATTCAGATATAGAGTCAATAAAGAGGTGGGGATCATTCCATCATCTGTGGGCCGGGACACTATAGTGCCAGCTCCATCTACTTCAACATTACCGCATTCACCACAGAGCGGCTCGAAACATCGACGACCGAGTTCTTTTGATCGGCTCGATTCAATGGCGTTGCGAAGGGATGTTGCATCCTTTTGCGTTTAATTTCGGCATCAACCACAGGGAGTAATCTGAAGATTTGTTCGGATAAATTCCAGCCACTAAATTTCATGAACGCATACCTCGCGAAAAAAGCTCACGATACTATCTACAGCATCTGGATGATTGGCGGTTCACCACTGTGCGTTTTACTAGGAGTTTTTTTATCCTACAACCTCTTTGTGGCACCAATATGATTAAGAGACTTACAAGAATAAAGCTTACTCCTTTCTAATATACCGGCAACATATCTCCAATTCCCTTGGTCTTGCAGTTGTTCATGGGCAACCGTAGTCACTTATCATCAGGTGAAACACATTCCCGTTTGACAATCTTCTATAAAAAATATTTATCAGAATTTTAATGAAAATGCACATATTGCGAAATACCATCATTCATCATTACAGCCTTTCATAAGTCTACTGCTGAACATAGGCCTCCCACAAGGAATGCCACAAAGCCCGCTCCTGAGCCACCTGCATCCATCGACTTCCTGCCTGTCTTACCAGGTCGTCACTCCATCTTGTGGGGGGTCGCCCTACACTTTGCCTACCGGTACGAGACTGCCACTCATGAAACTTTCTTCCCCATCGGTTGTCGGTTCTCGAGCTATATGGCCGGCCCACTGCCACTTCAGCTTACAAATCGTTGGGCTATGTCGGTTACTCTGGTTCTACTGCGGATATACTCATTTCCAAGTTTATCATGCAGAGAAACCCCGACCACAACCCTCTCCATAGCTCGTTGAGCGAACTTGAGCCCTCCCATACGGCCAGTTGTGAAAAACCACGTCTCAGATCCGTAAATCATCACGGGCAACACGCACTGGTTGTAAAATTTCGTTTTAAGGTTTTGAGGTATGTCTGACGAGAAGATGTGTCGTAGTTTCCCGAACGCTGCCCAGCCGAGTTGAATCCGTCGATTGACCTGTCTCTCAAAGTGAGACTTACCTAGTCTGACTATTTGTCCCAGGTAAATATTCTCGTCAACAACTTCGAGCTTAGTGCTCCCAACAACTACCGGCATAGCTGTGACATGGATAATAAACATGATCTTTGTTTTGTCCATGTTCATCCTAAGACCTATTCGTTGGGAGACACTATTGAGGTCATTGAACATAGTGCTTAGGTCCTCCAGCGATTCTGCCATAAGGACTATATCGTCAGCAAATCGAAGGTGAGTGATTTACTCGCCGTTGATGTTAATACCGTATCCTTTCTAGTATCAGAAGCTTGAAAACGTCTTCCAATGCAGCGGTGAAGAGTTTCAGGGATATAACGTCACCCTGTCTTACACCTCTCTGCAATTGGATAGGTTTCGTACTCTTGTTCTGTACTCGGATATTCATCGTAGCTCTACTGTACAAACACTTCAGTACTTCGATATACCGACAGTCAACTTGGCACCGCTGAAGGGACTGCAGCACCGTCCAAATTTCGATGGAATCAAAGGCTTTCTCATAGTCCACATACGCCAGACATAGTGGCAAATTGTACTCTTCGGACTTCTGTACAATTTGCAGAAGGGTATGTATGTGGTCTATGGTGCTAAAGCCCTTTCGGAAACCAGCTTGTTCGGGAGGCTGAAAGTCGTTAAGTCTGCGCGCAAGACGATTCGTAATGACTCTCGAAAACAGCACGTAGACGCGGCTCAGAAGGAAAATCGGTCTTTAGTTCTTCAATAGAGCGTTGTCACCTTTCTTCAAGAACAAGACCACCTCACTTCTGCTCCACGCCTCCGGTGTAATGCCACCATGGAGGACGGAATTAAAGAGCTTCTGAAGGATTTCAAGTACCGGCTTTCATCCCGCTTTCAGAAGCTCCTCTATAGTTCCATCCTCGTCTGGGGCCTTGCCGTTTTTAAGGTGCTGGAGAGCCATTCTAACCTCGCTCAGACTGACGTCCGGGATATCGTTAGAATAGTATCGGATAAGACTCGCTCTTGGATCGTTACTCACACTTGCGTGTGGCTCCAACGATTACGTGTACAGCTGCCCATAGAACCTCTCAATCTCACACAAAATCTCAGGTGCCCCGGAAACGATGCTGCCACATTTGGTCTTCAGCTTTGACAGTTGGCTTTTCTGGCAGACAGATCTCTGGCAAAGACTTTGAAGCCTTGGTTCCGCTCGATCGCTTCTTAAATACAAACTGTACTGAAGTTGCGAAAGTCCCGCCGCATGCATTTGGAGATCTATCTGTTCAGTTGCTTGTATGCTATCAAATCTGTTGAAGAATATAGCTTCATCTCCCGTTTAACAGCCATAATTTTGAGAGTGTGATCAGAGAGTATTTGTGTTCGTCTGCGGCAGGTCTTGCAGAACTTAGCTCCGACCGCATGGACAGTTTCCACGAGCTTGTCATTCATATCGTCCACTTCATTGCAGTCTTCTAGGCACTGAAAACGGTTTTGTAACTCGAGCTGAAAGGTTTCGGGACTTTAAGGCTGTAACTAGCCTGAATGACCTTGACGAAACGGCAATCGCAGAGATTTTAGCCGATGTCAACACCGTCTAGCAACTACGTTCTGTATTACTTATAAAAGTGCAAAGATTAATAGACTGCAGAGATGTCAATTATATAAGTGACATACTGCCTGTTATGCTTGCGCATCACTGAGAATTATGTCGCGGTTACGCATCTTCAATTACATTGCACGGTGTGGTGCTGTAGCTTTGTCCGGTAGGCATCACGAGCTATCAAGTGTTCAAGTTTCAAGTAAGTAAGAATTTTTATTATATATATTAAATCGTATTTATTTCTGTCGTATTAAAAATATGTCGTCAAAGCGTTCGCTGTAAATTTTCCCGGGTTTGATCCCCGACAGCACGAATGAAATTTGTAATTGCAATTTTCGTCAACACGCATTGGGGAAGCACGGCGGGCATTTCCTTGCCCTAAAACCCTCTCAGAAATAAAAAAAAGAGTCCTGTGCCCAGTAGAGGGACTTGTATAGCCTATTACTTTACTTTGTAGCAATATTTATATTCGTTGCAGATATAGAAGGGTACCTTATGCTGACAAAAATATCATGTGGAGGCGACGAAAACGTAAAACATCTTTGTACCTAGATAAAACGTTCGATAGATTGTCAGTCATGTCATACGCCACATTTTCTATAGAGCGTAGAACATTGCAGATAGGGCAAAATAAAAAAATAATC
Source organism: Parnassius mnemosyne (assembly GCA_963668995.1). NCBI lineage: Eukaryota > Metazoa > Arthropoda > Insecta > Lepidoptera > Papilionidae > Parnassius > Parnassius mnemosyne. The sequence continues at coordinate 10,727,561 of CAVLGL010000046.1, read as the reverse complement.
CAATATATTATGGGAACTATTTATTAATAATATATACATTTGTAGGTATTTATAATAAAAATAATGAACAAGCTGCAAGGTTCAACTAATAATGTTTTTTTGTAAACACAATCGTAAAATTCCTGTTTTAATTTTTACCAATGGTTAATTGATGAAACGTAGTCAAGATCACTTCATATAAAATATATTTAATTAAAATTCACACGTGACCTATTTGGCCTCCTACTTACAATTCGGCGGAAATTTGAAAAGAAGATTTTGTCTTTTCACACAAGTATTGTTTACAACTGGCGTGGTTTCGAAAAGCGTGATTAAGTGTCAGCGGTATATAATCAATTAAATACTGGACTTGATTGAAATTTATTTTCTTATTTATTTTTGTTATATTTTCTTAAAAACTGACGCCATCTCACTATTTTATTATTTGTTTTTTTTTGTACGCATAAGGATAAATTAGACTAAGTTAGATTAACCTGGATAAGTTTATATTTTTTTTAATTTTATCACAAAATTTCCGCAATAAATTATTACCTTTTCTACAGTGATTCTCTCCTCTTAGTTTCGGCGTGACTGTAGGATGTTATAGTGAGTCACCGTCAGTTACTAAGCGGCCATAAATCATTATATGTATGTATAGACATACACATATACATTTTTTTGATTTTAATATTTATGTTTTTTGAATTTTGATTGATACTTTGAAACCTGGTAAAATTACTTTTTTCCATACCAATTGATGGGCCTGAGTATAATGCCAGTTATGCTCTTTGGCAGAAGTTATTTTTTATTTTATGCTCAATTGCAGACAAAACAATATTGATTGCGCATTTCTTAAACAAAATTTTACCTCTTCTCCTTCTAAAATAGCTCCTGCACCTAACACGGCGGAATAGTTATTATTATCTATAAGACCATTTGGGAAAACAGTTTTTGTTAACAGTTATGAGTGTAACATTTTATCAGCTGCTTTGTTTTTAGTGCCTTGAGCAACACTTTGCCGGTTTCTGTACAGAAAATGATGCTGGCTTTGCAAATACGGATGGCCGCTACCATTGAATATAATTCCCGCTATGTTACACTTATTTACATAGAAACTTTAATTATCATTTGCATAAAATTCTAAATAGCACTTTTTACACAAGAAAGTAAACTTTTAGATCAGTCCATTTTGTTTTTCACTAATTAAGTAAAAAGTAAAACAAACCAATAGGGCCGGGAATTAAAATTTCTCGCAACTTTTTATAGAAAAGCATGACCTTATCATAATATAAAAGTCAATCATTTAGCCATGTGATAAAACTTTTAAGTGTGCCAGTCAAACATTTATTACATACATTTATGTCATACACATTACCGTGTCCTCCCCCTCTCTTCAGACTTCGGAGAATCCTATAATATGCTAGCGTAACTTGTTTATCTCTTCTTTCAGCTCCACGATCTTCTCGTCAGTCCTCAGGGTGCGTGCGTTGTATGTTGCCAGGTCGAGTCGTCTTAGGTGGCAACCGAACCTCCACCGGAGATTCTTAGTACCCCATGCCCCGTCGTTACCATGGTCGCCACCGTAGCCAGGAATAGTGGGGCCTCCGGGTACTGGGAGCCGTTTATTATTGTTATTGCTCATGGGGGGTATATTGCCATAGTTGCCACGCTTGGCGAGCGGGTTGGCAACCGCAGTTTTTTATTCTAATTTTTGCTGTTATCATCTCCTGCCTGTTTCCCTTTGTCGCCTTGTGCGACACCCACGGGAAGATATGGGGTAGTGGATATTTTTAACCGTCACAACATGGCTATTTCTATTTCTTTCGCGAAATATGCTTATATTGAATTATACTACTTTTACGGATTCTATCACGTTTAATTAACTTGTTTTTTATTGATTTACGACTTTTCGGGTTTAGGTGCTTAAATGTTTCTGAGATGAAGTTTTTCTTGTAGATTTTATTAACACTAGAAAATCATTAAGCTCTTCGTATAACTGTTCTCCTTTAACATGTCAACCATAAAAGTATGCAAATTCTTCACATTTCTTTTAAGTCGCCGCAGTGTTAAAACAGCGTTTTACCACTAAGAAGTAATCGATAGAAAAAGAAGGGATCGATGTGTATTTGAACATTCTAGAATTTTCTATAATAGAAGGATCTGAAAACTACCTGAGGCCCTATATAAGGCCGTTATACACCGCGACCGAGTCAGTATTGGCGATTCAAGCGAATAATTCGAAGCAATAAAACTGCGAATTAAAATGACCTGTAGTACAATTGTGATTTATAATTTGTGTCGTTTTAACTTGTAGTTAGTGTTCTGTAATTAAAGTGTCAATTTTGGTGATATACTCGGTAGTTTTTAATTGTCTCGATATCCAACCTCGTAACACTATTGTATAGAATAGTTAAACTATCAATGTGTCATAAATTGAATGCGATATAGGTAATACACAGCATTCAGACTACAACTTGAAATAAAAAGAATTGAATGAAGCCCCCTCATTTTCCCATAGGTTATTTTGATATCACAGAAATATAACTGTTTTACTCTTGAATAAATACGGATAATTGAATGTAAAGAAACAGTTTAGGTAATTTCTAGTTTGAATCAGCAACACACTGTGATGATTAAATTTATATTTTTCCAAAATTGAAAAACTAGTCAATTATTTTGAAAATTTGTTGTTCATTACAAATAGGCTATAAAAGTTAGAAAAAAAAACTATAAATAGTACATAATTTTTTTTAATAACTAAATACTAAATGGAACAACGGGTTGTGGCATCGTTAAACAATCCATAACACTTCAGTTTCCTTTCATGGGTACGAGCTATGTAGAAGGATACGTTCGGGGTTTTTTTCGTGATAGACTTTGTACAACGGGTTAAAACCTATAGGTTAAACCTATAGGTTTTAACCCAAAGGTAAACTGAAGTAGATAAACGGACAACCCATGGGGAAGAAATTTCTCAAGTGGCAGCCACGTACCAGTAAGTAAATTGTACGGCGGCCCTTACTAGATGGAGTGACGAGCGTTAAATAATGCAGGAAGTCGATACAGTAGGCCGAGGAGCGTGCTTTAAAGAATTCCTTGGTATAACGATAATATTGCTTATGAACTTATAATAGGAGAAATCACAAAGATGGACCATTTTGTCATGGCAGAAGTAAAATACCTATACCGGTGATGGATGGCAGTGTCGAAGGTGCGAGACATCTTGCACGACAATCGCCAATCATCCAATCAGACGTGTAGATTATGACAAATAAAATTATTATAAAATGAGACAATATGCAACATGGGTCTGTTCCGTTGTTTTCAGTAATAGGTTTTACGGGCTGATGAAAGAAGAAGAACATACGTTACACGGCATAAAGAGTATGTATCAATATTAATATTTTTTAAGACCTTTAAGACATTTTACAACCATCAAGATAAATTACACCATATTAAATGCATTTGTTGGAAAGAATTAACAAATGAATTCTGAAATTAATGGATTGTACAAATAGCATTGTCAAATTTACCTCGAAAATTACAAATTGCAGCCAAAAGTTTCAGAAACTCGTTACTCGTTGATAAAACAATTAACTGTTACTGCAGCCTTAACTTTCTCAACACCACTTTAGAAACTGAGGAATATTCAGCCATGAAAATAATTCAATTTCCAAATCAAATTGGAAATAAACTCTTATTCGAATTTAAGACTCCATTTATCACTTTTGGTGGGTATGATTATAACGTATGGTAGTCAATAAAATTTGTGAAATATAATAGACAGAGGCGGATTAAATATCGACAGCGCCCTAGGCTAGCACCACATCGGCGGCCCTCTGTCGGCTATTTATTATAAATTATAACTACGTATTTTGCAAATAAACTATGTTGTAATGTGTAAATAAGAGTGTCTATAGTTTAGTGTCAAAAACATGAAAGCGGTGTTAAATAAAAATATACCCCAGGAGGGTACCAGCATCCATAATCCAGAAGATTCTCTCACTGGGCATTAACGCCCAAACTATCTTCCTCCCAGACGTGGATGCTCAGGCTCCACCGTGTATATTCTGGAGGGGAGGGGGGGGGGCATAACTCGTACCCGGTGTATGTGTGTAAGTCAGAGAGGATATCTGTTCTTGACGCGTCGAGCTATCCTATAGCTACGCATAGCGACAACCACCCCCGCGTCTATGGATACCCTTATATATATATATATATATATATATATATATATACCCTTATCCTTCCTACAACGACTCCATCCGCAGGGATCGGGCTCATTGGTGATTTCAACGCCAATCAACCGGGGAGATCTGTTTTTGTGAAGGGTGATGAGCTCTCCCTGTGGGACATTCTACTGACCTCTCATCTCTCCCGACCTGTGTTGCAGTGTGTAGTATAATAGGTCACCGGGTTGGGATGGGATTCGGATTTTTTTTGCATTCTACCCATGGGGCGAATATGTTTCTAGCTAGATAATCCCAACATCGTTTCTGAGACTGTCGCTGATGTGGTGCTTAAGGGATAGAAATTTTTATCCCATAATCTGTAATTCCTATCGGCGGCAGATCGCCAAAAGCAGGAGTGTTACAAGACCTGCTCCGACGCACCGGCGTACTGAGACGCAAACACTTGCGCATTCAAAAAGAAGTACAACTCTGCCTCCAGGTCCTCCCAAGGAGCTATCGCTAGGGTAAAGTCGGAGCACATTGAAAGAATTGGCGAGAAACTAGTCCACCTTCCTTTGGGAATTCGTGTACTCTGTACTATCGCCAAGGCTGTCAATCTTTTAGGTTCTCTTTTTGTGTCCAACTCGACTCTCGAAGATAGAGGGAATCTACTCCCAAGTTATTCCGAAGTGTAAATGCTCAAAGCAGGATGTATGGCTTACACAGTGCTCAGGGTGTAAATCACTAATGTCCCTTGAAGTCTATAAGTGGAATGGGCCTAATGAAATCCCCCCAATTTTGTTGAAGACGTGTGCTCCAAATTAAACATCGGTTCTTACACGTTTTTTTTCCGGTTTTCTTACTCTCTAGGCGTCGTCCCCTAGCTCATGGAACACAGCCTTAGTGCAGCCGATCCCTACAAAAGCCGCTCGGACCCCGCCAACTACAGGCCTATCGCCATCACCTCCTTGTTCTCCAATATAAGTTATAAATTTTTAACATATTGTTAATTTAAAATAATTATTCTACGAAACCATAGACTAGTTAATTTAATCCGCGCATTGTGAACGATTTTGTTCACCGATCTCTAAAACAAAAGACTCGAAAGGATTCGGACACGACGACAAGTCCCCGTTCGGGCCATTTCTTGTCCATTTCTACCTGAGACTGCTTCAAGTTCGATACGCGCGTGACCCTACTACTAACGACCGTTGAACTTCCTTACCTACAATTAAAATTTAAATTATTCGAGGCCCAGTTGATCCCGATGGGGTAAATTCCCATTTATTGAAACATAGTAACTGTTCTTCTTAATTATTATCTCTTCTGCCAAGGCTGCTTAGTGCTTAGCTTTAGGAATTTTTTAACTTCCTAGAAGGGGTGCTGGAATATGACTAGGGCACAAATAGTGCTATAGGAAGTCTCCCTAATGCTGGCCTCCATCTGGGATTCCAGGATCTACCTACTACCTAAGGGCTACCTGCTTGTCGTGCCGCGAGATAATGGAGTGTTGGCCTACCCTCCTACCAACGGCCATCATCACTGTCGGGCTTGGTTATCACCAGCTCCTCCTGCTAACTGGCTGTCTACGACCTTGAGGGAATAGCGCTGGGACTTCTCGCCTACGTCAAACCAGTGATCCCCCTTCATTGAAACTTACTTGTACGTGTGCGGAAGTAACATAAGTAAATAATTTACTATAAATATTGACTTTTTCAATAACCCACCTACTTCTGAACACCTAACGGTACATAATGGAATCCATTATTAATTGCTAGATTCTAAGGTACATTAAAGAACATCAGCTGATTAGTGACCGTCAATATGGTTTTCGTTGAGGTCAGCTAGTAATCTTCTTGTCTACATGATTCACCGATGAGCGGAGGCAGTCAAGATCAAGTGGAAGGCCTTGGCGGTTAGTTTGAACTTAGCGAAGGTCTGTATTTGCCACAAATCGCTTCTTTCATAGCTACCCTCTTATGAGTTTCCCAAGAAGTTTCTTGTGAAGCTTTCCCAATAAGTTTCTTGGAAGCTCATAAGATGAAAAATTATATTCTTACAAATCGGAGTAGTATGGTCGTAGTCGACGGTGCATGCTCCGACTCCAAGCCTGTGAATGCTGGTGTGCCACAAGGCTGCGTGCTATCGACTACCCTGTTCCTTCTGCATATTGTGAGGACACATTATTATTATTAAATAGTAATTAAATTCAATAAAGCGACATTTAAAAATGTATAAGATATAATATTTTAAACAATTAAAATGCGTTGCAAATATATTCATTTCGAAAATTAAGTTATCTTTAAAAACCTTTAAATGTATTAAAACTCTGTTTAAAATATTCAACATATATTAAATAATAGAACAACGCATAACATACAAGTCGATTATATTGCAAAAATAAAGATAATTAACATTTGTACTATAATTAAAAATGGGCCAAAAATTTTCTAATTTAATGAGGGTGTTGTTATATGAAACTTTCCTGTAACAGCTACATAAAAAATCAATACATCTGTAGAATAGTGATACAGCACGAGCAAAAAACACCGTTCATATCGAACGAACAGCGCACATGAGGCACCTTTGAGCGCGTCCCGTTTACGGACAGCCGACGGTTCGACCCCGAGTCACACTCAACCAAAGCAACGTGCGCTTAAGCGACTCCGAGGCACGTCCATACAGACCGGGCATGTGGCTCGCGAGGCTGCGCCCGAGGTCGGGCGCCCTGTGTGGACGCGGCTATTAATATGTTAGGCAGATTCATCATCATCATCATTACACCCTACACAAGTCTACTGCTGAACATAGGCCTCCTCCAAAGAATGCCACAAAGCACGGTCCTAAGCCACCAGGATCCATCGAAATCCTGCATGTTTTACCAGGACGTCACTCCATCTAGTGGGGGGACGCCCTACATTTTGCCTACCGGTACGAGGCTACACACAACATAACACACACAATACAACTCTTTTTGAGTCGCAAGGAATACTTGTTAGTTTTTATCGCTGCATAGATGTTAAAAGTTATAATAAAACATAAATAGAGTCAGTGTTCTTAAAATAATCACTCGATTTTTTTTTTTATAAAAACGCATTTCAAATGCATTCTTAAATGTATTCCAGTTTGAGAAGACATCGAAACAAAAAGTTACAGCTTATGCTTAAAGTTACATAGCTTTGTACTGGACAACTTTTATATGCGATCTGATTCAACTTCCATGTTAATGCCGAATACGGTACAAATTCCGCGTTTTTTGTCGCTTGTAGTGAAATTTTTCTTAGACTTTTTTCTTTTTAGCTATGCTCTTGAGAAAAAAATCTGTCAAACGACATTTATTTTGATTATATAAAGTTTTCAAAAGTCTCCCGATGTCATCACGTGGATGCCGTAGGCGATAAAGTAAAACTCAAACTAAATATAAGCAGCAGTGTAATACTGATAATAAACGAAAATTATAAAAAATAGCGGATGCCAACCCGGCCGCCGAGCGTGAAAACTATAACAAAATCGCCACTATGTGGCAATAGATTGGGGAGATATATATTCAATAGAAGGCTTTTGATAGACTGTATTAAATGTGTGAATGAATAATAAAGTTTACACAAATCTATAAAGAACAGTTTTTAAGCTTCTCTAAGCCAGTGCTGACTACTATCACAAAAGATGGTAAGTGGTGATGTAGCCGAAGATGGCAAAGCGTACTCAATTAGCTTATATGTAATTATAGTGCTTTCCAGACCGCGTTACATCTGCACAGGACAAAATTACGCACAAGTGTGTGCAAGCACTGGTGGACTCTATTCCTTCACTCTCATAGTCCAATAGTACGCCAATCCGAGTCGACTGAGGAGACAGATCGGACACATAAATAGCGGCTGTACGTGCTTTCGAAGGCAGGGAGGCTGCTATTGAAAATTTCTCGATAGAATAATTCAATATAACTTCTTATGCGCACGGAGCTAGATGAAGTAATTAATTCTTTAAAGTTTCTTTCCGATTTTCATGATGAGCAAGTAAAGTTAAATGATAAAAATAGCAGTAAAATTACTAAGCTACTTGCGGAAAATGTAAAATTATAATCAGAGGTATCGGATATAACTACCAAAATGACAGTTTTTCAACAATACAGCCGGGATTCAAACTTGGAGATCCAATGCGTACCCGAACACAAATCTGAGAATTTGATTTCAATAATACGTTAAATTGCAAAAACAGTTTCCTACGAGTTGTCTGATGACGTAATTATGAACTTCCATAGAGTGGCCAAACTGACAAATGAGACGAATAGACCACGTAACATAGTGGTTAAGTTGTCAAGCCCTCGTATTCGGGACAGATTTTTGGCAGCCGTAAAAGTATTTAACAAAAAAAATGCGGAAGACAAACTTAATACGTCTCATTTAGGCCTCGCTGGGAAAAAGCAGCCCCTATTTGTACAAGAGCATCTGTCGCCAACGAACAAGAAACTTCATGCGGCTACAAGGATAACTGCTAAACAGAAAAATTATCAGTTTGTTTGGGTCCGTAATGGGCATGTTTTTATACGTAAAGATATCAAGTCACCTCCTAAATTAATTAAAGATCTAGGTTGTTTAAGCTCGTTATAATATTTTACTCTCATATTATATAAATATTGCATGTGTATAAGTTTTTTAAATCATTCAAATTCAAACTTAGTATATATTATCAGAATATTACGGGCCTCCGAACTAAAACTGAGGACATATATGTTTCTGTTTTATCAAATAATTACGATGTTATTATTTTAACAGAATCTTGGTTAAATGATACTATTTTTGATCATGAGTTGCTGGATAATCGCTACTATATTTTCAAATGTGATAGGTTTACAACTTCATCTCATAAAACTAAAAAAGATGGCGGGGGAGTGTTAATAGCGGTTTTGAAAAAGTATCAAGTTTATAGAAAAAACGGTTGGGAATCTACGTGTGAAGATTTGTACTTATATGAAGGGTTGTCCTTAAAATTCGGCAACAAATATATTAATATAGGTACTGTTTACTTTCCACCCCCCTTAAAAGAGGGTTACGTCACAACTTATTAGGACAATTTAATTAGAGTAATGCATGCTGATGTTGATAATGCATTTCTTATTGTCGGAGATTTTAACTTAAACAAGATATTATGGCATACTGATAATGACAATAAATTAGTACCGATAGCTAATGGTAATTTGGAGAACTTATTTCTGGATGCTATGTCATTTGACAATTTGAACCAATGCAATAATATATTAAATAAAAATAACCGAATTCTTGATTTGATATTATCAAATAATAGGGCATGTGTTTCGGTGCAGAAAGCTAATATACCATTGATTTCATTAGATGAACATCACCCTGCGATTGGAATAGAATTCCAAAAAAACTCACAAACCGTACTAAAGTCAAAACCGGAGCCGACATACAACTTTTTTAGAACTGATTATGAAGCTTTAATTAAGGAATTAGAGACGATTGACTGGAGTGTTTTATGGCAGGATTCAGCAGATGTCAATGATATGGTTAATATGTTTAATGAAACAATAATGTATATTTGTAAAAAACATACTCCTTTATTTAAACCGAGAAATAAGAATTATCCTCCATGGTTTACATCTTCCTTATCAAGGCTCTTAAAGAAAAATCGAAAGTTCACTGTCGGTTTAAAAAATATGGGAACACATTGGACAAACTCTCTTACAACCTATTGAGAGCAAGGTGTAATTGACTTATAAAGCAATGTTATGCTAACTTTAAAATGCATGCCGTAAGCCATTTACAAAGTAACCCTAAATACTTTTGGCAAATATTTAAAAGTAAAAAGTCAAATTCTGCTTCTATACCTAATGAAATGAAATATAATGACAAGCGTGCAAAGGGTGGTAAAGATATTAGTAATCTATTTGCAGAATATTTTCAGTCTGTATATAAAAAAAGTAACAAGCAAACATACTCTAGAGATGATTTATGTGGAACAATATCCTCTAGCATGTCACTTTACGGTTTTCATTTAGACGAGCATGAGATACGTGAATATTTACAATCCCTCAATAGTAACAAGAGTACGAGTACCTTCCTCCTATTTTTTTCAAGATCTGTGTGAGTTGCTTGTGTAAACCTCTTTCTAGAATTTTTAATAGGTCCCTTTCTTTTGGTATCTTTCCTCATCAGAGGAAAATTGCCAGTATAACTCCAAAATATAAATCTGGTAATATTGATGACGTAACTAATTATAGACCAATTTCGTTGCTACCTGTTAGTGGAATAGTATTAGAGGCACTAGTACATAAAAGAATACTAAGTCACGTCAAGAATCAAATAAGTCATAAACAATTTGGGTTTTTTCCAAAAAGATCAACAGCTTCTAACCTTGTAAGTTATATATTGGACATTTCTGATGCTATTGATAACGGAGAAGAAGTTCAGGCCATATATACTGATTTTCGTAAGGCATTTGATGTCGTAAATCATGACATATTAATGCTTAAGCTGGAAGCAATGGGTATTCATGGAACACTGCTTAGATGGTGTGAATCATACATTAGGAACCGTTCACAACTTATTTATATTAATGATTTTAAGTTTTTCTCAGAAATCCTTTCTGGTGTTCCTCAAGGTTTTCATCTTGGTCCGTTGTTTTTCTTGATATTCATAAACGATATTGGTAAAACCCTTAATTACAAATTAAAAATGTATGCAGACGACTTAAAAATTTATCGAACTATAAAAAGTGTCCATGGTATTGTCGCCTTACAGCAAGATCTCGATAAAATTGATAGATGGTGTAGGGATAACCTCATGATATTAAATACACAAAAATGTTACCATATAAAATTTATCAGAAAAAAGTAGAGTTACACAGGTGAGTATTTTATTGGTGACAGTGTCATAAAATAAAAGAAGTGTCTTGCTTGCGAGATTTGGGGGTTTTTGTAGATACTACTCTTTCTTTTTGACACCATATTGATTACATAATTAAAAAATCTCAGACTCTCAGGCTTTATTTCTAGGCAAATGAATATTTTTAAAAACAGTGGACTAACCATAACTATTTACACTTCTCTCGTTAGAAGCCATTTGAACTACTGCAGTGTTGTTTGGAATCCTATTTATACCATCCACTCTGAGCGAAAAGAGCGTGTTCAAAAACGTTTTTTGTATGTCCTTATCTATGCCGAGAACAAATGCCATATACTTCATTCCTACAAAGATTGGTTAAAACATTTTAAAATGGTTCCGTTGCAAATGCGTAGGAAAATGTTTGATATAATGTTTTTGTATAAATTGATTAATGGTTATATTGACTCACCAATAATTTTAGAGCGCATACAATTCTTAATACCTCGTGCTAATAGTCGCCTTCATAATCGTAAAACATTTAGTCTTCCACTTTGTAGAACCGAACCGTCGGACAAAATTCGCCATTATACCGCATGTGTTCATCCAGTAACATTGTTCGATCTGAAGTGGATGTTTTCATGGGTTCAGTGGCCTCCACAAAAAACAAATTATTACAGTATCTTTATTCTAAGTATGTAATTTAATTTAGCCTTAATTTAATTTAGTCTTAATTTAATTTAACTGGGTATTTAATTTAGCATGATTATAACATAACTTTAAGTACCAAACTTTATTGTTAATCAAATGTTGTACATTATGTGCAATCTGTGTCTACATATATATTAGAATACAATTTTTGAAATCTTTGTTTTATATAATACCTGTTAGCATGTTGAAATTGTGTTCTGTTTTGTAGACCAAATAAAGAAAAATAAATAACCTGTTTTGGCCCCAACCGAAGTTCGAGCCTGGAGCCAAGCAGTTGAACTTCCACTAAACTAAAGAGGCAGTCAATCCTATAACTTACATGTATTCTTATGAGAACACACAAGTACATACACACACACACACACACACACACACAAACACACGTGTACATAATATACTATATGAACACCATACAAAACTAGCAAGAAATATCATATTCAATTATAACACGCACGTATAAATGAACGTAGGTTGCATCAAGAAAGAGAGAGAGAAAGAGAGAGAGAGAGAGAGAGAATGATAGATAAATCAGAGAGCAATGATATAACACATTATTTTAAGTTATATTTAAATAAACAGCATTTAAATTGTATAATACCGTGTAGTGGCGGTATAAGAATATACACTACTCCATATCAACCCGTATGAGTGGTAAGTAGCAATAGAGCGAACCAGGAGATGGACACAGTATCTTTCTGATAACTCATCAATACTAAAGCTGCAGATATTTACTTTACTGGTACTTAGGTGACCCAAAAGTCAGTCTTTCAAAATTCATTAATAATGCTTTTCCATTCGTTTTTGCACAAAACTTATTTAAATTATGATATTTTACAATAAACTGTTTAAGTTGCAGGACATTATTTCAATATCCAATAACAAACTTTTTATAATTCTCGTAAGGGAGTAAAGAAGTAAAAACTATAAAATGTGTCATGAACTTCAGTCGTTTATCTAATCTAGTTATAAAAAGTTTGCGGATTACTACGTAAGAATTTAATTAAAAGTTTACCTTTATAAAAAAGGCTGAGAACAGTTTGTGGATATACTGTTTGGCCTCCATTTTGACTTTTCGTGATTTTATATTCCCGACGTTTCGGTTGCTTTCCAGCAACCGTGGTCACGGGGGACTCCTCCCAATATAAATATATATCCGGAAATAAAAATCCGTAAAAGTAGTTTTATTCAAGAATACAATTTAGTCACTTACATGAGTAACTTAACAGACACATTCATATTAACTTTTAACATTATATCATATTTTATTATTTATCATATTTAAAACATTTTGGTTTTGGGTCACATTAAATATTTAAAAAAATTTAAACCTACAAACTTTGTCTTTATCGTAATAAAGACCCGTCGTTGACGTGGAATATTCCCTAACTTTATGCAGTGTTTTATTTTAAATCGTAAATTTATAGTCATTACATATTGTATAAAACTAACTCTATTTTTTTAAGTACTAGTATTATTAATATTCCCTTTAACCACCTCTAAAATGCTTGTGTTAGGGGTGATTCATGACAGTAGTCGAGTGACGGTTTCGATCTCACGACCTTTTGAATTCACGGTCTGCACCCTTCCATTTGGTTATTGTCGCTTAAAAGTATAGCATAATAGAAATATAAAATAATATGTTTAAAGAATTATAAAGCCCTGTGATATTGGTTTCTTATGGTAGAAGCGTACGAATTACGAGTATGTAAATATTTTTTTAGTATATTTATCTACAAAATGCCAGAAGGCACGTATGAAAATTCACAATGCTGTGCTAGTCTCTACCTTAATGTATGGTAGTGAAATTTGGGTATAGCAGAAGAAACACGAAAATAAAATAAATGCTGTAAAAATGCGGTCATTAAGGTATATATTAGGGATCAATCTGAATTATATGGTGAGAACTTGTGTGATAGGAGAAAAGTGGCATAGGTATAGGTTTGCGAGATGATATTGTGACCAAGATTAAGAAAAGAATGCTTCGGTGGTTTGGTCTTGCAGAAAGAACGAATGATGTTGCAGAAATGAACGGCAGAGACGGGGAGAGACGCCCTAAAAAATTTTTGAGGGCCAGATTATAAGTGCTCTGAACCACATGTATGCGTAGGTATATCGATGTAAAGGAGGCAAGAGGTGTGCCAGGATCGTACCAAATGGAAGTCCGTAGTCTCCGCCTATCCCTCTGGGTGACAAGCATGAGTGATTATATTATGTAAAATACCAGGTTCAAGTAAAATAAATAAATTAAAAAGTGATATTAGTCTTATGGTTAGACAAGCGGACTGCGAAACTGAAAAAGGGTTTATTCATCATTCTTCCTCTGTCAAGTACAAATGCATGAGTTTAAACATATACATCATGTAACAAAAATCCTGTCGTTCCCATTAAGTGCGTTATTAGAATCAGTATTCAATCGTATAGAAATACCTTTAGTTCAGAAAACTCCACCATAAATAAATTAAATTCAACTGAAATTAAATTTTATATTTTTATTTTATATCACATTGGTATAGCACATCTTTTCAAAATTAGATTAATTTTGATTACATGGTCTATGATTATATAATTTGGAATTTTTTAACTTCTTAAGCAATTTATTAACTCTCAAACTTGTTTTAAAATTAGTGGCAAAATACGGATGTTTTACTAAAAAAATTAAATCAATATTTTATTACTGTTTAGTTTATGTGTAAATATAGATAAAGACGAGACAAGTCAATATCATGCTAAATTTTTCGAATGAAAAATATCAAACGGTTGAGAAAATATTATGGAAAAATGACTAACTAGCGCGGCCTTAAGTAGTCAACGGGTATAATTTTGATAGCATTACCAGTAATAACAGCAGAGTGTAGAACGGCCCCACAATAGATGAAGTGACAATCTGCTAAGACATGCTCCAATTCATTGAATGCAGGTGGCTCAGAATGGTGATGAGTGGTTTTACTTGGGAGGAAGCCTTTATTCACTAATGAAAAAGTGAAGAGCTGTTATTATTTTGATGATAATGATATTTATTACCAGTATTAATTTTATAAAGTATAAAAATATAATATGCCTGATTATACAAATATATTAACTTTAAGATTACTATGAGCCCTAATCTTCTTATTCATACTCATTAAGTGCTTTAAGATATGATAAAGCTACGACACTAACATGGTGATATGCCTTTCATGAATACGTTTTGTGCCTTAAATAGGATTAAAGCAAGATTTAATGAAGGATAAGAATAAACAAAAACTAAAACAACAACAAACATCTCATTGCGTAGGCTTGTGCTATTAAAATTTAAAAAAAATCATTTTCCTATGTGATACTACATGTAGATATTTCCATGTTTTATAGATATTTAAAAAATATGACTGATTTTTTTGTATTTCTTAAGTTAATTCTTAATTTTATTTTGTTAACGTGCCGGAGACCCGCTATAGCTATATTATGGTTGAAGCGCGTAAAGATCGCTAATGCTGCTAGATAATGAATACCCTTTTTAATAGTAACTAGCCAGTTCTTAGAGGTGCCAACGCACATGTAATACACTTCATTTAAATATTACGTTATAAGTTAATTGATTATATTGTTCATTTATAGAACGCTTCAAGTCGCTTATCGAGTCAACAAAATATCCCGTCTCAATACCCTAAGAAAAAAGATATATCTCACAGAATATCCTCGTAAAATAGCAGCTTGACACTGATGTGTTTTGTATGGTGAGTGTAGAGAACCGGAGACACATTTTACTAGAAAAGAGGCATACCATGTTAGTCCCCACGGATGACTATGCATTTGCATTTTGATTATTTATTGAGGATAAATGAATATGTCTATGGATCACAGCAACCACTTACCATCAGGTGGACTGTGTGCTTGTCTGTCACCCTATCCTACAAAAAAAGATGTGCTCAGTAAATGACTCATCTATCAACGCACAATCCGAACAACGGCAAAGAAATCTGAGATTTGGACACTAGCTACATTTTATGATAAGCTACATTTACGAAGAAGCGTAAAAATAGGACAATAACTTCCTTCAGTAGGCATCTACTAAGAAAGGATTTCGGAAAATTTAAACCGTTAGAGTATGAAATAGTTCGAAATCTGAACATAAAGTGATAAGAAGAGAGTGCAAAAATTGCGTGGAAAATGGTTTTAAATGCATGGTGGTGGGGGAATTCGTAAAATGAAATTATGATATTTATGAATAATACATATTTTAGAACTTTACGAAAATCTGCATATATTTAGCCATTATGTGGTGGAAAATTGTTATAAAAAATAGTAAAGTTGTCTATTTATCATAGTGTATAGGTTTGTATTAATGCAATTTGCAACTAGATGGCGTTAGCGCTCAATTAAAAAAAGGTTTTGTTATCACCAAAGGTTATATTAAAAGGTTTGAAATAGAATTTTAATAAGATTTTTGAATGCGTTATATATATATATATATATATATATATATATATTTTAAGTATTTCTGCTTTTGGGTATATATGTGTT
Organism: Parnassius mnemosyne; assembly: GCA_963668995.1. Classification (NCBI taxonomy): domain Eukaryota; kingdom Metazoa; phylum Arthropoda; class Insecta; order Lepidoptera; family Papilionidae; genus Parnassius; species Parnassius mnemosyne. The sequence continues at coordinate 10,711,357 of CAVLGL010000046.1, read as the reverse complement.
AAGTGTTTCAAGCGCTGATACTTTAATTTTTTTTTTATATTCTTCCTGTTCCCAACATACTCATCACAACCTTTAGACTATACGGTCATAGCGGCCAGTCTCAACGGAGACTAGCGATTTATGCAGGACATTAAGATATTATGTACGAATCTTTCCGTAAAGAGTACCTAAGTAAGGTACGTAAGTATCAAGGGAGTACATTTTACTTAAATTTCGCAGGACATAATTTTGAATCACTAGTGTTTGCGCAAGCATAGGTGCACTTTCTATTCCCTAACTCTCATAGTATGTTGAGACGGTAATCGGATACAAATACAAAGAGAGCAGATGCAGAGCCAACGGATTTAAGTGTTTTCTGAGGCACATGGATGAAACGCCACTAAAATCTCCGCTCCGGGCTGCTACTGAGAATTTCTCGGCAGAAACCCCAACTGATTTTGGGCCTGATCACACTTTTTATATATTAAAAGGTAAAAAACTTTCCTAAGACGAACTTATTTTTATTTTTCATTTCTTTGCAGGATGAGAAATAATATAGATACGTAATTTAACTTTCATTTTGTTAATTTAATGAGTTACTTTGGGTAATCATAGGATTGTAGTTTTTATTTTACTTTTTTTAATATTAATGGCAATATGTTGCGTCATAACATAGTACAGATAATTGGTGATAGAACTTGCCACAAACTAATAAGAAGTTGGAGCTTGCTTATTTCGGGCAATCTCTTATCTGTTGTATAAAACCAACTGCTAGCTAGAGAAATTTGGTAGCAAATTATGAATTACGTTATTGCAGTCATTTTCTTGTATAATTACTGTTCACGCACCTAGCTGTCCCTACTAATGTCTACCATACAGGGACCCATATAGCTGTTAGGTTCGACGGACAACTAGGACGGGGCCCAACTGGCCTTATATAAAATGTCCTATCCTACTACACAACAGGGAGAAGGCTAGGTGGATAAATAGTACGTACCTGTTCGCTGGCGAAGAAGGCTTCCAGGGCTCGTTCAGGCGTAATTGTCGTGAATGTGAGTAGTGTGTTAGAAGTGTAAATTTGTGTAACCTGAATTAGCCCTTTTAATCAGCAGCCACGCTGACTCCGGCACCGCCCCCCGGTGTGGTATTCTCCAGCGGCGGCAGCAATGGACTATTTCCTTCTTCAATTCACTATGTCAGTCTATTGACTTTAGCGTACATTAATCTAACTTCAAGACGCAACTAAATCCCGTTAATTATAATCAAAAACGTAACACGCGGCACGACTGATGGGTCAAAGTTCAATTTCGTTCACTCCGCAACAAATTATTTCGAAAACCGAACGCGACCTTCTAAGGCGCTTAACGCAATGGTACAATTAAACACTAACTTTTCAATAATTAGCCAACCTGGCGTCTAATGTTCTAGACTACACAATTGTTCGTTGCTGCACAAATCCGTTAACAAATTCGGCGCTATAGGCAACCACGCGGCTCGATTCGACTCACAGCAAGCACTTATACCACCTAATCCGAGGCGATCTTCATATACACAATTTAAGTAGCGAAGTAACGCGCACGAATACTAATAATCTAGACTATAAAACCAAAACCGGTCGCACGAAATCGCTGCCACGGCCACCATAAATTAGTTACGTTACGGCGCCGCGGCCCTAAAGTTACTGTTCGACTCGACCCAGCTGCCGGTAGCAACCAAATGCCTGCAATCCCCGGACGCGGCCCGCTGGCAACAAAACTTCCGTTAAACGCCCACACGTCTAACCGGTTATGAACGCGCCGTATCGAGCCGAGCGTCCTTTGGCGTCAAATCTTGAAACCAGCGTTTGGGCGCGAACAAATCCCCGTCCTGGACATAAGGAATTATGTCCGCGAGCAAACCGGCAAGCGGGACAGGGTCGTGACGGCACGTTGCAAGACCGATTCTACAACCAAACTAGGCCACCCTAGGCACCCCATCAGATCTTGCAACCTTAACTACCACCTCAAAATTACAGCCCCAATGTGGGCAAGCCGGAGGGTCAAACCTCCACTAGATGTCCTTCCTGGACATCGCAGCACCTATATAAGTCCTGTTACTGGACAGAAGTCTGACGACCTCTTTCAAACACCTATCTGTGCCCCTATGATTCGTTCCGCAATCCTACTAGATCAGGTCTGCAAACGGCGACGCGATATATATATCTTCTGGTCTACCTGACCCATAGATGGGCGGAGGCAGTAGAGTCCAAGGGGGAGGCGTTGGCCGTTAGTCTGGACATTGCGAAGGCCTTCGATCTGGTTTGGCACAAAGCGCTTCTTTCGAAGCTCCCTTCCTATGGGCTTCCCGAGAAATTGTGCAATTGGATCACCAGCTTCCTTGTAGATCGGAGTATCAAGGTCGTTGTAGACGGTGCATGCTCTGACTACAAGCCTATTAACGCTGGTGTTCCACAAGGCTGTGTGCTATCACCAACGCTGTTTCTTCTGCATATCGCAACTTGCATATTGCAAGTTCGGCCTCACATGGAATACTGTTCCCATCTCTGGGCAGGGGCTCCCCAGTGCCAGCTCCTTCCACTTGACCGCATCCAACGCAGAGCGGCTCGAATTGTCGACGACCGAGCCCTTTCCGATCGGCTCGATTCATTGGCACTGCGAAGAGATGTTGCATCCCTTTGCATTTTCTTTCGCATCTACCATGGGGAGTGCTCTGAGGAATTGTTCGGATTAATCCCAGCCGCCAAATTTCACGAACACACATCGCGGCAGAACTCCCGATACCATCCACACCATCTGGATGATTGGCGGTCCACCACTGTGCGATTTAGAATATGTTTTCTTCCTCGCACGACCTCCTTGTGGAATCGATTACCATCAGCGATTTTTCCGGACCGATACGACTTAGGGACCTTCAAGAAAAGAGCGTACTCCTTTTTAAAAGGCCGGCAACGCATCTGCGATTCTCCTGGTGTTGCAGTTGTTCATGGGCGGCGGTAGTCACTTACCATCAGGTGAGCCGCATGCTCGTTTGCCCCCTCTCCTAAAAAAAAAAAAAAACATGAGTGGCGTCTGTGGAGAGGCAAAAGAAACGCACAGACAGTCCCTAGTACGATTTTTCAAGCAAGTAGGCATAACCAAGCCATCAACCATATAATCATCTACTCAATTGTGCGGCAGCTGATTTCAATCTGATAATCTCCAAACTAGCTAGCCCTTTTAGACAAGTAGTCCTATATTTCAACCAAATTTCAAAGCACCAATGTTCAGCTACTGAATTAATTCAAACAAATTAATTTATCTATGCGCATAGATCAAACAGACTAATTAAACAAAAAGATAAACAAGAGATAGCCAAAAAAATTTTTTTTTCAAAATAAATATCTCCGACAATGCCAACAAAATTGTGAAAATAAAGAAAGGATTGATTTTTAGTTGTACGAATTTACTGAGACCATCGGCTATAGAATAGTTTGACAAGTGGATTGTTGACGGCTCAAAGGCTCAGTGGAGGCGGCCGTGGTGGGAGCTAGGGCGGCAGCTACCTATCTGGAGCTGCCTCCATTTGACCGGCCATCGAACCGGGGGTCCGGAAAGCGGCATTTCGGCGGCATCTCAACGACCCGTGGTTGCCACTTACCAAATGGGCCGACCTGGGGAAATTCGGGGAACCTCGGCCTTGGGGCTCGGGAGAGTCATGAGGTCGCAGGAACCTGGTAGTACCGGTATCGACCAAAGGGAGGAGGGTGGTACTCCAGACGTGGCCGCTCAGCTAACGGGGGTGAGGCGGTTCTAGCTGACCGCTGAGTGACCGCGAAGCTCCTCTCAACACGCTGAGGGGGAGTGATGACCCCCCCGGCCCTGTAGGAGAGACCCCCCGACTGGTCGGGGGAGGAACCTCTTTCAAACCCAGGGGCACGGTGGCCGACAGGCGAGCGCCGAGCGTCGCCAGTCAGGGGGCGCGGCTGAGCGCCCCGCCCGTGGAAGTCGAGGGCCCTGCAGAGCTCCGAGGGGAAGTGCCGTTCGCAACCAGGTACAAAACGGCATGGTGATTGCCTTGGCAGTGCGGACAGGGTGCCTTTCCAAGCAAGAGTAGCACCAGCGGCGCTCCCTGGCGATGGTTCGCCTCGCCGGGACCGGCTTGCCCAGATACATAGGGCAGGATGTCACCCGGAACAGGGGGGCACCTCCCTGGCCGCTATTCCGCTATAAGAGGGTAGGGGGCCCTCCCGCGGCAGCTCTGCTCGGCCTTAGGTGGGTTGGCGACGTCTTGCTCGTCGGATTACGCCTCTCCCTGGGCACCGCTCGGGTGACAACCTGGGGGTCCTCGACGGTGCCTGCTGCGTTCTCCATCTGCCTGCACTGCTCCTCCAAGATTTGCAGCAGGTTCCTGAAGGGAGGAATATAGGAGGCGCCGTCCCCGCCGTACCTCTCCTCGAAAAGTGGAGCCGAAGGTCGAGAGGCAGGTGAGACAGCACAATGTGGAGCAATAAAGAGGACCATTCGTCCACCGGTAAATCCAGCCGCCTCAATGAGTTGCAAGCTACCACGACTGGATTTACGATGTCCGTACATAGTCTAGTCCGATCTATAAGCAGCGGGAGGTATAGCAGCTTCCGAACGTAGTCGTCCGCAATCCGGCGGACCATGGCGTACCTTCCGGCGAGGAGGTCCCGAGCATTCTGGTAGGCATCATCCGACATTTTCAGGTGGCCGACGACGCCCAGGGCTTCCACCTCCAATGAGGCTAGGAAGTACCCCATTTTCTGGTTGGATGTCAAGTCTCCCCAAAACTCCCGTTAAACGCCCACACGTCTAACCGGTTATGAACGCGCCGTATCAAGCCGAGCGCCCTCTGGCGTCAAATCTTGAAACCAGCGCTTGGGCGCGAACAATTACAATATTATGAAATACAAATGTATAGCTTGACAAACTCGTTTCTTTGTTTGATCGTGGGTCGGGCCATTAGTTCGATTGTGGGCCCGTCTATTTGTTCGTTCATTAGTTTGTCTGATTGACTGATTAATTGAATATTTCTATCCAGATTAGTACCTTTCTAGATCTTCGCGACATTTAAAAGTACAAATATATCATCAACAATATCATAATTATGAAATGTACTAATTCCACGCGAACGAATTCACGGCACTGCTAGTTTATAATAAAATCAAGAAATTTCTTTTTAACAGCAAAGAGGCATTCCATCTTAGTCCTCACGAGTGAAAACGCATCTGCATTTTGATTCGCAAACGAGGATAAATGTAGATGTCTATGGGTCACAGCAACCACTTACCATCAGGTGGACTGATTGCTCGTTTGTCACCCTATCCTATAAAAAAAATTATATATTGTCTAACTATATATACGAGTACATATACTTCAAGTGCATGCATGCAAGCAATTAGCCAAAAAAATTGCAAAGTTTCAATCACGTGCTCGGCGGTGAAGGAAAACATCGTGAGGAAACCTACGTGTTAGTAAATTAAAAAAAAATTCGGAGACAGTGAAGTCTGCAAGAAGTACTCGTATAAAAACTAGTATCATATTTAAGTAATAAGAGGAGTTCTGAGACCAGCAGTAGTCTACAAATAGGCTGCGAGTTTATTTTACTTTTATATGCAAGCATGTATACATACAGATCGGAGATTAGTATGGTTAAATTGCTGTAAACGCCTTCGTCTATTACATGACAAGTGCTTGTTGTTATATAATTCACCACAAAGTGCAGAGTTAGCATAAGAATATCCATCACATCACATCGTCCTGTGGGTATCATAAGATGCGATAGGGGGAAACAAACTGGGAGATGGGCAGCAGCAACAACTAGATCTCGAAGAATTTATATTTGATGCGGAAGAAAGATTTTCGAATGAGAACCTCGAATTACCGTTATGCATTCCCTCCCTTACCCGATAGAGCGACAAGTGGTAAGAATAGCCAAGTGTCAATTTTGAAAGGTAGCTGAGGTTGTGATTTGAGTAGGATGAATTATGGTGGTCCATTATTCATATACATATATTTTTTGCTGCGTTTAATAATAAGCAATGGTTAGCCTGTTATAAATATGCTTATATATCAAACAGGTTATAAAAATGCTTAGAAACAATCTTGCAAAAACACAATAACCTTTGCATGATGCAAGGATTATACTAAAGTTACGCAGTTTTCTACGTGATGGAGGACTGCAGCACTAACTACGTCGGAGAGGTATTTGCTTCACCGAGACAAACAAGTATAGTAAATTAGCAACTCGACCATGGTAAGGCCACGAGAACTGCAGACATTTTTACTGGTAATGAGGGCTTTTATTCTTAGTACTCAGAGATGACCGACTTCATTTCGATTCTTTTACATCACCAACAAGTATCATAACAAAAATAAAAGTAGACTGTCTTAAATGGCCACCTTGCGTTCACTTATGAATAGACTGTCTCAAATGGAGACGTTTCATTCATTTATAAATACGCAGTTTACTTGAGTTTTTAACTAAATTCGGCAGTTTCTTTATGTCTTTATATCCTTCCTACAATGAGAGAGGCCCGTGTCCAGTATTGGACTTTGAGGAGTTGGTGAAGGAGAAAACTATAATAATTATTATTATTATTTATTCACAAGACTTATCCTGCAATTACAATAATATGCGTGAATTCGCACTCAAAATTTCTGTATGTATTTGTAATACTCGTATATCGACTATTTTTTGCAACAAAAAATTAGACTTTTACCCCTCGTACTAGCTTACATTAACAAATCTCAGACATTTAAGTTATCAGTAAGCATTGTCATTTGAGTATGTTTTTAAGTAAGCAATACCTTACTGGAAAGGCTAGAACGGTGAGTGCAGAGTGATAAATAATACCTCTTTTACTTTAAAATGAATTTGAAATGTTATATACTACTGTATGAATTGTGTAACGGAGCCGGAAATAAGGTTTGCTTTAACAGTAACATGGAGAAACATGGATTCACGCAGTCACTAATTAAATCGTTTCTTTGTTGAAGAATCTTGCATAGCTTTGAAATAAATTATTTCGAAGACGTAAAGTCTGCCAAAACGCAATAGACTAGCAAGATAGACTAATCGCACCAAAACCTTCCCAGGAAATGAGAGGCCTGTAGGAGAGGCGTATATTGGCTGCAATTATGTTGTGAAATATAATGTACTTAAATATTAAAACCTAAATACGAAAACTGTATTTAATATTATTTGATATAGTGACTGGTAGAGTCACAGTTGTAGCACGAATGGTTCAGCTCGAATGGGGAAGCGCCACGCTCGCATTGCATACCAGCGTAAAATAGCGGCCTGAAGCTGTCGTATTTCGTATTTTGAGTGTAGAGAAAGAGAAAAAAATAGGGTCTTCCCTTTTTACTGTGAGCTCGGAATTCAATATTAATCAAACAGCAAAGGAGTGGAATAAGTTGCCAGCATAAGTCTTTCCATCCGATTACAGTGTGGGTGTCTTCAAGGCAAGAGTGAATAGGCTTTTGTTAAGTCAGTGCGCTTCACCATCTTAGGCTACATCACCAATTACCATCAGGTGGGGTCGTAGATAAGCGCTGGTTTAGTAGAATATAAAAAAAATTAATCCTCACGAGTGAAAACGCACCTGCATTTTGATTATTAATCAAGCACAGATGTAAATGTCTATGGACCCCGACATTCATTTTCTATCAAGTGGGCTGTGGGTTCTGTTATCCCGATTATTCTATAATAAGTTTAAAAATGATATTGAAAACCACCTCATTGTATGTAGTATTTACAGCGGAATGGTGGTCACAGTCAACTTCAATTAAAAAACACTACCGATGCATTGTGACTCCTCCCGTTTAGTTATTCATTTTCTGAGTATTTAGGTGGAAGGATTAATTGATCTGCAATAGAACAACTTGCAGATGCATCGACTATGTATAAAATTCTATGCATCATATAATCTATCTTTCTATATATTACTATAATAAAACTTTATACCTTTATATTGCATATTTTTTTTGAAATTTGAATTGGTTATATTATACGTGATTTATGATATATGATACATCTGTAAAAGACTGTAGCTTTAACGAAATGTTATCAGTAGACCAGTATATTTAATTTATATACATATACTAGCGGTTCGCCTCGGCTTCGTACGGGTGATTTCTATATCTTGACCACAGCGTCACTTATCGGGTCCAATTGTGAACCTAAACCCTTCTCGAATCAACTAAATCACACATCAAATTTACCACGGGGAGTGCTCTGAGGAATTGTTTGGATTAATTCCAGCCGGCAAATTTCACGAACGCACATCGCGACATCGCGTCAAAATTCACGATACCATCCTCACCACCACACGGAAAGTTGTATTATACATATACATAAATACATAAACACTCACGCCTGTCACCCAGAGGGGTAGGCAGAGACTACGGACTTCCATTTGGCACAATCCTGACACACCTCTCTCGCCTCTTTTAGATCCATATGTCTACGCATACACGCTCGTCGGTTAAGGGTACTCCTAATCTGGCCCATTTTTAATGTATCGCCGATTTGGTCGATAAACCTTCGTCTAGGGCGTCCCTTCCCGACCCTGCCGTTCACTTCTGCAACATAAATTTGCTTTGTCCTTTCCTCGTTCATTCTTTTTACTTGACAAAACCACCGAAGCATTCCTTTCTTAATACTTGTCACTACGTCATCTTGCAAACCACACTTTTGTCTTATTACACTATTTCTCACCCTGTCATTCAGATTCAGCCCTAGCATACTCCTTAAGGACCGCATTTCTACAGCATTTATTCTACTCTCATGCTTCTTCTGCCAGACCTAACTTTCACTACCATACATTAAAGTAGGGACTAACACAGCATTATGAATTGCCATACGTGCCTTAGTTGACACATTCTGACTCCTCATAATAGCGCGCGCGCGCTATTATCCGCCACCTAATCCTAGGCCCACCCTACACGTGTCCCCCGGGTGGTGCTAAACGAGCGACAAAGCCGAAACGACAGACTCGGCTTCTCGCCGTATGGTAGCGGCGTAAAATCTACCACCCCTTAGTTCGCACCATGAGCCAAGTAGTATTATGTAATATGAGTATAAAGCTATTTAAAATATATTATTATAGCATAAATGAGAATGTCTCGCCAGCAATGCTGATTCATTATTTATGCAAAAATATCCTAAATTGGTGGCTCAGGACCGTGCTTTGTGGCATTCTTTGGGGGAGGCCTATGTTCAGCAGTGGACTTGTGAAGGGCTGTAATGATGATGATGATGATCCTAAATTCGATTTGCCCCGGTTTCACGCCAGTGCTTTCTGGATATCAACATCAGTGCTACCTACTGGCTTTAATCGTGAATCCAAACCATATCGGTACCCACACAAACACAAAGAAAATGAACATTCCGGCCAAGTTTTATACCTATAAGAGCTATAGTTTAAAAATGTGACTTTTTAAATTTGTTTAATTATAATTGTGAATGTTATACGTAGTAGAGCCATGCTACAGCTATAATATTATAGTTGTAGCTTGATTGGGTCGGCTCGACCAAGGAAAGCACAGAATACCAGCGTTAAATAGCTTCTGTGTTTAATTTGGTAATTGTAGAGAACCGCAGAACCTTTTTACTGGAAAAGAGGCATTCCATCTTAGTGACTGACAACGCATCTGAATTTTATTCCCAAAAGAGGATAGATGTAGATGTATATGGACCACAGCAACCACTTACCATAAGGTGGACTGTGTGCTCACCTGCCACCCTTATCCTATAACAAAAAATAAAGCCGCAACTTCCCCCTTGCGGATGAAGTTGCGTAAAATCCGTTCTTATCTGACCTTTACTCGGTAAAAGGAATATTCCTACCAAGTTTTGAGTCTCTAAGTCTTATGATTCCAGAGATATCGTGATGAGTCAGTACATATATGTATTGACACATTTTGTATCTGAACAGGTGTATTGTTATGACTCGTAAGTTACTTTTGTACTTCACATACTCGTACAAATGAAATATTGGCCACGACACTTGACTACCCGTATCATAGCATCACAAAACATATGAAAATTAACAAGTTGGTTGAGAACACATTTACTTTCATTCTTAAATGTTGACTACATTTTAAAGTCATCATTGCATTGTATAGAATTTCAATACATTAATAAGTAGATAGAACATATTTTTGCACTAGTGTAACCCTCTCTGATTTATTTTATTTATCATGAACGCACTTGTGGCAATTCTGGTCAATCAACTGTAAAAAAAGAAGAAAAATTCAGGCAGGTGTCACCTTAATTAATTTCTATAACTAATCAAAACAATATTTTTATTTAGTTTCTTTATATAACTTGGCCTACACTAAACAATGTAGTGGTGGTGTAAGCATATCCACAACCCCATACCCGTATGTGTCATATTAGACAAAAAAATCTCCTGTTGCCGATCCGCCAAGCTTGGCAACTATAGCAAATATCCTTCCTATAAGGCACCCTCTCACCTTTGACCGGCAAGCCGATGTTGTTCAGCAGTGAATTTTTGATAGGCTGCAACGGTACGGTACTGTCAGCTAGAGTCTGTTTCAGAACCGTGGTAGCTCAGGGGCCTAGACCTCCTAGACTCGATCCACGCTGGCACTAATAAAATTATTAATTGTAATTTTAAGTGCTGATTTACCACGCTTGGCGATGTAGGAAAACATCTTGAAGAAATCTGAATGTATGAGATATTAAAGAAAATATTTCTAAGACATTTGAAGTACGCTAACATACATTAAGTCAACGCGGTAGACACCACCTTACCTTAAAACCCTCTCAGAAATATAAGGATGCCTGTGCCCTGAAGTGGGATGTATATAGCTAAACCTGTTTCAAGACAGAAGTGTCGTGGGAAACATGTGAATCAAAATCTATACTTCTAAATCTTACTTCAGAAGATCCAAAACATCTCACAGTTAACAGAAGTTCACAGAATACCAGCATAAAATAGAAGCTTAATGCTGCGGTGTTTCGTTTGGTAAGTGTAGAAAATCGGAGATCCTTTTTACTGGAAAAGAGGCATCTTAGTCCTCAGGAGTGACAACGCATCTGCATTTTGATTCTTAATCGAAGTTAAGAGTAGATGTCTATGGGCCACAGTGTCCACTTACCATCAGGTGGACTCGTTTGTCACTCTTATTCTATATTAAAAAATCTGTATAAATAAAATCAAATTTAAAAAAGCGGTCCAGTTTTGTAGGAGGAAACAGCGGTTATGGACTGATGATTTCGTCACTTTTTCGTAGCTTTAAGTCCTGGTTTTAGAATGTAATTTTTTTTTGGTGTATGAAGACGGCTTTTGCTTTATTAAAGGTAATTTTTGTATTTTGAGTGAACTAAGGAATATCAAAATTTCAATATCTTTTAAATAGTTCCATTAAAAACTGTGGACTTTTCTCTGCAAATATATATGGAATTACCACTAAAATTTAACTTAATTAAGAAAATTTGATTCAAATTGACGAAATTATCGTAAATCGTACATACAAAAAAATCACAAAAAAGCATACACACGAATTGTTAACCTAATTCTATTTTTGTAGCCGGATAAAAATGTTTAGTAATAATATGGAACGTTAAGAATGAATATTAAAGCCTACTTTCAATTGCTTCGAATGGTTAATTACAATATTTCCATTAAAAAAGTAAGACTGTGTGAGAGATAGACTACGCTCGCATAATAATGATGCCAATTTGTATTGGTACCAATTTCTATTGGTACCGCTTTCACATTCTACTAACATTTGCTCGCCGTCGCTCGTGTAGAAAATTCATACTGAATTTTATTTAGGCATGCATGAAAATTCATTGCCATTTATAACCGATTTGAACTAGCGTGTTCGAAGCAAATCGTAAAATGTTGAACAACTTGCAACAGAACAATGAAACTTGATATGAATTTAAGATGCATCACAACGAGAAATTGTGCTATTTTAGTTATAAGAGTATTTTTGACTCATAACTTATATTAGCACGGTGCTAAATAAAAGAGTAAAATTTAAAGAGCTTTGGTAGGTAGTGATAGCATACCTAACGGATCTCTGAAAATTTCATAGTTGCGGGCATACCGGGTTCGATTCATGTCGGCATCAATGAAATTATTTATTGCGCTTATTATGGGTTAAAGCAAAATATCGTGAGGAAACATGCATGTCTCAGGAATAAAATATTTCGAAGATATGTGAAGTCCGTCAATTCTAAGAGGGAGAAGTGAAAGGAGGCTTATGCCTATCAGAAGAACGTATTTAATGCTATTTTTGCAACTTATTAAAATAAGAAGTTTATCAATATGATATCTCCAACATTAAATCATTTTGGTGAATAATTATTTTTACTAAATTTGACGACAAATTATTTAAAATCATATTTGTTAAGAGTCATACCTAAATGATTTTCTTTTTTGTTCGATTTTCATTAGTTTTTTTTTTATACGATAAGGGTGACAAACGAGCACACAGTCCACCTGATGGTAAGTGGTTACTGCGGCCCATAGACATCCACATCTATCCTCTAATACAAATCAAAATGTAGATGCGTTGTCACCCGTGAGGAATAAGATGGAATGCCTCATTTCCAGTAAAAAGGGCCTCCGGCCACCTGCACTCACCAAGCGAAACGCAGAGGTAAACCTCTACTTCACGCTGGTTTTCTGTGAGGTCGTGGTACCACCCCGGTTCGAGCCGGCCCATCCGTGCGACAGCAAAAGCTGCCGCGTGGCTCTACCACTGTTAATAGTAGCTGTTGTAGTAAGTTGATAGCTTTCAATAAATTTGGAAACTGTCACCATGGTCATCATGTTCATTTTTAGACGCTTAACAAAATGCTGAATCCGTTACTCCGGTTACGATATATTTGCAAAGAAATAATAAGAATTTAATAAAATAAATTCATTCAGAATTTAATATTTCACAAGATGTTAAACAAAGCAATTCATAGTTTCCATTAAACTGCAACGCATTTCCCGAACACATACCCCCTAGGGGTTCTTGTCAAAGGCTTTCATTGTCAGTTCAATACGTTCAAAACAAACACGTAATGTTTGTTCTATACATAATATATCTTCATATTATATGATAAATATAATAGGTCGGGAAAACTATCTTCGTATGTTATATACAAATTTAAGATATAGTTTTTTCAAAGTTTCATTACATTTAATTATAATATATATATATAATATGGCACATATAATGGCACATATATATATATATATATATATATATATATATATATATATGTGCCATTTTGTTCCATAACTTGTTGCCATCTTGTAGGTAGTACCGGTGGGAAGAATCCGCTCAAAAACTTTGTTCCCCATCGGTTTTCTGGATTCATGTAAGAGCGACTACCCTCGAGTCGAACCATAGGTGCATTTCATAGAGTAAAACAGGACACCAACACAAGAATATATAAAACCGAGCAGAATGAAAGCATCATATGAGAGTTCAAAATTCTTACCTACTTCATAGGGGTGTAACTCGGTTATTGAAAACAAAAAAAAACCGGGCGAAAGCGAGTTGGGATTCAGCAATGAGCAAGTACGAATGGACAGACGAACAGGCACTGTGACTGTGACATAAGTTTTCCGTTTTCCAATTTTGGTACGGAACATTAAAAATAGTGTAGGTAGCTATTATACGTGGTAGAGCCATGCTGCAGCTATATTAGTAGTATAGTTGTAGCACGAATGGGTCGGCTCGACCGGGGAAGGACCACGCTCTCACAGAATACCAGCGTAAAATAGCAGCTCAACACTGCTGTGTTTCGTATGGTGAGTGTAGAGAACCGGAGACCCTTTTTACTGGAAAAGAGGCATTCCATCTTAGACCTCACGGGTGACAACGCATCTGCATTTTGATTCGCAAACGATGATAAATGTAGCTATCTATGAGCCACAGCAACCACTTACCATCACGTGTGCTGTGTGCTCGTTTGTCACCCTATCCTTTAAAAAAAAAGCTTTGAAAGACGAAATTGTTATTATAATATTATAAGCAGTTTGTTAAAAATTAAATAGGTAACCAAAATATTAATATCTAAATATTTTATTCTAATAATTAACTAATAGAATTCATAGTTATATGTTTCTACAAATTTCCAAATCTTTATATTTTTTGTTTTTATTTTGCTTGGTTTTTAGTAGTTTATTATTTTGTTTAATCGTATAATAAATAAGTTTAAAAATAAAAAATTGTTTGGCGTCTATAAAAACAAAACTGAACGTCCGCGTTGTCGTGTCGCTGCCAGTGGCACACCTTAAATTTGTCCGCTCTCTGCGCGGAGTCAAACCGGTTGGTACCCTAGCCCTTTATAGGGCATAAGGATCTGGGAATTATATACAAAAAGCGGTTAGGGTATCATTTTAATTATGTTTTTAATAAGCAAGAAATAAAAAAATATTTATTTTGATTATTTATTGTAAAAAAAAATTTGGTGGTAAAAATGTTCCCTTTGCCCGTCAGGCCACTCAAGATTACTGTGTATGAAAATTTGCATGGAACCACGCAGAGTGGTACGGCGCAAATTCTGCACATTATTTTCGTTCTCTTGTCATGCGTCTTTGTGGAACATAATTTGCAACGCCTGTAAGATGGTGATTCAACTGGCATATGTGTCCCAACATTTTCAAACCGTTTCTCAAGTGGTACACTACCCACTGCTTTTTGGTAGTTTTCTGACAATACTTTTTTTCTATTCACATAGTTGGCCATGCTGGAAGCTCTTCGTTTACGGCTGGAATATTTTCCAACAAGGCCTCTTCCTAAAGCCACGTGAAATTCAAGGTGTGACAGTTGACTTGCTCTTTTATTTTGTTTATAAAGCAGGTATGCATTGGTAATGCTGGCATCTACCAAAAAATAAAATATTCTTCGCCACCACTTCTTACTTCTTCTGCTAACAGAATACGTACTTTTAACCTGGTCAAATTTGTCTACTCTCCCCATTCTCTTTGTATATTCTCTTACTGTCAATGGGCAACTTATAGCTAAATTGGAGCCATCTTTCTGTGTTCGATTTACAGTTGTTCTTTCTATTTGCGGATGAAATACATTGCTCAAGATAAGAACTTCTTTCGTGTCTTGCCACACAACAAATGAAACATTATCTTTTACTCTCCATCTGTACTCTCCCTTATTTAGTTTTTGGCTTGTCTTCTTTCCCTTTTTCTTTTTTATAAAATTAGGAAGTTCTATTCTGTTTCTACGTACAGTTCCAGTCGCGAAAATCCTTTTTTCATACAAATAATTTAGTAAATGATAGTCACAAAAAAAAATTATCAAATGTCACATGTTTCTCTTCTTCCATATCCAATAATTTTTCTGTGAGTTTTTTTACTACCTTACTTCCCAATCCACCCTCAGTTCCAGCATCTTGCTTGCCTGTGTAAATATCGAATTCGTAAAGATAGCCCGTGCTACTATCACATCTACACCATACTTTATAGCCGCGTTTTACCGGCTTCATCGGCATGTATTGCTTCAAGGATGATCTACCCTTGAATATTATCATCGATTCATCTATGCTCTGGGATGATGTATTTTTCGCCGCTGCTTGACAAGCCTCATTTATCAAAGTTACTAATGGGCGTACTTTGTATAGTTTATCAAACGTTTCTTCATCTCTCTGGGGCTGTTTAGAATTGTCATTCAAATGTAATGATCGTAGCAACACCTTGAATCTCTTTATTGGCATCACATTGGCGATTTCATCAACCCTGAACCCCGGATCAGATGACCAATAAAGATTATAGTCTGGTAAAACATGATAACTCATCATTATAAGAATGCCTAAAAACGCTTGTATTTCAGGCTTTGAAGTCGGTGACCATGTCCGAATATTTTGCTGTTGAGCATATAGATTTGTCTGCTCAATTATGAGGTTATAAACTTCGTTAGTAAAAAACTTATCAAAGTATACTAAAGAGAACCGCTTGCATATAAATGCAGATACTGTGGTACTTTTTAATGGCAACAAGGAAAATAATTTAAAATACTCCATGTAGTAAAATGCTTGTTACAAAAATATGGAATTGTGTAAAAAAATTCGGTAAAAAGAAAAAACATGTTAGTTTAGAATATAATAATAGAATGATTTTTATTCAATATGGATTATTACATAATACTTATTGAAAGTCATTATTTTATTTACCACTGGTTCGGAAAATACCTCTGTCCTGGGAAGAACCAGCAAGAAACCCAGCGGGACTTTTTTTTTTAAACATAATTTCACTTAACAATTATTTTGTTTATACAATTTTAAATGAATTTTCATAGAACCAGCATGGTTGCGATCACCTTATTCCCAGGGGTTATTTTCATTTATGTATTCCTTGATATTATAATAACCCTTTTTGTACAGTTTTTCTTTAATAAAACTTTTAAACTTGTTTATTGACAAACTTTGAACATGTTCTGGGATTCTGTTGTAAAAGCGTATACATTGCCCCAAAAATGAATTACTAATTCTGTGGAGTCTAGTAAGTGGCATTACAAGCTTATGTTTGTTCCTAGTGTTTAAGGTATGAACATCCTTATTCTTATTAAAGCTATTTATGTTTTTATGTACATACATTACATTTTCATAAATATATTGCGATGCCAAAGTTAATATGTTTATTTCTTTAAATTTTTCACTAAGGGACTCTTTACAATTTAGATTATAAATCGCCCGTACGGCTCTCTTTTGCAAAACAAATATAGCTTCAATATCAGTCGCATTACCCCAAAGCAAAATTCCATAAGACATTACGCTATGAAAGTAACTAAAATACACTAACATAGCTGTCTCAACATCTGTGAGACTTCTAATCTTTCTTACAGCATATGCTGCAGAACTAATTCTGCTTGCTAATTTAGATATATGGGGGCCCCATTGAAGTTTCGCGTCAATTGTAATACCGAGAAAAACAGTGGTATCCACAAGACTCAACTCCTCCCCATTTAAGAGCACATTGGTTTTCGAATGTTTTACATTAGGTATTGTAAATTTAATACATTTTGTCTTATTGCCGTTTAAGAGCAAATTGTTGGCGTTAAACCAATGTACAAGTTTCGATAGAGCATTATATACATCGTCATATTTAATTGACTGCCGTTTCAGTTTGAAAATTAAAGAGGTATCGTCAGCAAATAATAATATATCGTGATTGTCCCCTACAAGATAAGGTAAGCCATTAATATAGATTAAGAACAGGAATGGGCCAAGAATCGAGCCCTGAGGAACGCCTATTGATACTACCGATCCGGAGGAACATTTACCATTAATGACGACTTTTTGAGTTCTGTTACTTAAATATGAAGTAAGTAATTTAAGCGCCAAATTTTTTACACCGTAATGTTGTAGTTTCCTGATTAATGTATCATGATAAACACAATCGAAAGCCTTGGAAAGGTCACAGAAAATACCTAAGGCATCTTGTAAATTCTCCCAGGCATTAAAAATATATTTGATAAGCTCAACACCGGCGTCAGACGTCGAGAGACCCCTTGTAAAACCTAATTGATTTTTATGAAGTAATTTATTTGTATTAAAAAAAAACATAACAATTGATCCAAAATTATTTTTTCAAAAATTTTACTGAGAGTTGGTAGTACAGAAATAGGTCTATAATTAGCGGGATCCGATGTACCACCAGATTTAAATAAAGGTATTACTTTACTATACTTCATTAAATCAGGAAACACACCAGAATCGATACAAGTATTAAAAATATTAGTAAGATGTGGTGCAATTAAATCTATTATGGACGCAATCACTGTAACGGAAACCCCCCACAAATCTGCGGTTTTCTTTCATCATCATCATCATTACAGCCCTTCACAAGTCCACTGCTGAACATAGGCCTCCCCCAAAGAATGCCACAAAGCACGGTCCTGAGCCACCTGCATCCATCGACTTCCTGCATATCTTACCAGGTCGTCACTCCATCTAGTGGGGGGACGCCCTACACTTCGCCTGCCGGTACGAGGCTGCCACTCGAGAACCTTTCTTCCCCATCGGTTGTCGGTTCTTCGAGCTATATGGCCTACAGTCTCGTTTTCAAGTTTTGAGGTATACCTGACGAGAAGATGTGTCGTAGCTTCCCGAACGCTGCCCAGCCGAGTTGAATCCGTCGATTGACCTCTCGGTCGAAGTTGGACTTACCTAGTCGGACTATTTGTCCCAGGTAAACATACTCGTCAACAACTTCGAGCTTAGTGTTCCCAACAACTACCGGCATAGGTGTGACATGGACATTAAACATGATCTTTGTTTTGTCCATGTTCATCTTAAGACCTATCCGTTGGGAAACACTATTGAGGTCATTGAGCATAGTGCTTAGGTCCTCCAGCGATTCTGCCATAAGGACTATATCGTCGGCAAATCGAAGGTGAGTGATGTACTCGCCATTGATGTTTATACCGTATCCTTTCCAGTCCAGAAGCTTGAAAACATCTTCCAATGCAGCGGTAAAGAGTTTCGGGGATATGACGTCACCCTGTCTTACACCTCTCTGCAATTGGATAGGTTTCGTACTCTGGTTCTGTACTCGGATAGCCATCGTAGCCCTACTGTACAAGCACTTCAACACTTCGATATACCGACAGTCAACTTGGCATCGCTGAAGGGACTGCAGCACCGCCCAAATTTCGACGGAATCAAAGGCTTTCTCATAGTCCACATACGCCAGACATAGTGGCAAATTGTACTCCTCGGACTTCTGTACAATTTGCCGAAGGGTGTGTATGTGGTCTATGGTGCTAAAGCCTTTTCGGAAACCGGCTTGTTCGGGAGGCTGAAAGTCGTCAAGTCTGCGCGCGAGACGATTCGTAATGACTCTCGAAAACAGCACGTAGACGCGGCTCAGAAGGGATATCGGTCTGTAGTTCTTCAAGAGAGCGTTGTCGCCTTTCTTGAAGAACAAGACCACCGCACTTCTGCTCCACGCCTCCGGTGTAATGCCACCATGGAGGACGGAATTAAAGAGCTTCTGAAGGACTTCAAGTACCGGTTTTCCACCCGCTTTCAGAAGCTCCGCTGTAATTCCATCCTCGCCTGGGGCCTTGCCGTTTTTAAGGTGCTGGAGAGCCATTCTAATCTCGCTCAGACTGACGTCCGGGATATCAACGGAATAATGTCGGATAAGACTCGCTCTTGGATCGTTACTCACACTTGCGTGCGGCTCCAACGATGACGTGTACAGCTGCCCATAGAACCTCTCAATCTCACTCAAAATCTCAGGTGCCCCGGAAACGATGCTGCCACATTCTGTCTTCAGCTTTGACAGTTGGCGCTTTCTGGCAGACAGATCTCTGGCAAAGACTTTGGAGCCTTGGTTCCGCTCGATCGCTTCTTCAATACGAGCTGTATTGAAGTTGCGTAAGTCCCGCCGCATGCATTTGGAGATCTGTCTGTTCAGTTGCCTGTATGCTGTTAAATCTGTTGAAGAATGTAGCTTCATCTCCCGTCTAACAGCCATGAGATTAAGAGTGTGATCGGAGAGTTTTTGTGTTCTTCTGCGGCGGGTCTTGCAGAATTTAGCTCCGACCGCATGGACAGTTTCCACGAGCTTGTCATTCAAATCGTCCACTTCATTGCAGTCTTCTAGGCACTGAAAACGGTTTTGTAACTCGAGCTGAAAGGTTTCGGGACTTTGGATTAGAGCACGAGGGGGACGGAGCGTTGACTTCATTAGACGAGACCTCTCCAACTTAACGTTTAGGTTCAGTGTGCCTCTAACCATTCGGTGATCGCTGCCGGTTTTCACCCTCGCGATCACTGAGACATCACTGAACAGTTGTCGTCTGGTCGTCATAATGAAGTCAATCTCATTTTTTGTCGAACCGTCGGGGCTCGACCAGGTCCACTTTCTGTGGGGCCGCTTCTGGAAGAAAGAGTTCATCATAAAGAGTCCCTCTTTCTCCATAAAGTCAGCCAACTGCTGGCCCCTTGGGTTCCGTTGCCCTATTCCAAATTTCCCTACTTTCAGCTCACCGTTCTCTCTTGCGCCTAGTTTTGCATTGAAGTCTCCCATTAACACCGTATATTGGGTTTTGGAGGAATGCATGGCTCTAGAGATATCCTCATACATTTCCTCCACCTCCTGATCGGGGTGTGCCGAGGTTGGTGCGTAAACCTGTATGACCTTCAGCGAATACCGTTTGGTGATTCTGAGTATAAGGTACGCAACCCTCGTCGACACACTCTCAATCTTTACAACGTTGTTAACGAGAGACTTGTGGACGATAAATCCGATACCTCCTTGGGACAGATGGTCGCCCTCCCGGTAATAGAGCAAGTTGCCGGATTCGAGGATTACCGTGTCCTCCCTGTCTCTTCGGACTTCGGATAATCCTATAATATGCCAGCGTAACTTGTCTATCTCTTCTTCCAGTTCCACAATCTTCTCGTCAGTCCTCAGGGTGCGTGCGTTGTATGTTGCCAGGTCGAGTCGTCGTAGGTGGCAACCGAACCTCCACCGGAGATTCTTAGCACCCCCTGCCCCGCCGTTACCATGGTCGCCACCGTAGCCAGGAATAGCGGGGCCGCCGGGGACTGGGGGCCGTTTATTATTGTCATTGCTCATGGGGGGTATATTGCCATAGTTGCCACGCTTGGCGAGCGGGTTGTCAACCGCAGTTTTTTTATTGTTATTTTGGTTATTATCAGGAAGATGCTGCTGCCCATCTCCTGCCTGTTTCCCTTTGTCGCCTTTTACGACACCCACGGGAAGATATGGGGTAGTGGATATTCTTAACCGCCACTACACGGTTTTCTTTACATCAATGGTTTTGAAGTATTTTACAATATTATGCGGTAATACTTTTTCAAATCTAAATTCTTTTAAACAGGTATTAACATTCTGTTTAAGTAATAACTCGGCGACAGTTGGAGAAGTATACAATGGCTCTGTTGTCAAGATAGAAACATCAGTGAAATATTTCTGAAACACCGCTGCAACTTCTTGATTTGATTTAGTCAATTCATTATTAATTTTTAATTGATAGTTTGAGTTATGAGGTTTCTCTTTACCGGTTTTGCTGTTAATTATACTCCACGTCATTTTAATTTTATTCTTAGCCGTCTTAATTTTGTTACTAATATGTAATGATTTGGCTGTGGAGCAAGCTCTTTTAAACATTTTAGAATATTTTTTTACATATTCTTTAAAAGCATCGGAAAGATTATACGATCTTTCATGGTAAAGGTCATATAACCTACGTCTGCTTTTATGAATTCCTACTGTCGCCCACTCATTAAATGCCTTGCAACTGTTTCTGGAGAATGTTTTAGAAGTGAATATTGTATTAAATTGATTGTTTATAAAGGTAAATAATTCTCTATATAAATAGTCTGCATTGTTCTTATAAGAAAGGGATGGAAGGATTTTTAACATATTACTTCTAAATCTCTCCAGGCGTTTTGCATTAATAGGAACAAACACAATTTTCTCAATTACCTGTTTTTTGTGCATATAAGGTAACGAAACCAGTTGTCCACAGTGTATAATAAATAAATATATCTGATAAAATTAGTTGAAATTGCTTCATTTCTTAAAATAAAATGGAGGGGAATCTGTTGAAGTTGTTGTGTCCATAAATTGGGGAATTTAACATGCATTTTCGGAGAATTAGACTAATTAGTGTTGGCGACGCTATCATGTTGCACCAAAATTTACTTACTAAGATATGTTTACAAGCGAAATAAGAATTAGAGGCAGCAGTCACAATTAAACTTGCTGGTAATTGTTTATAGTTTTGACGTATCTCTTTTTAAATCAAAGTATTAAACGGATTGAAAACAGAAGGTCAATGTAAATAAAGTAAAAGAATTATTTTTTAGATTAATTAACTGTAGATTATAATTGCAATTGATTTTAACTATTAAATTATTCAATACCGTTTCATTTATGTTTTCTTGTACAAAAGCCAAGATAATTATGAAATAGTGTTTATAATTATGTAAGTAAGTACCAAACTAGGTACTTACTTACACAATTATAAAGTATCATTTTTGTAGTAACGAATTGCGTCTTTTGTCAGGGTATAATTGATTGTATAATTGTATTACAAATTACAACAATAACTTCTAAATTCAATATAAAGACTAGTCGCAGGGATAATATGAAAAATAAACTTACAAAATAAAAGTTGGCAATGTCATCACGGTTTAACGATCCGTGGGAATGCTCAATGTGTTTACCGCAAGGACTTTAGGACGCAGTAGGCTTCAGTTTTGGCGGGATTCATTAATAATTTTAGTTTTTGAGACAGTTCCGTGTTGACTTTGAACACGCAAGCGACAGTACAATCGTTTTGTTTATTAAATTCTTATTGTTATTACTTGGTATTACTTGTAATTACGTGTTGTTCTTATTCTTTTTGTTACGTTTTGTGATTCTTTTTTGTTTTAATGATGCTTAACGCGTACGTTTTTAGTGATCTTGAATACGGCAACGAGTTAATGTGCCTTGCAGAAGCTTGCGGGAATACTTCGCGTGCATTACGAATTTACCGAGAGAAATTCTCGACGGCTCGACACCCTGTTAATAATAATAATAAAATATGTTTGTTTATTCACTCCACAAATTTTACATCGCGACTTACACTATTTAAATAAAAAGTACCATCAATTACATTGAGAGGTTAACATCGGCCTTCGTACTAGTATAAACTTTACCACGGCTGCCTGCGCCTTCCACTCTGGGAATTAAATAATAACCTAATAGGTAAAATCTATTAGAACATATCTTAACAAATAATATTTAGAATCTTTTCAAGCTAAAATAAAAATTATAACATGCAGGTAAATACAAAACAAAACAAAATTAAAGCAATATTACCACTAGGTGTGCTTGATGTATGGTATAATTATAAACGGGGAGCGTGAATGCATGAGGGAGTATTATGTTTGTATTATTTGTTGGGTGTATGTTATGAATAATTGGATGTGTGGGATATAAAAGTGTGTGAATGTGTGTGTCTGTGTGTGTGTGTGAGAGAGAGAGAGAGCGAGAGAGAATAATATTTTCTATCTCGTCAAAATCTAAATTCAGTAACCAATCCCGAGTAGCGAATTTACACTGGTTTAGGGTTAAAGGGTAAATATTTAAAGCTTTATTTGCGATGTTATAGAGATGGGAACTTATAACAAAATAATGTCGTTTTGCAAAGTGGTTCTGTGTGGAGGTGTTATGCAAACTTTGCTCTTAATGCATTTTTGAGTTGGAACGTATGGCAGTCCTAGATGCTTATGAAGTATAGTGTGGAAGATAAAGCTTTTTCTTACCGTAAGAAATGAGCATTCACGGTAGAGTAGTGACGTGCTTTACCTACGTGGTCTTTTATAAATTACTTTTAAGATTGCACGCTGAGCACGCTCCAGGGGAAGCAGTGTACTAATGCTAGTTCCACCCCATGAGACAATGCAGTATTTGAGCAAACATGGGACAAGCGCATAGTAAACACACATTTGCGTGTTGCGATCAGCAGATTTTCTAAGTAGGTAAAAGATACGAATTAATTTTCTAATTCGGGCTGTTAATGATTTAACATGTAATGACCAATTAAGATGATTATGTAGAATTAGACCGAGATATTTTAAGCTATCCGTTGGTGATAACTGAGGACAGCCGCAGCAACTATTTAATCTGTCACAAGTGTATGCCCTTATACAAAAGTCAATGGATGGTTGAGTATTGACTCGTGGGGTGAATGCTGTGTACTTGGTCTTTTTTAAGTTGAATGTAAGCAAATTGTCGTCCAAAAATCTCATTACCTCAGTGCGGGCATTTTCAGTGTATTGTTGAGCCCAAGCCTAATCCTCACCATGCACAATCAACGCTGTATCATCTGCTTAAGTGATAATTTTGCAGTTCGGTAACGAAAGTTTACACAAGTGGTTTATGTACACAAAGAAGATGGTTGGACCCACTACACTGCCTTGTGGTACTCCATAACAGAGATTGACATCCAGACTTTGGTAGTTACCTAATTTGACACACTGTGAGTGATTTGAGAGATAGTCACAAAAGATATTTAAGACAACTCCGCCTATACCTATTAATACAGATTTTTCAATAGTAATGGTATAGAGACAGTGTCGAATGCCTTCGACAAATCGAAGAAAACCTCAACAACTTTGTGACCCATATCATGGTGCGTAACAATAGCCTCAGTAAAATTCAAAGTAGCATCATCAGTAGATTTGCCTTTTAAAATCCATACTGATTTTGTGCAATTGAATTTGTCTTTTTTTTAATAAGTCTAGAATTTAAAACCTTTTCCAAAATTTTAGATACTATTGTCAGCACCGATATAGGTCTGTAGTTCCCTATCATATCTCTATTTCCGTTTTTATAAATAGGATATACAAGAGCACTCTTGAGGATGTTTGGAAAAATTCCTGTAGCGAAACATTGATTGATTATGTGGGTCTAAGGTGGAATAAGGCTGGTACTTGTGTTCTTAAAAACTTGAGTAGGAATGCTGCCAACACCTGTAGCGCAATTATTTTTAAGGTTCATAATAGTGTTTTCAACTTCATTATAATCCACATCATGTATAGCAATCGAATCTCTCTGTGACTCAATATGAGTGATGTTTATGGAACTAGTCAAACAAGTACTTCTTCTAATTTGTATTTCATTAGCAAGGGACTTACCTATACTTGCAAAGAATTAATTTACTTTTTTAGGTTTACTGATTCATGGGGATCTCTGGCGAGGTTTGACAATTCAGTGGGGGACGGAGATGCTTTTTTAGACTAGCGACTTTATTAATAGTATTCCACATTTCTTTGGAATTATCTTTATTCTTTTTAAACTCGGTTAGTTCAAATTTGGTTTTTAGATTTTTTAAAAGATTATTGCAAAAATTACGGTACCTAGAGTAGGTTAGTTATAATATGGCATTGTTAGGATCCAGTTTAGCCTTTTTTTTGTAACTTGTCACTATTGCTGATGCATCGTACAAGACCAGGTGTTATCCAGAGTTTAATAGGTCGTTTACTTTTTATAATAAATTAATGTGGAGTGGCACGAAATTGCTTTATGTATTATATAAATCAAAAGTTTTATGCTAAATTTGCATTTGCAGCGTTATATACAGGGTTTAAGTCTATTACCGATAATTCCTGGACTAAACTTAAGTAACCAATATTTCTTATGGTGACCAAAGCTAGATTTCTTTAATTTTAGCCTCTAACACAATTATAATCGGCGCATGATCAGTTATGAGCGAATCGAGAACAAATGTTTTAGAGCATCGATTTAATCTTAGCACAACGTGATCAAGATAGCTACTTATACGCGTTGGAGTAACATGTGTTGGAAGCAGACCATGAGATGCCATTAGGTCAATGTAGTTATTACAATTTGGATCAGAGCTATCGGAAGCTATATTTATATTTATAACTCCAATTAAGATAACTGATTTAGCAGACGCCAAAAAAGTCAAACAATTTTCAAGACTATTGCAAAAGTTGTCAATATTGTTGTATGATGGTAATCTGTACACAGCTATAATCGCAATTTCATCCCCAAATCTTAAAATAATACTATTAAGGTCCTTTAATTCAGTCTCTTATGAAGTTCTATGCTTAATTTTGGACTTGACAAAAATTATAACTCCATCGTTCTGATTGCGGTAGCCTGAAGCATAAGATTTATTTGCAAGTATTTCCGGAACGTTTAACAGTTTACTCAATCAGTATTCAGTTAAAACGAGGACATCGCTTTGGAAAGAGATTCTCTGTAATAAAACATTAAATGCATCAAAGTTACTTGATATACTCCGTATACTCATGTGCATGACTGAAATAGATCCTTGTAATGAATCTATGAAATTAATGAGATATTCAGGACTACACACCATAAATTGAGATATTTCAAAAAAAATCAATGTTATCAGAGATATCCGTTATTAGATTGCCTTTTAAAAATACTAGCAATCAGTTGTGTAGAACCGGATGCGTAATAATTCCTCTATTTAAGTATGAATGTTACTGCGACAACTAAAGATTGTATGAATATCGTATCTAATTTGTATAAGGTGTATGTGGTAACCTTATTCACAAAGAGCGTTACAAATTGTGGCAACGAATAATAATTGTACATACCATAAAAAATAAAATTGTGTAAAGAACTAAGTAAATATACAAAAAATTAAAAATAATGTAAAGATATTTTCAAATATGATAAAGAATTACCAAAGAAAAACTGGAGCAATAAATTTTGGTAGGCAGGTACTCATTTGTCTTGAGTTTGAGGCAGTTTCTGTAAATCAGTCTCCGTGTCAATGTGACGGCATGGAGCACCCTCCTTATTACATAGGAATACCTTCCCATGTGCAATCCAGCAGTAAGCATAATTGTGGTTTTTACTAAATTCTCGTACCACGAAGTAAAGTTTCCTAGCAGACTGGGTGAGACTCTCTGATATAAAAACCGGGTTTGTTTCGCCCTCTATTTTAAGGTCGCCAGTATTTAGTTTATAGTCCTTCTTTGACTTGTTGTAGGCCTTAACTGAAGTTTATATATTTTCTTTTAGCGTAACTGTTGTGAGGTCCACAATAATTGGCTGATTATTTTCTTTTTTGGCTTTAATGCGAAAGACGTCGCGGATCTGTAATTCTTCCACACAGTCATTGACAGATTCTCCAACCTTTTAACTTGTTGCACCAGATCTTGCTTTGATTCCTTTTTATGTATAGGAATGTTTCTTATCTTAATACTGGCTTGCCTTTGCGACCTCTCCAAATTTTTTACCTTTTGTTATAGACTCTGAATATAGGCTAAATGGGATTTCCTATCTAATTCCATTTTAGCCAATTTGTTTTTCATATCTTCATATTGCTTTGATATGAAGTCCATGGATTCTTTGATGTCAGTGTTTTGATTTTTAATATCTTTAATGCTTACCTGTATTGTACCTTGCTGCTTAGTTAAAATTCCAATGGATTTCCTCATTTCCACCATGAAATAAACTAGTTCGTCATCATACTGACGTTTACGGGGTTGATTTCTATTCCGATTGTTCACATTGGAGCTTTCATTATCTGTATCAGTAGGTGGAGCAGAGCTTTGATTTGCATCAGATTCAAGGACCTGCAACAAGGATGCTTCCTGTTTCGGAGTAGACGGTGGTGTTTTCTTTAGTGGCATTTTTCTTTTCTTTAAAACGCTTCCGCCTATGAATCAGGGCAAGTGACTCTTGTGACGTATACGTTCGTAGTTGGAGTGACGTCGTTGAAGCGAATCTGGATCGTTCTGCTTGTCTCCACTGTTGGTGTCTCTTTCATACCCATTCCGTACTACTGCGTCCCACCCGAAAGCTATGCAGTCCTAGTAACTATTTGGTACGAATTTAATTTATCAAAAATATTTATAATAGATTACGGGGACCACGTTTATCGTTTTCGCTGTCCAGATGGTAGGGAGTTGACTGTGGTCTGATGACAGAAGCATTTCAGCGAGTGCTGGAAAATCGGCCCATTGTTCCGGTAGCGCCAGGAGGTGGAACTCAAGTGGCTGTTCACTTCAAGGAGCGCATTTTAGAGGTCGTTCGACAGTATCCGGAACTAGGTACACAAAGTATCGCTAAATTGTTAAAACGTCGGGATGGAACAAGTGTGTCATGCTGTGCAGTTCACAAGATATGAAACTGAATACGCTCATTTAATGTGCACAAATTGCAAGCTTTATTTCCCGGCGACTAACAACAATGTGTGCCTGGTTCCATTGAGCACGTTATCTGGACGGACGAGTCGACATTTACCAAAAACGGCTTGTGAAACTGAAGAAATACATACGTGTATTCAGAGGTTAACCCGCACAATGTTCGAGAAACCGGGAACCAAACCCGAATTTCGGTAAACGTATGGGCACGTTTATTTAAGGATCGTATACTAGAACCAGTGTTGCTGCCACAGCGACTTAACGGATAGCGATATCTAAACTTTATAAATGAACAGTTGGGTGAAATTTTAGACGATCTATCGTTGGCTGAATATCGCAGCAGAATGTTCCAGCATGGTGGTGCTCCACATGTCGTGAGGTTCATCCCTGAGTGCCTGACCAAATTATTTGATGAGCGTTGGTATGGCAGAATAGGACCATACACATGGCCACCTCGCTCACTAGATCTAACCCCGTTAGACTTCTTTCTGTGAGGGTATGTAAAAGAAAGGGTTTAAGTCGTAAGTGTGATATTGCTGACAAAATGCGCCAAAGGATCGTGGATGTTTTTGACAAACTACGTATGGACTGTGTCGAAGACCACACGATGATGCCCCGCCTGCATGAGGCATGAGGAGATACCGAGTCCAAATCTGCCTCGAAATTAATGGAGCACAATTTGAGCCGCATCTCATAAGACCACGCAGAATATAGAGCGGTAAACTGTTTCATACCTTATTCTTTTTAAATAACTTAGTACTGAACTGATCTGAATAGGTACATAAGTGAATACGTCAGAGTAATAAAAAAATTAAAAAACAAAGTATATATATATACGATGGATAAAAAAGCGTGACTCATTATTAAAATTTCATTTTTTCACTAGCGGGGAATCGAACAAGGTATTTGGTTTATTTCACCTGTGAATTCGAATTAAAGTGGCTAGGTGGAGACTAGCACAGTGGCAAAATATTAGGGTATGTAGATAAGTAAGGTATTTAGACAAGTGTTATAAATAATAATTAGGTATTGCAGTATTGCCACGTGGATTCGACGTCTATTTCGCGCGACAATAGGGTCAATAACCCTATTGTCAGCTGATTTCATTTAAGTTCGTCTGCTGGTTAATGTTTAAGGATCTTTGTGTTTTTTTAATTGAATTATCGTTTCATTTAGCTGTACTCACATGATGGAGCGTGAATAAAACTAATAAAACGTTGTGAAAAGATGATTTATTTTTCCTCAGGATCAATTTTCTTCCTGCCCATCAAAGGTATCGTTAGTACTATCGCCTGTCTTTGCTTTCGGGAGCGTTTCACAAACACCCGGTATATACATATATACATACTTATATATAGTGATAATTACGTAAACTTTTCCAATTTATTTCCTTACGTACGTGTGTTGATCAATGAATTCCTCCTAAAAGGCTAGATCAGTCTAGATGACATTTTGTGTGTGTATTGGACGGTTTTGATTCACAATTTGACCTAGTGGGTGGCGCTGTTGTCGACATCCACAACCATCACCCATGCAAAGCCAGGGCGTATCGCTAGTTATATAAAATTCAACCTTTTAAAATATTATAAATAAAGATGGCACAAGAGTATCTCGTCATGTCTTTAATTTCCATTGTGATCACATTACTTACGTTCTTTTCGAAAATGAAGATAAAAATAAGCAAAATATTACAATATCTCTCTCCAGCCTCCACAGTTAGCTGCCGTGGGTAAATCTTTGTTTCAGAGAGCACGAGGCATCTGTGACAGTAAACACCTGGCCGCCGAGCTCCAACACGTCAAGCAAGTTTTGCACGAAAATAAGCTTCGGGTTCCGCGCCTACGTCACAGTGAATGAGTGAAGCCGGCCACAGTTGAGCGAGTGCCTGCTGTACTGCCATATGTCAGAGGTATCACTGACAAGATTGGCTACATCTTGAAGCGTGCTTCCAATAAAACTTGAAGAAGATTAGTCAGTTTTTACCATCAGTCAAGTTTAATGTCCCTCTGCAAGATGCAGGAGTGTACAAATTTAATTGTGACTATGGCCTCTCTTATATAGGACAAACTAAAAGATTCATAAAAACCCGCGTTGAAAAATACATAGCTGATATGACGAATCTACGTTCCGGGAAGTCTGCAGTCTGTGAACACGTACAAGATCGCCCCCGTCACTACATTAGCTATGATAGACCACAAATCCTCGCTACAGGACATCGATTCCTCCCAAGAATGATTCGCTGAGCTATTGAAATAAAAAAACATCATAATTTCAATAAAGAAGATGGCTGGGTGCTACCATCTGCTTGGGATCCCATAATTAATAAAATAAAATTCCAACCTAAGCATACAACTGCAAGAATTCAAGATACTGTAAGTTCACTACGTAGATCGGAACAAAAATAAATAATTTTTAATCTGGAGGTAGCCGTGGTTAACTATGACATTTAGATGTCATACACCTCCTTCCCCCTAGTAACCATAGGTGCTGTAAAGTACTCGAAACGTCGGGAATATCAAATAAGTTAATACACGCGATAAAACCGTAAAAATTGTTTTATTCTTAATTTTATTTATTTATAATAGGAAATGTTTAATTTATTTATGATATTAAGTAAGTCGCAAAGAATGCTTATTAACATTTTTCATAAATAAGCCTCTTGAAAGTGCTTCTAATGGACTTTCGTGGAAAATTTCAATGGAACTATGTGGAAAAACGGTAAGATGTACCTATTTATTTTTCTTTACTGTTTTCCTGTGCATTTGCATTATATTCCATCATGTCTGTAAAATGTCGTCTTCTGTGAGGCTATCTATAGGGGAGGCTAATGTTCAGTAGTGGATTTTATACTGGCTTTGCTATAATGATGATCATGGTGATGAAGATACTGAATGGGTTACATCTTATATCCCTAGAACATAACATTGAGCGCAGGCTAGCTAGAACGAGTGAATGCCAGACTGTTTCCATGTAAAATGCAATTAAAATAGGAGTGGGACCGCCCGTTACTGATCTCATTTATTTTAGTAGGGTACGAATTCCGTTGACAACATTATGTCATTACAGTCACGTTAGTATTGTAGATATTTCGCATATAATGACACTAAATAACAGATAAATAAATGATAATTTTCTTCTTGAAAATGTTAGTAGATGTTGCTTTGAAAGAAAGACTACTTCAATATCAATAAGTGTCCCATCAATTATTTTAAATATAAATTTATTTTAAAATCACCTACTATTTTTACTATGTGCATCAAGAAATAAATAATTACATTATTTTATTAAGTTCTCCTTTTTGCACAACATACTTAATTATAATCAAGTGAAGCTATTCGTAGTTTGACATCCATGACAGAATCCATATCAGAAATCCATAAAAGAAGAGATGCATGGTGGAATGACGAAGTGAAAGAAGCTGTAAAGAAGAAGAAGAAAGCAAGGTTAGACTACTTGGCCTCTAGTAATGATAAGGATATGGGAGAGAAGATGAAAGAAAAATATAAGCTGCAGAAAGTTCACACGAAAGCATTGATTGAGGAAGTGCGTGAAAGGTGTAGAATGGAAGCGGACGAAAGGTTGTCGCACAACTTCAAGGAGAACTCCAAACTCTTCGGGAAAGAGGTTGGAAGGACCCGAAATGGTTCGACGGCCTTAAGAATGAACAAAGTGCTTTCGAGAACTAATGACGTCCCCTCAGAAAAATCGGACGTCATGCAGCGATGGAGTGAATTTTATAGAGAAATGTATGCGTGTGATGATCTTAGTGAGGGATCCGGTGATAACGCCGTGACTGGTACGCCAGACCCGGACCTCGATGACACTGAGGTCATCAGTATGAAAGAGATTGAAAGTGCGATTCGAAGTTTGAAATGTGCTGCGGGACTAGACAGAGTTACTGCTAAAATGGTCAAGTATGGTGGGCCTCGCGTCTGGGGTAGCTTTCATCTGCAGTGCAATTCGTGCTGGCGGACGGGGGATATCCCGGATGATTGGCGATCCGCAGTCATTGTGCCTTTATATAAAGGTAAAGGTTCACGTTTTAACTGCGGGTGCTATCGGGCGATCATCTTGACCAGTTTAGCAAGTAAAGTTTACTCGAAAGTTTTGACACGGAGGATGCAAGAGAAATCGGAAAGATTTCTATGGGAGGCACAATGCGGATTTAGACCTGGAAGAGGATGCACGGATCAAATGTTTTCTCTCCGCATGATCACGGAGAAGCTTCTGGCTGTTAACCAGAAGATTTTCTGTGCTTTTGTGAAAATGTGGGAACTGTTGCCGGGGTATGGTGTGGATGGCCGATTGCTAAGGGCTGTGCAGTCACTTTACTGTGACTGTAAAGCCTGTGTGCGGGTAGGGCATGACCTGTCACCCATGTTTAGCGTCCAAACGGGCGTAAAACAGGGTTGTGTCATGTCCTCCTGGCTGTTCATACTATATCTCGACAGCTGTTTACAGAAGCTGAAAGATAGCTATTTGGGTGTGAAGTTGGGTGACATAAAAGTAAATTGTCTGCTGTATGCTGATGATGCAGTGCTTATTGAACCATCAGAGGCAGAACTGCAGGCATTAGTCACGTGTATGAAAGAGGAATATGAAATTAAAGGTCTCCGTTTGAATGCTACTAAAACTAAGGTTCTGGTACTTGAAAGGGGCGAAGAAAGAACGAAGTGTGAAATATGGGTAAATCAGGAATGTCTAGAACAGGTAACTGAAATCGTATACTTGGGAAGTGCTTTTAGCCGGGATAGAAGATGTGATTTAGATGTGGACAGGCGTGTCGCTGCCGGGGACAAAGTCAATGGTGCCCCGACTGCGTTAGTCAAAAGGCAAGGCGTAGTGAAGAGTGCACGCCTTGCAATACATAACGCAGTGTTGGTACCGACTTTGTTATATGGCAGCGAATAGAATAGAATAGAATATTGTTTATTCAATATACATTACATGTGTAATTCTTATTGAAAGTCATTTTTTACTTTACCACTGGTTCGAAAAAAACCCTCTGTCCTGGGAAGAACCAGCAAGAAACCCAGCGGGACTTTTTTTTAAAATAAATTTTACAATATAAATGATTACGAACTATTTACGAAATTTATTTTAGAAACTGCTTGGAAGCGATCACCTCATTCCCAGGGGTTATTATCAACCATGTATTCATTTATACTATAATAACCCTTTTTATACAGTTTCAGCTTAATAAAACATTTAAACTTGGTAATAGAGAGAACCTGTACACTTTCCGGGACCTTGTTGTAATAGCGTATACATTGCCCCAAGAATGAATTACTGACTCTGTGGAGTCGAGAAACTGGTATCACTAGCTTGTGTTTGTTCCTAGTGTTTACAGAATGTATATCACTTCTTTTACTAAAACTATCTTTGTTTTTGTGAACATACATTAAATTTTCGTAAATATACTGAGAGGCCAAAGTTAATATATTAATTTCTTTAAATTTATCTCTAAGAGACTCTCTCGGTTTTAGATTGTAAATAGCTCTAATGGCCCTCTTCTGTAAAACAAAAATAGTTTCTGAATCAGCCGCATTTCCCCATATCAAAATCCCATAAGACATTATGCTATGAAAATAACTAAAATAAACTAATCTAGCTGTCTCGACACTAGTGAGACCTCTAATCTTTTTTACAGCATAGGCTGCAGAACTTAGTCTGCTTGCTAATTTGGATATATGGGGGCCCCACTGGAGCTTTGCGTCAAGAGTGATGCCAAGAAAAACAGTGGATACAACAGGGCTCAATTCCTCCCCATTTAAAACACATTGGTATTCAGATTTTGAACATTCGTTGTTGTAAATTTAACACAATTAGTTTTATTTCCGTTCAAATGCAGATTATTAACGTTAAACCAATGCACTAATTTTGATATAGCATTATTCACTTCGTCACATTTAAATGATTGACGTTTAAGTTTAAAAATCAAGGAAGTATCATCAGCAAATAATACTATATCATGACTATCCCCTACAAGGTGAGGTAAGTCATTAATATACACCAGAAACAGGAATGGGCCGAGAATCGAGCCCTGAGGTACACCCATTAGTACAGGTGACCCGGAAGAACTTTTACCGTTGATAATAACCTTCTGTTTTCTATTACTTAAATATGAAATAATAAGTTTAAGCGCTGTGTTCTTGACACCATAGTACTGTAGCTTCCTGATTAATGTCTCATGGTGAACACAGTCGAAGGCCTTGGAAAGGTCACAAAATATACCCAAAGCATCCTCTGAATTCTCCCATGCACAAAAAATATGTTTAATAAGCTCAACTCCAGCGTCAGTTGTCGAGCGACCCCTTGTAAACCCCCTTGGAAACCTGGGTATGCCAGAAGAAGCATAAAAGCAAGTTGAATGCAGTGGAGATGCGATCTCTTCGTAAAATGTGCGGCGTTACCATGGCCGACTGAAAGCGAAACGAAAAGATTCACAATATGGCAGGTTTGAAAGATGACCTTATCACAAAAATTGATAAGGGCGTGCTTCGGTGGTTTGGGCACGTTGAGTGAATGAGTGAAGACCGAATGGTGAAGAAAATATATAGTGCGAATGTTAATATTAAAAGGTGTCGAGGTAGACCGAGACTAACTTTCGAAGACCATGTGAGCAAATTGCTCGAAGAAGGGAGGGTCAAGAGTACTCGAATACCTAGACGTGCATGTATGAAGAAGATAATGATTCTGAAAGAAGCGAAAGAGGTATGTAAGGATCGTGACACTTGGCGATCACATGCATGACGTCTTAAATTGTTCGCGGTCTAATCCCATTGTTATTTTAATTATGCAGTATATTTACTTAGTATATTTTTTGCAGTTAACAAGTTTCGCAGTGGTTCCCGTAAACGATAATGTAAATAAATGACAACACGTCTACAGAATAAATTCAGGTAAAAGCAAGTACTGATCGAATTTGTAAAACGTCTTTCTTTATATATTTTGCTTATTTTCATATTCATTTTCGAAAAGATCATAAGAAATGTGATCACGATGGAAATTAAAGACGTGACGAGATACTCTTGTCACGTGTAATGGTCACGTGCATACTTTTCAAACAAGGTTAAGGCTATAATGTTTTAAAAGTTTAAATTTTATTTAAAAACTAGCGACATGCCCCGGCTTCACGCGGGTGATTTCTGGATTTCGACAACAGCGCCACCCACCAGATCAAATTTTGAACCAAAAGCATCCAATACATACACAAAATTTCATCTAGATTGGTCTAGCCGTTTAGGAGGAGTTCAGTGACAAACACACGCACATAAGGAAATAAACAGAAAAAGTTTACGTATATATAATTATAATCCATAAACATATTACATTTTTTTTACATATGCACATAGACCATCCCCAAGTAATGCCATAAAGTACGGCTCTAAGACAACCGCATCTACTTTCTACATACAACTACCGGTATGTCTTACAAGGTCGTCAATCCATCTTATATAGTACCTTTCGAAATTTCGAATACTAGTATAATACTATATACTATCTAGACTTTGCAATTA
The DNA here is from genome assembly GCA_963668995.1 of Parnassius mnemosyne. Taxonomy (NCBI): domain Eukaryota; kingdom Metazoa; phylum Arthropoda; class Insecta; order Lepidoptera; family Papilionidae; genus Parnassius; species Parnassius mnemosyne. The sequence continues at coordinate 10,676,186 of CAVLGL010000046.1, read as the reverse complement.
TCCAACCGATGTGCTCGAAACCGGTTTGATTAGAAAGGCAATAATGCGAAAAAATGGTTTAGACAAAAAAAAACCAAAAAAAAACTAGAAACACTATATATATATAAAAGTTAATACATAAACAAAATTTCCTTTCAAAATGTATTTCTTTTTTTAGCGCAAGCCGGTTATCCGCTAGTATCCAATAAAACTAATAATAATTGTGTCACAAACAAAATGGAGACTAAAATTTTATTAGTTCACTTAGTTTCATATAAAACTCCACCTTTGTCAGTTGTCAGTTTTTCTTTTTCTTTCTTTTTTATTTAGTGTTAGAGTATTAGAACAGTTAAATGAAAATGAAACTTCATTTTAATAATTAATATTAGGATTTAAAATTATGCTTGCGATTAAATTTTAAGCAAAATATACATTCCCAAATGTTATCCAAAACTGTTGCAGTAATTTATATGGTTGCTTAATAATAATAATAATAAGAATAATTTTTTTGATTCAGATGACAGTGACGAATTTAATATTTTTTGAGTTGTATGAAAATTTTTCACTGTCAAAAGCTACGTATATTTATATTATTTTATTTTGTTATTTGGAGGCCAATTCTGGCTTACAAATTTCAACAAAAAGATCAGAAAATATATAAGAGAGTTGTTATAATAATAATTTTTTGATTTCAGACATAATACTAATTAATAAAGAAAAATATTTCTGCTGCGCCGTTGACAACTGTCAAAGCGTAACGACTATACATACAATGTTTATCAATATGGAATAAATCCAGGGAAGTAATGTAATAATATTTCATTTATAGAGTAAAGTGCTTTTATTTAGGCCGTAAATGATTGTTTCAGGGAAAGATGCGGGGTACAGCACATTTCAAGTTAATATGAATATGTAATATAAAGACTTTTGAGTGTTGTAGAGATCTGTTTAGATTTTTTAATGAATATCTCTGCTCCGCTACATTCACAGCCGGATTTCCTACAGTGTCAAAATTGTGCTGACGGTAGGCTGTTTAAAGGTAAAAGGGGATTAAATATACATATTAAACGATGCCATAGTAAAAGTATTTCGGCTTCACAGCCTGCCGTAGAAATTCATAACTTTTTTAGCAATTCCTCTATTGACACAAATGTTTCCCTTTTTTCGGAGCAAATTTACAATTATTATCGTAATGTACCAGTGGTTAAAAGAATTCCTAGAGGTGCGAGGATGCAGCTTGCTAAAGCATTGTCATGCACTATTCAAAATTGTTTCACTAATAGTGAAAATAGTTGGCAAAAATTATTTACTTTCGCGTATTCTCATTTTCATTTTGATAAAACAATAAATAAATCAATTACGTCTCAACTAAAAGAGACATCTTTTCAAAATTTAGATTACCCAATTAATACTCATTTATCTCGACCACGTCCTAAATTTGATTTAAAAAAAGTAGTTGAGTCGAAAGTAATGGATGGCGACTTAAAAAATGCATCCCGTATTTTATTCTCAGACGACATCCTGGCTCCTCGTAATGTCGAAACTCTTGAAAGCCTTCGTCAAAAGCATCCTTCGGTCAAACCGTCTCAGGGTTTACCGCTGCCTCCCAAGACTTCTATGCAACCTTTACAAATTTCGGAAAAAGACACTTTAGAAGCAATTATGTCATTTTCGAATGGCTCTGCTGGCGGCATTGACGGAATTACGCCTCAACATCTCAAAGATCTTGTAAGCGCTTCTGCCGGTGACGCCGGCGGAGTACTCCTTAAAGACATTACAAAATTATGTAACTTTATGCTTTCTGGTAATGTTAATCCAAATTTCATTCCATTTTTATATGGGGCAAGATTATGTGCCTTCAAAAAAAAGGATAACGGTATCCGTCCTATTGCCGTTGGTTCCACATTTCGACGCTTAACTTCAAAATTAGCTTGCAGGTACATAATCTCTAACCTTAAGACCAAATTTCAGCCTACTCAACTAGGTTTTGGCACTAGAGGTGGCTGTGAGGCGGCGGTACATTCAGTGCGTACATTTTTAACAAACTCTGATGCAGATGTTCTTGTGAAGGTTGACCTAAGGAATGCTTTTAACTCTATCGATAGGGTAACCTTGCTGAAAGAAGTGGCTAACAATACCCCCGAAATTTATCATTACGTTTGGCAATGTTATAGTCAAAATACTAACTTGTTTTACGAAAACCATGTTATCGATTCTGCTGTTGGTGTTCAGCAGGGTGACCCTCTGGGTCCAGCACTTTTCAGTTTGGGAATTCAACCCATTATTTCAAATTTGAAATCCAAGCTGAATGTCTGGTACCTAGACGACGGTACACTGGGAGGTAGAGCAGATGACGTCCTCAGCGATCTTACTCATATTTTTCGAAATTTTAAAAATATTGGCCTTGAACCAAATAGCAATAAATGTGAAATATTTTTTTCCAATAATTTATCTACTTCTCATAGAGACACTTTAATTCAAAATTTTAATCATATTTGTCCAGGAATAAAAACTGTCAATACGGAATCAATATACCTGCTAGGTGCCCCGTTGTTTTGCGATAGTATTAAACCTGTTTTAAAAACAAAATTTGATCAGTTTTTAAACCACGTTGATAAATTGTATAAATTAAACCCCCACATAGCTCTTACTATTTTAAAATATTGTCTTCTTGTACCTAGATTTACATACTTACTCCGCTCGAGTCCAGTCTGGAAATGTTCGGATATTTTACAAGATATTGATAATAATCTTAAAATTGCTATAGAAAAAATTCTAAATTTAACTTTAAATACAACAGCCTGGACTCAAGCTACTTTACCTATAAAATTTGGTGGCATTGGTGTGAGAAATCTTTCTAGCGTTGCATTGCCTGCTTTCCTTGCTTCCGTGCATAGTGTCAGTGACTTATGTAACATAATTTTAAATAATAAAGTAGACCTATGCTTTGCTACGGAGGCAGGGCAGACATGGCAAACGCTCTGTCCTGGTGAAAATATTCCACTGGAAGTTAACCAACAAAAACAGTGGGATATTCCGTTGGTACAGGGCGTGCAGAAAGATTTGTTTCATAATTTCCATAGTGACCAAGATAAGGCACGCCTTCTAGCTGTTTCGACTAAGGAATCTAGTCACTGGTTACACGCTTTACCATCAAGTAATCTCGGCACATTACTTGATAGGGAAAGCTTGCGTATTGCCGTAGGAATCCGACTAGGAGCAGCGATTTGTCAACCCCATCAATGCCCCTGTGGTAGCAGCGTCGACAAGTTTGGGCTCCACGGACTTTCATGTAAGAAAAGCGCTGGTAGGTTTTCACGACACAGTTCTTTGAACGATGTTGTCCGAAGGGCTCTTGCCTGTATAAATGTTCCGTCGGTTTTAGAGCCTTGTGGAATATTTAGAGACGATGGCAAGAGACCCGACGGTATGACATTGGTCCCTTGGGAGAGAGGTAAAGCCCTAGTGTGGGATGCTACTTGCGTAGACACTCTGGCGGCCTCTCATCTCAGGGGTACCTCGTTTAAAGCCGGGGCGGCATCAGAGGCAGCTGAACTGAGTAAGTGGCGCAAATATGAGTCTCTGAGAGATGACTACATATTTGTGCCATTTGCTGTAGAGACTATCGGTCCGTGGGGTCCACGTGCGGTGAAGTTCCTAAAGGAACTCCATCCGCGGCTGGTCGTTGCTGCTGGTGATAAGAGGGCTGGTTCTTTCCTCGCTCAAAGGCTAAGTATAGCCATTCAGCGGGGAAACGCAGCCAGCGTTCTTGGCACGATACCGCGGGGAGTAGGACTATATGATAATTAAGTTTCTAGTTTTAGTTTTTTTTTTTATTATCAAAGTTTTTAATATTGTAGATAAAATTAAGTATTATGTAAAGTTGTATTATGTAGTTACTTGTTGATTTCTTTTACATATTGTGATTTTACTTCCATAATAGGTCGACATTACCATTCCTTATGACGAGAACCTCGTGAAAGCCGAAACAGATAAGGTGACAAAATATCTGGACCTGGCTCACGAGGTTACCGGCATGTGGGGTGGTCTGCCGACCGAAATTATTCCTGTGGTCGTTTCTGCGAACGGGTTAATCCCAGTCAGCCTCCCGGGTCATCTGAGGCGACTGGGACTCCGTGACGGACCGCTCCAGGCTCAAATGCAGAAGGCGGTGCTCCTCGATACCGCCCGCATCGTCCGCCGGTTTCTTTCCCTTTCTCCCTAACCCTCGGCCGTCTGGTCTCCCCTGCCGAGGGCTTCCATCTGGTTGGGTTTTTATATATTTATGTATTTTTTATGTATTTATTTTATTTTATTCATATTTATGTATGTTTACCATTTTCATTTACAATTATATATTTATACTGCCCAACCAGATGAGAAAACTTTATAGATACCCCATAATAATAGAAAGGCGTAGGGAAGTGACGACCCCATCGCCCGCTGACGTAACAGTTAAGTGACAAAACTGCTATGTCAGCGCAGTCAGTCAGTGCCTTGCCAAGAGGTGTGAGCGCCGTGCCTCGGCAGTATTGAGGGTGCAAAGGCCCGTTTGTGCTTACGGCCACACTATTAAACGGCACCGGGTCTGGGCGTCTCCCGTTAATTGACGCCCAATTTAATGGATGATGGAAGATAATAGAACGCGCATAGGGCCGCTGCCTGGGGGTCCCCGGGGCGCGTCTGGAGCTGGCGCTGGACGTGACAGCATGCGAGCCGCCAGCCGAGCGCGAGGTGCTGCACGACCACCTAGCAGCCCCTCGCGTCCATCATCCCCACCAGACGGCTTGGTGTCGGCGGGGTCCTCTCGGACTCGGCAAGCGGCACCCGCCGCTGGTGGAGTACGCCGCATGCGTTGGACAAAAAATATGAACATAAACGCATTGCGGGTGTACTATAGGGCGAAAGGGGAAGAAACTGGAGGGATAGCGTATCGGGCTCGGATGCATCGCTTTTTTGCTGAGCTTGAGCCGTCAGTTCCCGTCACGGAGCAAAACCTGGTAGACCGAGTTCGGTACATCATACGCTCGAAAATATTTGATGATGCCGAACTCGAACGACTACGACGTGAGGCTATTCCCTCATCGAATGAACCGGCTATAGCTGGGGATGTGGCTCTTCAGGCCACAGACCAGCAGCCACATATAGAGGGCGCCATGGATCTCCCTGCTCTGGTTGATTCAGGCGATGATGGAATGGTCACCCAAGAACTAGAGCAGATGAGGAGTAAATTGGAGGAGGCGATTGTGGAAACGCGCAGTACGCCTCTCGAAAATCGACCGCGACTCCCGCGCATACCCCTAAGCAAGCGGAATCGGGCTGTCGTGAGGGCTCTCAACCCAATGCTGGTGACCTATTTGGAAGCCAGCCGGGACCTTTGCGAAACGGACTCAATTCTTTTTGGCGCCGCACTGGCAGTTTGCCGTATTGTTGGCGCCAAAATTCCCACGGCTGGACGCGCTACAAGACAAAGTAGCGCCATCCCAGCCTGGAGAAGAAGGATTGAGGACCGTATCGTAAAGGCAAGGGCCCTCATCGGCAGGCTGATAAGCTTCAGGTCGGGCAATAATAGGCCGCGAATTGTGCGCACCGTCAGAATGGCGTTTGCTGGGACAAATATCAGTTTGTCCCAGCCGGATATAACGCAAAAACTGACGGAGCGCATAGACGACCTGAAGCAGAGAATCGCTGCTTGGGGGAAGCGGATTCGGCGATATACCGAGAGGTCGACACGGTTCAACCAGAATTGTCTCTTCCAGAGTGATCAGAAGAGGCTATATAAATCATTGGAGCGACCAATGGTACGTGGAACGGGCCAAGCACCGAATCAGGCCGACACTGTCGCATTCTGGCGCGGCCTGTGGTCAGAGCCCGTAAACCACAGCGAAGGCCCTTGGACGGAAGTTGTGGTGAGTCAGTGTGCGAATCTTACGCCCATGGACCCCGTCATTATAACGCCGGACGATGTAGCTGAGGCGGTCCGAAGGGCCCCGAACTGGAAAAGTCCGGGGCTCGACGGGCTGCATCACTACTGGCTGAAGGGGTTCGTGGTGTGTCACGCTGTGCTCGCCCGACAATTTCAAGAGGCTCTCGACCTAAAGTCGCTCCCGAGCCTCTTCACTACTGGGATCACTCATTTGGTTCCTAAAGACCGGGATACCATAGACCCGAGCAAATACCGCCCCATCACGTGTCTACCCACGATATATAAGACATTAACATCTATTTTGAGCGCGAGAATCACTCGTCACCTGAACTCAAATCAGGTGATGTCGCGCGCTCAAAATGGATGTCGGGGCGGTGGTCGTGGAACCAAGGAACCACTCCTCATTGACGCGGTCATTGGCAAAGTGGTTAAACGCAACCGTCGGAACCTATCCGCCGCCTGGATAGACTACAAAAAGGCATTCGACTCGGTGCCTCATACATGGCTGAAGAGGGTCCTCGAGCTGTACAAGGTTGACTGTACAGTTAGAGACTTCCTCGGGCAGTGTATGGGGCAGTGGAGTACGATCCTTTGTCATCTAGGCGAGCGGATGACGGCTGCGGAGAACCACATAAGGATAAGAAGGGGTATCTTCCAGGGTAGAGTCCAATCTGGTTCTGCCTCTCTCTGAACCCTCTCAGTACCTTACTGGAGGGCTCCGGGAGGGGATTTCAGCTTCGGAGAGGAGGTACAAAAGTGACCCACCTTTTCTATATGGATGATCTCAAGTTATTCTCCTCCAGTCGCTCTCATCTTGTGGAATTGCTAAACATCACTTGTGATTTTAGCAATTCTATTGGAATGGAGCTGGGGAGGGATAAGTGTGCGGTCCTCCATGTCGAAAGGGGTAGGGTTGCTAACTCTGAGGGCATAGATTTATCTATGCCCATCAACATAAGGACCCTTTCCGAGGCTGAAACATACCGATACCTGGGTATGTCACAGAACATCGGTGTAGATGAGGCGGGTATGAAACAGTCAGTTTGCGATGTGTTTTATGCACGCTTGACCAAAGTGCTTAACAGCCTTTTGTCCGGTGTGAATAAGACGCACGCATATAACGGTTGGGTCATGCCTGTTCTCATGTATACCTTTGGCATACTTAGGTGGACTCAGACCGAACTAAACGCTCTGGACAGAAAAGTCCGCACTATAATGACGTCCCACAGGATGCATCATCCGAGATCGTCAGTAATGAGGCTGTACTTGCCGCGGAAGCATGGTGGGCGCGGCTTTTTAAGCACGCTTACCATGCATAATCGCGAAGTGTGCAGCCTCCGTAATTACTTTCTGACGAGAGCGGATGATCCATACTATAGGGACGTTATTTCTTGTGATAAAGGACTGACCCCTCTATCCTTAGCCAACGAGCAATGGCAAGACCCAGCAGTACAGTGCATTTCCGACCGGGAGGCCGTATGGAAGGAGAAGGAGCTCCACGGGAGGTTCTACAAGGCTCTACATGAGCCTTTCGTAGACACAGTCGCCTCCCTTCACTGGCTACGTTTCGGTGACCTCTTTGGGGAAACCGAGGGTTTTGTCTGTGCGATACAGGATCAGGTTATTAAGACCAACAATTATCGGAGATACATCCTAAAGGATGGCGCCGTCGACATCTGTCGAGCTTGTCGCCATCCCGGTGAGTCACTTAGGCATATCATCTCCGGTTGTTCGGCGCTTTCTAACTCTGAGTATTTGCACAGACACAACCTAGTAGCCAGGATTCTACACCAGGAGCTCGCTCTGAAATACGGTCTCGTGGATCGGAAACTGCCATATTATAAGTACTTGCCGGAAGCCGTGCTCGAAAATGACCGCGCCAGGCTCTACTGGGACCGGGCCATCATCACAGACAGGACTATTCTTGCGAATAAGCCTGATATTGTGCTGATGGACCGGGCACAGTCAAGGATATTTTTGGTCGACATTACCATTCCCTATGACGAGAACCTCGTGAAAGCCGAAACAGATAAGCTGACAAAATATCTGGACCTGGCTCACGAGGTGACCGACATGTGGGGTGGTCTGCCGGCCGAAATTATTCCTGTGGTCGTTTCTGCGAACGGGTTAATCCCAGTTAGCCTCTCGGGTCATCTGAGGCGACTGGGACTCCGTGACGGACCGCTCCAAGCTCAAATGCAGAAGGCGGTGCTCCTCGATACCGCCCGCATCGTCCGCCGGTTTCTTTCCCTTTCCCCCTAACCCTCGGCCGTTTGGTCTCCCCTGCCGAGGGCTTCCATCTGGTTGAGTTTTTATATATTTATGTATTTTTTATGTATTTATTTTATTTTATTCATATTTATGTATGTTTACCATTTTCATTTACAATTATATATTTATACTGCCCAACCAGATGAGAAAACTTTATAGATACCCCATAATAATAGTATTTTTTCAGGCTTTGTTACTCCCATTTGAAATATCACTAAATATTAAAAACAAAATGAAAATATAATTATAAGGATACATTTAACAAAAGACAATTCAACCTAAATCATAAGTTAATACTAAAATTGCCCCCAAAATAAGATTCGTACTATCTATTTACAGTTATTGTGGCGATGCACGACACGCCAATATTGTTCTCTGAGGATCTCGTTCTCGGAATCGTGAATGCGGGGCCAAAAAGTTACAACCCGAGATCTAACGCACTGCAGTATTTGGACAGTTTCATCAGAATGCGTTAAACATTATTATACTGCACTCATCTACTGAGACGTGTATTTTTGGTGCTGTCCAACTAAACCCAACAAGTATTGAAGCATTGATAACATGCTCTAGACAGGGTCAGCCTTGCCTTAGGACTGCACCGCGCAAGCCGGCGTGCGAGCATATTACGCCGAACCGCTAGAGCTCTTCACGTTTTATATCAAGGTTACCACGCAGATCTTCAGTCAGGATATGCTTCAGGTACCTGAATAGATCCACTCTCGCAATAGGTTCACCGTCCAGAAATACCAACGGAATCTCCTCCGGGCCTCTGCCCGAGCGGAACACTATCATCTGTATTTTTTAACATTATACTTCAGGCCCGGCGATATGGAAACCTCTTAGAAAAAATCGAAGGTATTTTAAATTCCTTCACATATATGCAGATGACGAACTTTTTGCTTTGACTATTTTCATTTACATTTTATGTTATTTGTTAAAATTAAAATATTATTTTCGACAATAATTTTTATGAAGTGGAGCCATGATTCAGCTATATTAGCAGTATAGTTGTAGCACAAATGGGTCGGCTCGACCGGGGAGACACCACGCTCTCACACAATACCAGCGTAAAATAGCAGCTTAATGCTGCTGTGTTTCGTATGGAGAGGCGGAGACCCTTTTCACTGAAAACAATGCAATCTTGGTCCTCACGGGTGGCAACGCATCTGCATTTTAATTCGTAATCGAGGATAGATGTCGACGTTTATGGGTTACTATCGAATAGATTGTGTCTTCATTTGTCACCCTTATGTTATAAAAATATATTGTACTTGCATACAATTTATCCAATTACCTTAGAAGTCGCGATGGCTCCTTTTGAATCTTGTACATTCCCGTAAAAACAAACCTATAAAATTGGCTTTTGAACACCGTGTTTTTTCTCAACCTTATTGTTTAAAATTTATTTCGTTATAAATATATTATGATATTATTTTGGACTAATAATTGTTTCCTTGTTTTATTTGCAAAAGAGGGCCGTACGGGCGATTTATAACTTTAATTGTGAAGAGTCCTTCAAAGAAAAATTAAAGCAATAAATTTAATATATTTGTTATCTCAATATATTTATGAAAATGTTATATATCTACTACATAAAAACATAAGTAGCTTTGATAAGAATAAATATATTCATATTTTAAACACTAGGAATGACCATAAGCTTGTAATGCCAGTTACTAGACTCGACAGAATTAGAAATTCATTTATGCGGCAATGAATGAAATGCTTTTACAACAAAATCTCAGAACATGTTCAAAGTTTGTCAATAAGCAAGCTGAAAAGTTTTATTAAAGAAACATTGTACAAAAAGGTTTATTATATTACCAAGGAATATTTGAACGAAAATAACCCCTGGGAATGAGGTGATCGCCACCATGCTAGTTCTATTAAAATTCATTTAAAAAATTGTATAGAACTTTGTAGTGATATAAATGTTTAAAAAATTCCGCTGGCGTTTTTGCTGATTCTTCCCGGGATAGAGGTATTTTCTGAACCAGGCAAATATAAAAATGGCTAAATATTTATTATGTTATATTCAATATTAAATAAAAATTATTATATTCCATTCAATGTTTAATGAAAAATAATAATAAATACGAGAAACTCCTACGTAAAAGAAGTTCCTTTACTTCAAATGACTTGTATTAGCTGACTTGAAAAAAGAAGGAGGTACACAAATCAACTGTGTTTTTTGGTCGTTTATTATGTGATGTTTGTTAATTATGGACCGATTTTGATGATTCTTCGTCATTAAATAAGAAAAACTTCTGGGGTGGTATATACATTTTTAGAGAAAATTTCCAGCCCTAAGAGTAGCCTAAATAGGTGATAAAATTTTTAATGTAACAATTTAGACGATATTGAAATTATGAAATTCCTTATTCCAATCAAAGGGGTAAAATAAATACTTGCATTGTACTTTTTATGATTATAATATAATATGTATATTTACGTTAATGTTTCGCCGTTTTTAAAAAGAACACGGGAAAAAATAAATACATTTCGATGTAGATTTTTAAGCTTCGTGAAATTTTTTTCACCATTTATAAGCCAGCCGCACATTCTGTTAATCGTTTCCGCACAATCTCCAAGTGAATGGGCCCTTTTCATATATGAATCAAGGCAGGGGTGTGTGGTTTTTAGAGCACTTTTCTTTATTACTACCATTCATTTTGAAAAATAAAATCCAGGTTAATGATCTGTTGCCTTAGGTAGACAAAAGCAATTATTTTTTCAACCGATTTAAAAAGATTTTTTTTAGAAAGATTTCTAGGTAAACCAATTGTAATGATAATTTTTCTGTTTTAAAGCTAGTGCTTTTCTTGTATTAGCATATAAATTTGATCAAGATTTGACCAGTAGATAGATTTTGAGTAATCCTTAATAATGTGTATTTAATTGACTTCCACTACATTGAAGTCGGTTGTACTATTTTTTTTTTAATTTTGCCACCTGTTCGAAATAAAGTTTAATTTTTAATGACCTTCTAATTATAATGAATAAAAGAATTCATGAAAACCACCCATGATTCAACACGGGGTAGTGGCTCTTACATGACCCCCGCGAACCGATGAGGAACAAAGGTTGGAGAGTATCAGCTTCGTACCTGCAAGCGGAGTTTCGAATTTTACTATATTAGATGTACTGACGACCTAGTAAGACATACAAGTAGTTGCATGTAGAATGTAGATGCAGGTCGCTTAGAACCTATATTGTGGCATAACTTGAGGGAGGGACTTGGGGGAGGTCTAAATGCATCTGTGGACTTGTAAACAATTGAAACTATGATGGTAAATGGTGATGACTGTTGATGGTGTTGATGGTGATGGGTTACTAAACTTAAGAAGAAAAAATTAAGGCAATTATCTTTATATATATACATATACTAGCGGTTCGCCTCGGCTTCGTACGGGTGATTTCTATATCTTGACCACAGCGTCACTTATCGGGTCCAATTGTGAACCTAAACCTTCTCAAATCAACTAAATCACACATCGAATTTACCACGGGGAGTGCTCTGAGGAATTGTTTGTATTAATTCCAGCCGGCAAATTTCACGAACGCACATCGCGTCAAAATTCACGATACCATCCTCACCACCACACGGAAAGTAGTATTATACATATACATAAATACCTAAACACTCACGCCTGTCACCCAGAGGGGTAGGCAGAGACTACTGACTTCCATTTGGCGCGATCCTGACACACCTCTCTCGCCTCTTTTACATCCATATATCTACGCATACACGCTCGTCGGTTAAGGGTACTCCTAATCTAGCCCATTTTTAATGTATCGCCGATTTGGTCGATAAACCTTCGTCTAGGGCGTCCCTTTCCGACCCTGCCGTTCACTTCTGCAACATAAATTTGCTTTGTCACTCTTTCCTCGTTCATTCTTTCTTCTTGACAAAACCACCGAAGCATTCCTTTCTTAATACTTGTCACAACGTCATCTTGCAAACCACACTTTTGTCTTATTACACTATTTCTCACCCTGTCATTCATATTCAGCCCTAGCATACTCCTTAAGGACCGCATTTCTACAGCATTTATTCTACTCTCATGCTTCTTCTGCCAGACCCAACTTTCACTACCATACATTAAAGTAGGGACTAACACAGCATTATGAATTGCCATACGTGCCTTAGTTGACACATTCTGACTCCTCATAATAGCGCGCGCGCGTGTGTGTGTGTGTGTGTGTGTTTTCTTTAATTATGTACACTTTACCGTAAATGTCTTTTTTCGAAACGGCAGACTCGGCTTCTCGCCGTATGGTAGCGGCGTAAAATCTACCACCCCTTAGTTCGCACCATGAGCCAAGTAGTATGATGTAATGTGAGTATAAAGCTATTTAAAATATATTATTATAGCATAAATGAGAATGTCCCGCCAGCAATGCTGATTCATTATTTATGCAAAAATATCCTAAATTCGATTTGCCCCGGTTTCACGCGAGTGCTTTCTGGATATCAACATCAGTGCTACCTACTGGTTTAATCGTGAATCCAAACCATATCGGTACCCACACAAACACAAAGAAAATGAACATTCCGGCCAAGTTTTATACCTATAAGAGCTATAGTTTAAAAATGTGACTTTTTAAATTTGTTTAATTATAATTGTGAATTTTATACGTAGTAGAGCCATGCTACAGCTATATTAATATTATAGTTGTAGCTTGATTGGGTCGGCTCGACCAAGGAAAGCACAGAATACCAGCGTTAAATAGCTTCTGTGTTTAATTTGGTAATTGTAGAGAACCGCAGAACCTTTTTACTGGAAAAGAGGCGTTCCATCTTAGTTCTCACGACTGACAACGCATCTGAATTTTATTCCCAAAAGAGGATAGATGTAGATGTATATGGACCACAGCAACCACTTACCATAAGGTGGACTGTGTGCTCACCTGCCACCCTTATCCTATAACAAAATATAAAGCCGCAACTTCCCCCTTGCGGAAGAAATTGTGTAAAATCTGTTCTTATCTGACCTTTACTCGATAAAAGGAATATTCCTATCAAGTTTTGAGTCTCTAAGCATTATTATTCCAGAGATATCGTGATGAGTCAGCACATATGTGTATTTGCTGAGGAATGATTTTGCTATTTGCTGAGGATCTGTAATTTTATTATCATCTATTATCAATTCTTTAATATTTTAAGGATGCAGTTTTATTTTATTGCCATGAATATCATTCCAAGAGGCTTTGGTTTTATTTTTAGCATTTAGCATAAAGTGATTATAATGATTTCTTATATTTACGCGAACTGTGTAGTACATTGGATAAAACTACTTTTACGGATTTTATCACGTATAATCAACTTATTTTTATTAATTCCCGACGTTTCGGATGCTTTACGGGGTCTTTGGTGATTGACATCCCGATGTCAGAGTTAACCCGGAGCACCTTCAGCTCTTTTAATAATTAATTTAAGTCCGATCTACGCAGAATGAACTTATTGTGTCTTGAAGTCTTGCAGTGGTATGCTTGGGTTTAGTTTTAATTTTATCCCTAGAATCCCAAGCAGGTGGTAGTTGAAAACCAGCGTAAAATAGCAGCTTAACGCTGCTGTGTTTCGTATGGTGAGTGTAGAGAACCGGAGACCCTTTTTACTGGCAAAGAGGCTTTCCATCTTAGTCCTCACGGGTGACAACGCATCTGCATCTTGAGTCTTTATTGAGGATAGATGTAGATGTCTATGGGTCACAGTAACCACTCACCATCAGGTGGACTGTGTGCTCGTTTGTCACCCGATCCTATAAAAAAAAAAAAAAAAAAAAAAAAAGTACCCAGCCTCAGTCTCTATTGAAATTAGGATGTTTTTTTTAATTTCAATAACCTAGCATATCATCTTTGGTAGGTACTCGATGTTTTTCGCGAGAATTTGTGGTTTATCAAATCTAATGTAATGACGGGGGATGTCTAGAATACGAACAAAAACTGCAGACTTCTCGGAACGTTGGTGTTTTACGTCAGCGATGTGTTCTTTTACGCGAGCTTTTAATGATCGTTTTCTTTACCCTATATATGAGATACCACATTCACAATCAAGCTTGTACACTTCTGCATCTTGTTGAGGAATATTGCACTTGATGGATGGTAATAACTGACTTATCTTCTTCGGCGACTTGAAGAATGTTCGAATAGAAGCTCACTTCAAGAGGTAGCTAATCTTGTCTGTGATTCCTCTGACATATGGTAGTACAGCAGGCACATGCTCGACTGTGGCCGGCTTCACTCGGTCACTGTGACGTAGGCAAGGGACCCGAAGCTTGTTGCCGTGCAAAACCTGCTTGCAGATACCTCGTGCTCTCTGTAACAAAGATTTTCCCACAGTAGCTGTGAAGGATGATGGTGGGATTCTCCGTTTAAATATCGGTTTGTATGGGTCTTTTTTCTATATACAGTGTGACCTATGGTGTTATTAGAATTTCGAATGACTACTCTAAAAAGCTAAATAATTATTTGCCTCTAACTCCAATTTGAAATTGATCAATATGAATTTTAGACTTTATGGATTCAATATGTTCTAAAAATGCAGTTACTTTGTCTGATGGGAAAATCGTGAAAGTATCATCTACGTACCGCTTGTAGAACCTTGGAGTTACTGGAATACTTAGTGTGTGCTCTTGTGGGCCCTCTAAGTGGTGTTAGTATTTTTGCTAAGTGTTGAGCCAATCTGTAAGTTAGCGAATCGATCTGACTCACTATTGGACGTAATGGAGTGTTCGGTTTGTTTATTTTAGGTAACCCATACAACTTCGGTGGTTTAGCACACGCATGTATTATCAATTTAACGTCTAGATTTAATTTCTCGAAGTATTTCTTAATTAGATCGCTAGTTGTTTTAAGCGTTTTAGTTATAGGTTCTGCTTTGACCTTTATGTACGAACTTTCATCCGATAAAAGTTGTTGTATTTAAAAAATTGTAATCTCGTAGCATTATCTTTATCTGCGCGGTGAATCGTGAGATCGGGTCTGTTGCATAATGCAATGAAAAACTTACGATATTTAAACGGTTAATCCCACCATCATCCTTCACAGTTAGCTAATGTGGGCAAATCTTTGTTACCGTGAGCACGAGGGATCTGTGACAGCAAAAACCTGGCCGCCGAGATTTAGGACGTCAAGCAGGTTTTGCGCGAGAACAAGCTGTAATTAATAAAATTAAAACTAAACCTAAGCAAACCACTACAAGATTTCAAAAAAAAAAAACAGTAAGTTCATTCTGCGTAGATCGGACCAAAACTAATAATTAAAAAAGTTGAAGGTACTCCGAGTTAATTCTGACATCCGGACGTCAATTACCTCAGTGCCCCGTGACCATGGGTGCTGTAAAGTACCCGAAACGTCGGGAATCAATAAAACAAGTTAATTAAAAGCGATATAATCCGTAAAAGTAGTTTTATTCAATAAAGTGATTATTTTGAGATTTTTAAGTTAATTTAATAATTTTGCTGTACCTCTTAGAATATGTTTTGAAAAGTAATTTATCTTTAAGGTTCTTAGATAATTTGTATTTCCATAGGAGTGAACGTTTATGTTTGCTATATTTCTTGACTCCAACAGAGAGCCATTTTGGTCATATTTTTGTCTTATTTTTAATTTTTAATATAGGAAAGCATAGGTTATAAAATAATCTAAATAAATCATAATACAAAGTGAAAGCTTTATTTGCGTTATTTGTTTCAAAAACTTCACTGATTTTGAGCTCATTCATGCACTTTTTAAACTTTTTCACATTACACTCAAAATAATCACGTATATACTCGTATGAAATAAAAACAAAATATTTAGTAAGCAAAACAAAATATTTAGGAGTAATAATTGACCAGCGTCTATCCTGGCATGCACATCTGGAACTGATGATGACAAGGATAAGAAAACTCATATGGATTTTTAAAATACTTAGACATATCACAGATAAGAACTTACTGAGCCAAATATATGTTTCATTAGCTCAATCCATCTTGATATACTGTATCCCGGTTTGGGGTAGGGCCACTAAAATGAAGTTTCTGGAACTGGAAAGAGTACAGAGATTGTTACTAAAGGTGATGCACTTTAAGCCCTATAGATTCCCTACTAAAGATCTGTACTCTCTATGTGACCACCTTTCAGTCAGGAGGCTGTATATCCTTAACTCTGTCTTAAGATACACAACCCCAGAAATTGCGACAGTAGAAGAAGACATGCTGTGGCTAAAATAGTTCCTATGAAAACGAGTTTTGCCAGAAGGCAATTTAATAGTCAGTCTGCTTATCTCTATAACTACATCAATAAACATTTAAATATATATGCAATGACCCAGTACAATGTGAAAAAACACGTTACAGTGTGGTTGAAGACAATAGAGTATGATGAAGCTGAAAATTTATTAAAATAAGTAGATCATTGTACACCATAGCATAAAAACTTACAACAAATACTATAATACACAAGCAAACACAAGCAAACACACACACACACACACACACACACACACACACACACACACACACACACATGCACGCGCACACACATTTAATCTTTATTATCTTATAAGTATCAACAAAAAATTGTTATGGAAGAGCGGGGTCCCCTAACACAGGTATTGATATACTTAAAAGGAGACCCCAGCCTAGTGAATGTATTTAAATTTAAGATACTGAATAAAGAATTTTTAATTTTTGAACCTGAATTTTGAAATCAGTAGAAAAAAACAGGTCTCTTTTACAGGACAGCACAAATATTGGACTTTATGGTAGGACAAACTTAATTCCAAAATATCATATTTATATAACATATGTTATGAAAGATGTTATCTACATCTACACTAATATTATTATTATTTATTATAATGTTATAAAGAGGAAACATTTGTTTGTTTGTTTGAATTGAATAGGCTCCGAAACTACTATACCAATTTGAAAAATTCTTTCATCATAGAATTCTACATTATCCCTGATGAACATAGGCTATATAATATTGTCAAAAAAGTTATGGATCCGTATGAAAACTTCGTTAATATAACCCAAGGTGTGAAAAAAATTACCAAAAAGAATCCTTATATCGCAAAGGCTGCGGAAAGTATTGATAATAGAGCAAAGTAATGTACTTCAGTTTTAGAGAGGATGTCAATATCTACAAAAAAGCCTGCATTACCATATGTTTATGTCACAACAACTACTTTTTCATGTTAAAATATGAAAAAGTAACGCCGGTACAAACTAGGCCACATTATTCGTATCACTACCAGTACCATGCATACGTTAATCATGTAATTTTATTAACATATTTCACTTTTTAAATATTTGTTAATTCAGCTACCGTCCGTCGTGAGGTCTCTCTCAAAGTTCGTATGTCGCAAGGCGAAGACGCGTGATATACGCGTCTTCGCCTTTGTTTTTTTGTTTAGCCGTTGTCGTTTTTTCTGTAGGTAGGTGTGAAAAAGTCAATAGCTGATTTGATAGCTCCAGTTTATTTATTCAATTAAAAATAATTTAAATCAAATTTAAGTTAAATTACATTCAAATCAGTGAATTTACACATTTTAGTTTACATTAATATTATAAACATATGTGTTTAAAGAAGATTTAAGAACTTACTTGCATCACCCTACAGCTCAACTTAGCTTACAAGTGAATATCTATATATACACATTTCAAGTAATTAAAAAAGCACATAATGGCAAATGTCACTAAGGTTGATCTGATGCAGAAGGAACTTGAAGTTAGCTGGATGCAAAAGATGACAGAGTTTGAAAAACGCTTAAAAGCTGCATTAGTCTCATCCAATCCAACTTTGGTCCAGCTAAGTGAGGAATTTTATGCTTTTAAAGATCTAGTGAGCAACATGTTTAGTCTTCTGCAGCAACAATTTCAAAGGTGTACTAATGTAGTTGACGAAATAGATATGCGACAAAGGCGTAAGGTGCTTCTTTTTAATGGTATTCCTGAAGAGCCTGGATTAAATGAGGAACAAGAGGTACTTGCACTTATTAATAATAAAATGGGCCTTTCACATATAAGCAAGTCTTCCTTGAAACGCTGTCATCGATTGGGAGCTCCGGGAAATGATCGGGTAAGAGCTGTACTTGTCCATTTTTATAATCATGATACTAAATCCGAAGTCTGGAGATCTAAGGCTAAATTAAAGAATACATCATACACGGTATCGGAGTTTCTTACTAAAATGCGACAGAGTACATATAAGAAGGCTCGCAGACATTTCGGCATGAAGAATGTTTGGACTCTTGATGGAACCATAAACATTAAACTCCCAGATAGTACCCGCATAAAAATTTTCACTGAGGAAGAGTTTGATATCCTTCTTACTAAATGGCCCCAGCCTAGTTCCTCGTCTGACACTGTGCAGCAAGGCCCATTAGAACCCAGTTGTCAGCAAGATGGGGCCAGTCGTAAACAAGTCATTCAGGCCGTTCAAAGTGTGGAAAGTAAGAAGACACGTCGTGTGGTGCCCAAAAAATAATTCCACTGTAGTCGGAAGTTTGTGTATTGTATCTTTGTATCTTCGATTCTTAAGTTAATTTTTTTTTTCTTTTTTATTATTTAGTTGTTTTTTGTCATTATCAGTTATCATACCTACATCGCAATATATTGAATACGTCTTTATTATTACGTAAGTATTATAATAAAAAAAGAAACATTTATTTCAACCACATACTCTGGTTACATAAACTTATAATTTACATTTTTGTACAATTTTTAGTTGCTTTTTTTTTCTTTTTTGTTATTTCGTTGTTTTTTGTCATTATCAGTTATCATTAGTTGAAGGTAATTGTATTATTTACGTTTAGCTGATTACACACAAGTTCTACAATAGAGTAGACTAATATGCAATAATGTAATACTGTTTATGTCAAAAATGTCAACAAAAGCAAAGGGTGCAAAACAAAAAACAACTGAAGATCTGACAGCACAGAGTGTTTTCTTTTATAATTGGCTTTACAGCTCTGGGTTCTAGCCCTTCTTAGTCTGAAGTTACAGTGTATAATAATTATCATTCATCGTACACTGCTTCACAATAATATTAATCTTGTCTGTCGAAACTTAATAATTTTTGTATTCCTTTTTGTATTGCACCTACTTGCTGCATTGTTAGCAACTTTTTTTATTGCTCTTTTTGTGTCACACTGTAAAAATACTTTAAGGTTTTTTTTTTGCAATACTGTTTACAACTGGTTAATTTCGTTGGTAAATAATTCCATTAAATTATCTTGTTAATTTAGTCACTAAGCAACCTAGATTAACTTTTAAACGTCTGTAGTCTTGTTATGCCTGATCAAGTAGTCTTAGTTTGTGTAGATTACCTTTTGTTATTATTATTATCTTTGTATATTTTATTCATTATGCTTTTTGCAATCAGTCAACTGTTGGGTGATATATTTAAATTGAGTCGTATTTTTATTAGTTAGTTTAAGTAATTTATATTCTGTGTTATATAAGTATTTTTTAACATATTGTTTTATATTTATCATATACATATTATTATTATGTCAGCTACGTCGGATGATGAATCTTTTTATTCTGCACATGAATCAGATGTCTCGTTCGAGTCTTTTAATTATACTAATAGCTTGCCCTCCCTACGCGATGAGCTTATTAATTTACTTACTCCTTGTAAAAAATTTCTAAATGTATGTCATGTTAATGCTCAGAGCATACCGGGTCATTACTCTTATTTTGAAGAAGTTTTTTCTATAGATTGTGTTCATGCAATCTTAGTATCAGAAAGTTGGCTAAAGCCTTCATTAATGTCCAGCATGTATCCCTTAAATAACTTTGTTCTTGTGCGTAACGACCGGACTGAAAAAGGAGGTGGAGGTGTCGCCATATACCTGAGAGCAAATATTCCTTATAAAACAATTTTAGCTTCACCATCTCCTCATTCTGCCTCATTGGAGTTTCTGTTTCTGGAAATCGATATCAAAGGTGTAAAGGCAATTTTTGGGGTAGTATACTGCCCACCTGCTATTAACTTTTTCAACGCTTTTGAAAGCGCTCTCTCTACCATTTCATCTGAGTACACGCACTGCATAATAATGGGTGATTTCAATACTGATTTGTTGAGAAATTCTTCTCGGTCTCAAAAATTTCGGTCAGTCATAGAGTCAGTCGATCTCCACATTCTCCCCTTACAGGCAACTCACCACAACATTGACACTGATGACTCATGGATTGATCATATTATCACAGCTTCTCCCAATTATGTTATTAAGCACGGACAACTATCGGCTCCTGCTTTTTCACGACATGACCTTACTTATATATTATATAAGCTTGTTTCTCGTAAACACAATCCCGCAGTACTATATATTCGTAATTTCGCTAAAATGGATTCTGATAAACTTAAAAGTGACGCATATCGTATGGACTTAACCCCTGTTTTTAAATCAACTTCTATTGACGATAAAGTCTCCGTGCTTAATAATATAGTTCTTAGTCTGTACAACAATCATGCTCTTAAACATCAAGTAAGAGTAAAGCGTCCACCAGCCCCGTGGATGACTAGGGCCGTAAAGGTGGCAATGACCAGGCGAGATCGAGCATTTGTCAAATTTAAGAAGCATCGTACTCAGGAGAGCTGGGATTGCTACAAAATGCTGAGAAACAGATGCAGTCAGATGGTACGAAATGCTAAACGCCGTTATATCCATAGCAATATTACAAATTCTTCGACCGCCGATGTGTGGAAATTTCTTAAAACACTTGGTATTAGTAAGGCTGTTACATCTGATCATGGTCCATCAATCACTCTGGATGAAATAAATCATCATTTTATCTCTACTCCTCCTTTGGATCCCACAGTTCGTTCTACAACAATAGCTTCCATTCAATCCATGCCTTCTCCTCCTATTCCTTTTTTTCACTTTTTACCTGTGACTGAAGATGAGATCAAGAAATCAGTTTTAGCTATTAAATCCAAGGCTGTGGGTTGCGATGAGGTTAGCAAGGTTATGATATACATGATCCTTGAGTGCCTTTTGCCTGCAATCACACATATCGTAAACTTTTCCCTTGACGCAGGACAATATCCTACTCAGTGGAAAAAAGCATTTGTGCGACCACTTCCTAAAATACCCAATCCCTTATTACCAACCCATTTTAGACCAATTTCAATTTTGCCGTACCTATCTAAAGTTCTGGAAGCCTGTGTTCACAAGCAAATCTCTATGTTCATAACCAAACATAACCTGCTGAATAAATATCAGTCAGGCTTTCGAGCAGGTCATAGTACTACCACTGCCTTGATAAAAGTCACAGATGACATTCGAATGGGAATGGATGAGCAGAAGCTTACTGTGGTAGTACTTGTTGATTTTTCAAATGCTTTTAACACAGTCGACCAAGATATCCTTATAGCCTTCCTAGCTAATCTTAGATTCTCAATCCCAGCCTTGGAATGGTTTTCATCCTATCTTCGCGGCCGCCAGCAATCAGTTCGATTAGGACAACAGTCTTCAACATGGGCTGACATTGAAACAGGCGTGCCGCAAGGCGGAATACTTTCTCCTATAATGTTTTCTCTATTTATAAATTCTATTACTTCAGTTCTCAACTGTTCGTACCATCTGTATGCAGATGATTTTCAGCTCTATGTGCAATCTAGTGTTAATGACCTTAACCATAATATTCACAAAATCAACCACAACCTTGATGCCATAAGAGATTGGTCGTACAGACATGGTGTTTCGGTTAACCCTTCCAAATGTAAGGTAATGGTTATAGGTAGTAGCAGAATATTAGCCAAGATTAATAACAATGATCTTTCTCCCGTATTTTACAATGGCACATTGCTGCCATTTTGTAAATCTGTTAAAAATCTTGGCTTACATATAGACCATACCTTGAGCTGGGGAGTTCAAGTTGCTGAAATAAGCCGTAAAGTTACTGCCACCTTACGATCTCTTTGCCGTCTCAAAAACTTTCTGCCTTTTAAAACTAAACTTCTACTTGTCCAGACTTTGATATTACCCATTATTGATTATGCGGATGTGTGTTACCCAGATCTATCTCAATATCTTCTCGATAAGTTGGAGCGCCTTCTCAACAATTGCATTAGGTTCATTTTCGGCTTACGTAAGTATGACCATGTTTCTCAGTACCGTTCTAAGCTTAAATGGCTTTCTATTCGTCAAAGGCGTAGCTCCCGAATTTTACAAGTACTATATTCAATTTTAAATGACCCAAATTCTCCTTCTTATCTTAAGGATAACTTTCAGTACCAATATTCTACTCATGATAGAGTTCCCCGTTCCCAAAACAGTCTTAAAATTCGTATTCCACCACATAAGAGTGGTTTCTTTAATTCCTCTTTTACTGTGCAGTCCATACTGCTCTGGAATGCCTTGCCTGTTCATATAAAAAAAACCAGTAACAAACAATATTTTAAAAGACTTGTTCGAGAATTCTTTAACAAGAATAATACCACCTGATTTATCCGATTTTTGTTTTTCTCACTCTTTCGCTTTGTAATTGATATTTTGTATAATATGTATTTTAATATGCATCATGTTATTTTATTTTTGTGTTATATTATTTTATATTTATTTAGAGATTTTGTATATATATGTATATTATATCCGTTTATATTTTGTATATATAAGTATATTTTATCCGTTTATATATTTACTATTAATTTTTTTTCTATTTATTACTAAGTAGATAATATTAAGTTTGTATAGTTTAAAAATATTTTATTTATTTGCTTTTTGTTATAAGATATAATGTTTTTACTTATTTATTAATTAATGAGTGGTGTTGCACCTACCACAGCTTCTCAAATCATCCAGGGTTGACTGGTAGAGAATGCCACAAGGCATTAAGTCCGCCCTTTATATCCCTTATTATAAGGTAGATGTAAAAAAGAATAAATAAATAAATACGCGGGTGAAACCGCGGGGCACAGCTAGTCAATACATAAAACACTGTTTGGTCTTGTCGGTTCTTTGAACGATTGTTTTAATGTGAATCCAATAATGAGATGCTCTAGATCCATGGACTTCTTATTTTTTTTTCAATATATCAATATCAAAGTCGTCATAGTTAACGATTTTTTGTACCATTTTTAGTCAAAATATAAAGGATATCATTCATCAAAAGTCATAGCACTTTTCACTGAATAATCCTTAATTACTATATCAACCCCAATTACACATACAGTAAAAAAAGGAATGTCAGCCCAATATCCAGAATCACCTAAATTACCACATGCACATCGGTTAATGAATCAACTCAAACATCTTCCGACAATTATTTATCCAGCTTTAATAAACAAAAAACTACCTCGTTAAAAAAGTACAAACAAGGAATAAAAAGGCACAAAGAAAAATAAATAATCGAATGTTTAGAATTTCAAAACTTGAAATAAAAAATTTATTGAGGAATTGCAAAGTATTAAAGAAGCGAAGAATGTCCAAAATGACAACTCAATGATAAGTTTTGACAGTAAACACTCTGCAATATTCATTTACGACATCAATGCCAAAAAATAACCGGAGAGTCGAAACTGCATTTACCTCTTCAATAACAGATGACACAGTACTAAATGAACATCTGCATAAAACATTCCCATCTCAAATTTCAATTAATACAAAAATAACCGGAAATTTGAAACTGTAATTTCATCAATTGCGGAAATACAAAGATATAAAGTTATTGTTCTTGCAGATCAGCAGGGCCGTAATGTTCAGAAAACCTTACAACTACTACTAGGTGCCAAATATGATGCGGTTTGCTTCTGGAAGTCTTGTTGCAAGCTTTACGATCTTTTGAATTCCTGTATTATTGTAAAACCTAAACTAGCAATGAATGATTTTGTGATTGTACTTGGCTTTACAGAAGACGACAGCATTTCTACGGTGAGAGATGGACTTAAATTATGGTTACAATTGATCCTAAATGCAAATATAATTGTTTGTGGCCCCAATTTAACAGATATCTTAAACAAATACTCACTAAACATAATAGTCACTTAGTCTACATAATTCGTCATTGAATTTATGACGAATTATGTAGACTAAGTGACAAATACAAAAATACTTCATGTGTTACGATGAATTTTTGAAATTTTAATCTTGGATTAACTTTCTGCATATGTATATCGCTATATACTGAGAGAATTACTACGGTTGTATTATACTTTAAATGTAGTGTGAATCAGACTAATTATAATAAGGACTTCAATGACATGTATTCTACTAATTAATCTGGAATAACCAATATGACATATTGTTATGTAACATCTGCTTACAAAAGCACTCAAACCGAAATTAACTTTAATATTTCTACACGAGAATCATTCTCCTTGAAAATGGATCTTTTTGTCTATAATTGTATCAACATAATGCATTTAAACATTAGTGGACTAATTAAACAGGTATGTTAAACGTTTGTTTGCATAATAATAAATACATTTTATTTCATTTTATAAAACACATGCCTTAAAAACTAGTAGATTGGAACCTCCAATTAAGCAAATAATGCCTGTGTTTGGAGGTTCCGTCCTTCCATTACTATATCCATGTTACAAGACAGTATGGGTAAACATATTCTACATCCATATTTATGTTATATATTACTTAAATTCTAAAATTTGGACAATCAATGTGTGCGTGCGTGCGTGTGCGTGCGTGTATGTATGTATGTATGTATGTGTGTGTGTGTGTGTGTGTGTGTGGGTGTGTGTGTGTGTGTGTGTGTGTGTGTGTGTGTGCATGGGTGTATGTGTGTTTGTGTCTATGATTGCGTGAGTTAAAAAGAGTGTGTGTGATTACTATAATTGATTGATTAATAATAAATAATGAAGAAATAATTATATGTCTTATAATGAATCCATTTTAACAAAAGTTTTTTACAGTTGTGATATGTTTCGGTAGTTACAGGTATTTATATTGGTGTCCATTGTACATTCATGAATTTTTATACTGAAGTCGGCCTGAGGTTGGGAGTTGTTGTTAGTACTAAAACATATATACATTGTGTTTGTTTTAAAAGTATTTAGCGACAGTAGGTTGTGTATCAGCCATTGAGCGATTCGCAACAGACCAGCCTCATGACTAGTTTTGACCACCTCCCAAGAACCACAGGCAAATACAACGGCCCTATAATCAGCGTATGACAAAACTCTGGCGTTATAAATCTTCATGTTACATATAGGGTAGGTCCTAAAACGCTGCCCTGTGGCACGCCACATGTCACATCAACAGCTTTACTAGTGCAACCAGGTAGTCTTACTTTTTGACTCCTGTCCGTTAAGTAAATCTCAAAAAGGGCAAGTGGAGTCCCCCTTACTCCCATATCTTCATGTTTATGCCCAAGGATAGGGATGGACACAGTATCAAAAGCTTTTTTCAGATCAAGGAAAACCGACAGACACTTTTTACTTTTGTCAAGTTGCCTATTTACATAAGAGCTTAACTACATGATTGCATCTTCTGTCGATTTTCCACGCCTGAAAGAAAATAGTGAAGATGATAATTTGTTTGATTTGAGTGATGAAAACAATCAAAATTTTAATATCCCCAACGTAATTGAGTGTTGTGCTGCTTAATTACTAGATCATAAAATGGCTATACACTGTGTATATCAATGTCTAAGATTCTTGAAAAGATCATGAATAACCGATTAACCTGTTTTCTTGGAAAGAATTTACTTTTTTCCAAGGCACAGTTCGGATTTAGATCTGGTTTTTCAACAACAGATGCGGTCCATGATCTTACAAACTATATTTTCAAAGAACTTGACAATAATAAAAAGTGTATGGCAATTTTCCTAGATCTAGCCAAGGCATTCGACACGGTCTCTATCCCAATTCTGATTAAGAAACTTGAAAAAGTTGGAGTTAGGGGTACACAACTAAAACTCTTTACTGACTATTTAACAAACCGCACTCAGCGTATAAAGATAGGAAATATTATAAGTAAGGATTTACCTGTTACCTATGGTGTACCGCAGGGAAGTATTATAGGTCCTACCCTCTTTCTTCTCTACATAAATGACCTATGTAAATTACAGATACCAAATGGTCAAATTACATCATTTGCAGATGACACTGCTCTAGTTTTTAGCGCTGACAATTATGAAGATCTCTTCCGCTATGGACAAAATGGTTTTAACTTAGTTACTCAATGGTTACATGATAATGTTCTAACATTAAATGTTGATAAAACCAAGTATCTAATATTTAATAAGAAAGGAAACATGCCAACTATTAATCTTTCAATTACTTCTCATAACTGTTCTGTCTTAAGCGAGAGGGAAAACTGTAACTGTCCAAAACTGCAGTCCGTTAATAGAATTAAATATTTAGGAATTTACTTAGATAATAACCTAAGCTTTAACAGTCATATAGATATGCTTACTAGTAGAACTCGTAAATTAATGTATATATTTAAGAGGTTACGCAACGTAGCTAATTCAAACATTATTAGAATGCTGTATTTAACACTATGCCAATCCATATTAATTTACGGAATCACAATTTGGGGAGGAACATCCAAATCTATTCTCATAAAACTGGAAAGAGCTCAACGCGCTCTACTCAAAACATCACGTTCCCTTCCGTACACATTTCCAACGCGCGATCTATATAAAAAATGTCGAGTCCTCACGATTCGACAGCTTTATATTTTATACACCGTAAACAGGCAACATTCTCTATTACCTTATGATTCATCAATATTAAAAGGAAAAAGACGTAAGGATGCTATTTGTAAAATAAAACCTCATTCGAGTTTCGCAAAAAAATCTTTTACTTTCTTGGGAGGTTATTTATATAATAAACTTAATAAAATTTTAAATCTCTTCCCACAAACAAAAAACTCTTGTAAAAGAAGTGTCTCCAAATGGTTGGAGACGCTGGATTATGATATGACAGAAAACTTGCTAAGTGTTAATTGCTAATTCTTATAATGTTAAACAACATAAGTGTTTCGGTTTGTGGTTTAAGATCCTTATAATCTGATAACTGATCCCAAGTCATTGGCGTAGGGTAAACATAACACACACACACCCACACACACACACACACACACACACACACACACACACACACACACACACACACACACACACACACACACACACACACACACACTCAAACACACAAACATGCAATTGCATTCTTTCTCTCTTATTTGTATTTCCATACTACAAAGATTGTATTTATCCAAGGGGTGGAGGCCTGGTGATCCATAACACAGGTTTGTACCTAGTTTGGACACCAGTCCCCCGCACAACATTTGTATATTTTTTAAGCTGTGTACAATCAAATTGTGGGAAATAAATAAATCTATTACTATTACTATTACCATTATTCGTTTGCTTTACAACAATAAGTTGTAAAGCAAAACGAATGTTAAGATTTAAATATTATAAAAATAAAAGTAATGCCAACAGAATACGTTACCTATCATATTCTAAGCTCTTAAAAAAATGTGTGTTTAACTTAAAAAAGAATGCTAATATTAAGTTTATAAATAAAAATGATAACAAATGTAAAGCAACATGGACCATTATCAAAAACGAAATATGTAACCCATATGACAAGAAAAATATAGAAAAAATTATAACTAATAATAAAGTTCTTACGAATCCTGTAGATATAGCTTCTGCTTTTAACAATCATTTTATTGATTTGACCTGTGAATCAGCAACACACACTACAGCGAAAAATGTAACTATTAACAGCGCGAATATCAACTCTATGTTTCTTAGACCTATGTCTGAAAATGAGGTTACAAGGGAAATAATGCTATTAAAAAATACTAGCTCTGAAGGCTACGATGACATAAACACAAAAATAATTAAAAAATGTATAATCGAGTTAATTGAAATCTTGACATATTTAATTAATTTTTCATTTTCTTGTGGAATCTTTCCAGATGCATTAAAACTATCAATAGTTAAGCCACTGTTTAAAAAAGGAGAGAAATGTGATATTAATAATTATCGACCTATAACCCTAATATCCGTTATATCAAAAATATATGAAAAATGCATGTATAAAAGACTTCTTGAATTTTGTAATAAATATCACATTATATCAAACGAACAGTACGGCTTTCAAAAAGATAAATCTACAACTTTGGCAATTTTTTCACTCATAAAAATAGTACTTTCAAATATCAATAATAATAATTTTACCACGGGACTATTTTTTGACCTATCTAAAGCCTTTGACCTAGTTTCACATGACCTATTGTTACAGAAATTGGAAAAAATTGGAATTAGAGGACCACCACTTCAATGGATTACATCATATCTTTATAATAGGCAACAATGTGTTATTGTTACTAAAGCAGATGTAAATGGGGACATAATAACGTACTCGTCCGAATACCGAAACAATAAATATGGCGTTCCACAGGGAAGTGTTCTCGGTCCAATTCTGTTTTTATTGTACTTAAATGACATTGTCAATATGACGAAGCATAAATGTATTCTATTTGCTGATGACATTTCCATAATCGTGACTTCCAATAAAAAAAATTAATAATATGAGTGACCACGAAGCTGACATGAATAATACAATAGATACTTTAATAAATTGGGTTGACATACATAATTTAAAAATTAATTTAGACAAATCTTTATATATACAATTTAATAAATACACTAATAATAAACACAATCTTAAACTTAACATTCCAAAAATAAAAGCAGCTAGTCATACAAAATTTTTAGGTTTAATTATAGATGACGATATAAATTGGAAACCACATGTAAATGATGTCTCTATCAAAATAAATAAATTCGTGTATGCACTTAAACAAATAAAAAACATAACAAACATAAAAACCGCTGTCATGTCCTACCATGCATACGTAGAATCTTTAC
Source organism: Parnassius mnemosyne (assembly GCA_963668995.1). Lineage (NCBI taxonomy): Eukaryota > Metazoa > Arthropoda > Insecta > Lepidoptera > Papilionidae > Parnassius > Parnassius mnemosyne. The sequence goes on along the minus strand of CAVLGL010000046.1, from coordinate 10,647,164 downwards.
TGCGGTATGGTCTTATAATGTGGGGCAACAGCACTGATCAGAATAAAGCATTTGTCGCGCAAAAAAAATGCATTAGAGCTATATGTGGGCTAAAACCGAATGAATCGTGTCGACCAGTGTTTAAAAAACTTGGCTTATTACCACTACCATCACTTTACATCTATGAAGTATGTATGTTTGTACAGAAGCACAAAACGTTGTTTACAACGATAGATGATGTAAATCCCCGCAGTCATCGAGATCCATATAGACTTATACTAAACGATAATCCTAGAATAAGAAAATATAATAAAAGTTGTTTATTTATGTGTGTTCAGTTATATAATAAGATACCTAATTACTTAAAAATATTAAATACAAGATCATTTAAATTAAAACTATATCAGTGCCTAAATAATTGTAATTTCTATAGTGTTAAGGATTTTTGTAGCCAAAAATATTAATGTAAAAAAAAAATTTGCATGCTATGAATAACCGTAGCAAAACATGCTGATCTGAAAAATTTTGTAAAATCTATTATATACCATGTTTTATGTAAATAAAATATTATTATTATTATTATTTTTTTTTTTTCTTTTCTCTTTTTTTTCTCCATGTAGGGTATTATGATGATACGGGCTTTAATTATTATTATTATTATTATTATTATTATTACTATATAGAGTACCAAAGAATAAAACTCTAGTAAATATCTTGACATATTTTTTAATAACTTAAATGATATCCTATATATTTTGACTAAAAATGGTACAAAAAATCGTTAATTATGACGACTTTGATATTGATATATTGAAAAAAAAAAATAAGAAGTCCATGGATCTAGAGCATCTCATTATTGGATTCACATTAAAACAATCGTTCAAAGAACCGACAAGACCAAACAGTGTTTTATGTATTGACTAGCTGTGCCCCGCGGTTTCACCCGCGTATATCACGCGTCTTCGCCTTGCCATATGCGAACTTTGAGAGAGACCTCACGACGGACGGTAGCTGAATTAACAAATATTTAAAAGGTGAAATATGTTAATAAATTTACATAATTAACGTATGCATGGTACTGGTAGTGATACAAATAATGTGGCCTAGTTTGTACCGGCGTTACTTTTTCATATTTTAACATGAAAAAGTAGTTGTTGTGACATAAACATATGGTAGTGCAGGCTTTTTTGTAGATATTGATATCCTCTGTAAAACTGAAGTACATTACTTTGCTCTATTATCAATACTTTCCGCAGCGTATGCGATATAAGGATTCTTTTTCGTAATTTTTTTTTACACCTTGGGTTACATTAACGAAGTTTTTATACGGATCCATAACTTTTTTGACAATATTATATAGCCTATGTTCATCAGGGATAATGTAGAATTCTATGATGAAAAAGTTTTTCAAATTGGTCTAGTAGTTTCGGAGCCTATTCAATTCAAACAAATAAACAAATCTTTCCTCTTCATAATATTATAATATATAATAATAATATTAGTGTAGATGTAGATAACATCTTTCATAACATATGTAATATAAATATGATATTTTGGAATTAAGTTTGTCCTACCATAAAGTCCAATATTTGTGCTATCCTGTAAAAGAGACCTGTTTTTTTCTACTGATTTCAAAATTCAAGTTCAAAAATTCAAAATTCTTTATTCAGTATCTTAAATTTAAATACATTAACTAGGCTGGGGTCTCCTTTTAAAATTTGAGATGGGAATGTATTATGCAGATGTTCATTTAGTACTGTGTCATCTGTTATTGAAGAGGTAAATGCAGTTTCGACTCTCCGGTTATTTTTTGGCATTGATGTCGTAAATGAATGTTGCAGAGTGTTTACTGTCAAAACTTATCATTGAGTTGTCATTTTAGACATTCTTCGCTTCTTTAATACTTCGCAATTCCTCAATAAATTTTTTATTTTGTATTTCAAGTTTAGAAATTCTAAGTATTCGATTATTTATTTTTCTTTGTGCCTTTATATTCCTTGTTTGTACTTTTTTAAGGAGGTAGTTTTTTGTTTATTAAAGCTGGCTAAATAATTATCGGAAGATGTTTGAGTTGATTCATTAACCGATGTGCAAGTGCTAATTTAGATGATTCTGGATATTGGGCTGACATTCCTTTTTTTACTGTATGTGTAATTGGGGTTGATATAGTACTTAACGATTATTTAGTGAAAAGTGCTATGACTTTTGAAGACTTATATATATATATATATATATATATATATATATATATATAAGTTCAAGACTTATATATATATATATATATATATATATATATATATATATATATATATATATATATATATATATATATATAAGTCTTGAATATATATGTCAGTTATGATAAATTTATGCCACTAATGTGTAATGAAACATGTGGATATAAAATTTAAACTTTTAACACATTTTTGCAGAAGAGTTGTTAGTCTTAACATTAATAAAAATGTAAACACATGACACTTACACGTGACTCGTCAGGTCTTTAATTTTCAGACCTTTTTCAAACACAATCAGTTCTCGCTTTTACCTGAAATTATTCTGTAGACGCATTGTCATTTGCTCAAATTATCATTTTCGGGGACCACTGCTAAATACTATTGAAACTTATTAACTCTAAAAGATACAGGCAATAACTAAATGTACTGCATAATTAAAGTAACAATGGGATTAGACCGCCACCATCTTAAGACGTCATGGTTGTTAAACTACGAAAAGCTTCACTAGATTATGATTGGTTATCATGTGGCAAAAGGAGTAAATTATAAAATAAAGTATTAATTTCTTGATGCACAGAGTAAGACCGCGTAGTGTAGAAGAGTTTACCGTAAAGTGACGGTCTAAGTATATCCACTACCCCATACCATCTCGGAGGTGTAGGCGATAGAGGGACAGAAATCAGGGGATGGGCAGCAGCGTCTTCCTAATAACGACTAAAAATATAAAACTGCGTTTGACTACCCGCTTGCTAAGTATGGCAACTATGGTATTACCAATATGAGGACATCTATGGGGAGGCCTATGTTAAGCAGTGGACTTTAATAGCCTGTAACTTTGACGGTAACGGCAAAGGGTAATAATAGTCGACGAATATAAAAAAAGTAATATTTTGTATAATTTAAGTGTCGATTATTGATATTGAACGTAGCCTTTTTTTTTCCAAAGCAAAATTAATATTTTATTTTTAAAATTTTTTGTTAAAACTTAGTGCCGTTACCTATGAAATATTTACGAGACTGATGTAATCATGCCGTGATGGCATAATGCTGTCAACAAAATTTGTTTGCCGAGCGTACTCAATTAAATGAGATTAGTAAACGGCCGGTCCTATTCTCATTTTAATTGTATTTTACATGTAAACAATTTCAGCGTTCCCTTGTCCTAATCAACTTGTGCCCAATATAATGATTGGGCAATGCAATACAATGAATTGTAATGAATGCATTGAGAAAGATGACCTGAATATATTTTCAATACTTGCTACGGCCTGTTGCCTTATATTTTTTGAAGTAATATTTTTGCCCGCATCTGAGTGGGGTATTTATATAGTGTTTTCATCTCGTTATTATTATTATTATTATTATAGAAATAATGTATATCTTGCCCCGCTTTTACAATATTAATAAAGATAATATTTTTATGAAGTTTATTTTAGATATAAGAAAAATCATAAGTTTTAATTCTAAATTAAATAAAAGGTTTATTTAAGATTAAAATATTATATCTAAAAGAAACATGATTAGAGCCATAAACATTAAAGCTTAGTTTTTTTACGAAAAAAAATTGCTAAAATCAAGAAACTGGCTATCAGTATTCAGGGATTACAGGTACAACCTTGATAAAACTTCCTTGATTTTAGTATGCACATATTGTTTGTATAAATTTCTGGTAATTCAATAAGTAATAATTGTTTTCAATACTCGAGATAGTTGCTTATAACTGAAAATAAAGAATTTTCTGAACTTAACGCTGTTCGTTTAATTACAAAACTGTGTGACTTTGTTAAGGTAAATTATTAAATTATTTTGACATTGTTTAATGTTGAAAGACAATTTCTAATTTCCTAAATGAGCTGTTGTCTCAGACTTTGACAAGTATCAAGTTTAGTTAGGTATAATATTATATGATATCGTGAAACAGTTTCAATATGTGCGTGTGTTAGTCAGATTGCAATTCGAATATCTAAATTCGAGCACGTCAAAAATGTAACTATGTCCTTAAGGCAATTTAATAAAGCATTCTTACGTTGTTTAATGCTGAAAAACCATCCCCACTTTCCTAAGTGAGCAGTTGTCTCAGACTTTTAGAACCCGTTGTGTTCACGAGGCAACATCGATGACCCAAAAAAGTAAGTTGTTTTTTTTTTTGGAGGTCAAAGAGAATTATCTGAAATGAACAAAACTTATTCGTTTCAAGAGTTTGTTAGATGACAACTCATTATATTTTTATCAGGTGAGCCGAATACTCGTTTACTCCCTGTAAACGAGTATTCGGCTCACCTGATGGTAAGTGACTAAAGACGCTCATAAATAACTGCAACACCAGGGGCATTGCAGATGCGTTGCCGGCATAATAAAAAGGAGTAGGCTCTTTTCTTGAAGGTCCCTAAGTTGTATCAGTCCGGAAAATCGCTGGTGGTAATCGATTCCACAGGGAAGTTGTGCGAGGAAGAAAACATCTTCTAAATTGCGCCGTAGTGGACCGCCAATCATCGAGATGGTATGGTTAGTAACGCGAGTTTTGTCGCGATGTGCAATGGTGAAATTGAGCGGCTGGAATTAGTCCAAACAATTCCTCAGAGCACTCCCCGTGGTACATGCAAAATACGCAAAGAGATGCAACATCTCTACGCAGTGCTAGTGAGTCAAGCCGATTGGAAAGAACTCGGTAGTGTACGATACGAACCGCTCTGCGTTGGATACGGTCAAGTGAAAGGAGCTGGCACTGGGGAGCCCCTGCCCAAAGATGGGAACAGTATTCTATGTGAGGCCGAACCTGCGCCTTGTAAAGTTGTAGGCGGTGTGCCGGCATGAAATACTGTCCCGCTCTGCTGGGCACGCCAAGCTTTTTAGAGGCCACTTTGGCCTTCTCTTCCAAGTGACCACGAAACTGCACGAAACGCACGACACCGAGGATTCCGATACTGGCTGAGGCAACAAGGGGAGTGCCTTAAAACTGAGGAGATACAACAAAAGGGTTCCCTTTTGTTGTATCTCCTCAGGTGCGGTCAAAGCGGTCAACATGCAAACTTGTGTCATCTGGGGATTGAACTGTACTAGATTTAATCGTCCACAATCTGAGACTTTGTTCAACAAATTCTCGACTTAAGACACAAGGCGACGTTTTCCCGAGTAATACTGGCACGGCCGGTGTATAAAGCATCACCAGTGCTGTCATCTGGATAGCAATGTTTATTACCGGTTTGCAACATATCATTGATATGCAGAAGAAACAGCGTTGGTGATAGCATGCAGCCTTGTGGAACACCAGCGTTAATAGGCTTGTAATCGGAGCACGATTGATCCTCCGATTAGTCAGAAAACTGGTGATCCAATAGCACAATTTCTCGGGAATCCCGTAGGAGGGAAGCTTCGAAAGAAGCGCTTTGTGCCAGACCCGATCGAAGGCCTTCGCTGTGTACAAAATAACGGCCAATGCCTCTCTTGGACTCGATCGCCTGCGCCGATCTATGTGTAAGGTAAACAAGATGATCATCAGCTGAGCGACCCAGATGGAAACCGTACTGGCAGTCACTAATCAGCTGTTGCTGCTCAAGGTATCGCATGAGCTGGCAGTTAATATTGGACTCCATTATTTTACAGAAGAAAGAGTTGATGGTTTTAGGCCTGTAATTGGACGGATTAGAACGGTTACTTTTTTTATGGATCGGGTGCACGAAAGCTGTCTTTCATTTTTTTATAGGATAAGGGTGACAAACGAGCACACAGTCCACCTGATGGTAAGTACTTGCTGTGGCACATAAACATCTACATTTATCCTCGATTACGAATCAAAATGCAGGTGCGTTGACATCCGTGAGGAATAGATTCTATGAATAAAAAATTATTCTATTCAATAGAATAGAATAATTTTTTATTCAATAAAGTCATTTTTATTTTACCACTGGTTCGAAAAAAAACCTCTGTCCTGGGAAGAACCAGAAAAAAACCCAGCGGGACTTTTTTTAACAGCATATTTTACATTAATGATTGGTAGATACAAAATTTATTTTAGAAACAGCTTGGAAGCGACCACCTCATTCCCAGGGGTTATTATGAACCATGTATTCATTTATACTATAATAACCTTTTTTATACAGTTTCAACTTAACAAAACATTATATAATAATAGAATAATGTAAAAATGTAATATGTAAATAAAATAAGTAATAGAGAGAGCCTGTACACTTTCCGGGACCCTGTTGTAATAGCGTACACATTGCCCCACGAATGAATTACTGACTCTGTAGAGTCGAGAGACTGATATCACACCCAGATAGACATCACATCACTTTATTTCCCTTGCACTACACAACCACATGCAACCTGACCGTCTCCGGAGGGACCAGTCGCCTTGGATATAGGTAAGTAAGCTCCGTTTAACATTCTCCCGGTCGAATAGCCGTAGTATAGAACGCTCCCCCATATAGTCTAGTGTAATTAGAGATTTTGCACTTTGGCCTGGAGGAGGCCTGACCTACGTCTGCTCGTGAAGTCTCCGCTTATGAGCCCGGATGATTGAACCCTTGCTGGAGCAGCCATAGGCCGTAACAAACTTGTAGCAGAGCGTGGTTCCGGGTTCGATTCCCCGGTCGATCCCGACCATAGTGTTTGATAAAAATTAAACAATTCTGGTGTCAGGTAGCGTTGGTTTGATTGGTTTAATTTGTGTCTACAATCACGCCCGTCCGTAATACGTAAAAATATTTCTGTGGTGTCTGGGAGAAACCTGATAACTCCATTTACGTCATTTTTTAGTTTGGTACTATGTTGTTATTAAAAAAAATCATATTTTATTTTGGTCTATTGCTGATAAGTGTAACTATCATAGGAGTGGGAAAATCGTAGCGGTAAAAACGTGACTATTCATAATTTTTTATTAATGGTTTGGTACAAATTCGATAACTAAACTAGTCATGATATTATCACACGCAAAAAATTAAAAATTTAGATATTATTTCTGATAACTCCCATATATCAGCTCTGTATCAAATATTTCAAAATATTTTTACGATTTTCTAATAAAAACATGATAAGTCCCACTTGTCATGTTTGTACCACTTATAAATTAAATAAAGCCTTGCTTCAATACTGATTAATCCCACATAACAAGTTTCTACCAAAATTATTTTTATTTTTTACTTAACTTCTGCAAAAATTATCAAAATTTGATGCTAGTTATTATTGTGAATAAATGTGAAAAAATTAATAAACCGCCATCTATGCGTATTGTTGTAAACTATTTCGCTTCTCGACCCGGTTAACTGTCAATACTGTCATTTCATTCATTTTTACCCTCTCTCTTTCTTATTGACGGTTTCGTTCGCGCCCTTTTCGCCAACTCTTGTCAGAACAGGTGAAGTTTTTCAAACGAAAACAATATTATTACAGTTTTAAAATGAGTAATCGCAGAAACAAAGCACAAAGTGCTCGTTCTCGTGGCATAGTAGATTCGGTGTTGCAATTTTCAAATGATTCGCAGTCCGAGTCTGATTTACATGTAACTGAACAACTTTTGTTGCAACTAAGATTGGTTAGCAAACAAATAAGTAATTTTTACGTTATATTCGATAGCTAGAGCCTTTTCTTATTCATTCAATCTTGTTTTTTTATTGTAGGAAAGAAATGTAGTACTCGTTACCGAAAATGTGTTAGTACATGCAACACAAAATTGGTCTCCTGACAGGAATAAACAAGTTTCTTACTCTCGCATTGATAAAAGTGATGACGACAATTCTATTGAAATAGTAAGTAGATAGTCATTTATAATTTACATGTGTGTGAATTAATACTTTATCTTATGCATCTTAAAGATTTAAGATAACCGTTTGATGCCCATTGAGTCTGAATTTAGAACTGATTATATAAAAATAGAATTGGAAGAAATAGCAAGCTCATCTTTAGATATTAGGGAGAAGAATTCGTTTAAAAAAAAGCTACTTCCCACTCAGTAAAAACCACAAGACCAACACAAGTCCAAGTAAGTTTATTAAGATAATTAGGGTAGTTTTGATCTCCAGCCTACAAGAATGTAATGATTAATGTACTTTCAGCTCGATGTACCTAGCTCTCAGACTCAAAAGAACAATGAAGACAGGACACCAGAAAATATTGATGAACATCTGGACGATACTGTTTTACCCCAAATTGTTTGTGAAACTTCTAATCAAGTAAGTATTTCAGGTTAAAACCAAATTTTATTTTTGCAATATTATACTCTATGGTATTTATTATGAGTTTAATACTTTCTTTTTTAGAGTTATATTATTCAAAACAATGAAAATGAAATTGAACCAGGATCATCAGATTTTTCTGCAGAAAAATCAAGAGATGCTTTACAGCATAATACAGAATGTGATGTTGAGATGGTAGGTTTTTTGATTTTTTATTTAACTTATTTTCTAAAATTGTTCTGTGATTACTTACGTAAAAATTATTCTTCGGGAATATCGACAAAACAAAAGTTGTTGTTAGTACTTATAAAACAGTTTTTTTTTACTTTTTTTACAGGGTCAGGATTTTAGCTCTGGCTCTGATGATGAATGGCAACCTGTCAGTCATGATTTGATAAGATCTATTGAAAACGAAGATTCTACAAGTAAATCTGACTCCGATGATGGTGATGGTGACGATAATATCCCATTGGCTTTATTATGTAGAAAGAGGAAGAAATGTTATGGTCCTTATCAAAAGGAAAGCTACGAAAGGAGCGTACGGAAAAACGTCGAAAAGGCGAGGAATATGTAACTGCAAAAGGAAAATGTGTAACAGAGCGTTATCCGGGTGGATTTTCAGATGATTGTAGGGCAAATGTCAACAAAAATGTCAACAAAAGCTTGAGAAAATTAATTTGAACCAACTTTACATTGACTACAGGGAATTATCGTCTAGAAAAGCACAAAAGAGATATTTGAGTGGATTGATTAAAATTAAACCAAAAGAGCGTACAAGAAGAAATTCATTTATGAAAAACAGAGAGGTAACAGTTGTTTACAATATAGATGGAACTGAAGGAAATATTTACAAAAAATGTTTCATGAAAACATTTGGTGAAAGCAGATGTTTTATAGACGAAATCGTTAAGAAGAAAAAGAACAGCTCATCGGCATCTGTTATTGTAAAAGCTGATCAAAGAGGTTTAAAGGATCCTGGAAATAAACGTTCTGACCATGACATCCAATACGTCAAAAACTTCATCGACAAATTTCCAACTTATGAAAGTCACTACTCCCGACGCCATACGAATAAAAAATACCTTCATCAGGATTTAAACATGATTGTACAAATTGTACAAAGATGAATACGTGAAAGACAATGGAGAAGAAGGATTACCGCCAGTAAGCATTACGCTGTTTCGTAGTATTTTTAAAACGCTCAATTTGAAATTCAAAAAACCTTCAAACGATAATTATAATTCGAAAAGAGAGGACAGGGAATTGAGTAAGCAAAGTGATGGAAAAATTGTTGTTGCTGCATTCGATCTACAAAAATGTTTAGCGACTCCTTATCTATCAGCTGGAATATCGTTTTATAAAAGGAAGCTATGGACTTTTAATTTAACTGTACGTAACATCACAGAAAAACGAACGCACTGTTTTGTTTGGTACGAAAGTATCGCACAAAGAGTTGCGGATGAGATTGCATCATGTTTGTTTCGATTTATTATGGAGCTACCAGATACTGTAGAGCAGATAATCTTCTACTCAGATACCTGCCCAGGACAAAACAGAAAAAATATATATATCCGCCGAGGCCAAATATCGCCAAAGAGCGCCGCTGGTGCTGCTCATGTTTGGAAGGGCACCTCCAGCGAGACTGTCCGCATCGGCGGCCCTGTCTGCATTGCCAGGGCAATCACCATGCAGTTTTGTGCATGGGTGCGAACGGCGTCTCCTCTCTGGGCTCTGCCAGGCCCTCGACCCCCACGGGCGGGGGCGCTCAGCCACGCCCTCTGACGAGCGACTCTCGGCGCCCGCCGGCCAGCCACCAGGCCCCTAGGTTTGAAAGGGGTCCCTCCCCCGACCAGTCGGGGGGTAATTCCCCCAGGGGCGGGGGTGTCATCACCCCCCCTCAGCGTGTGAAGAGGAACTTAACGGCCACTCATCGGTCCGCTGGACCCTTCTCACTCCCGTTAGCTGAGTGGCCGCGACTGGTGTACCACTGCTCCCCATTTGATGGAGGCGGCCCTGGCTAGCTGCCGCCTTAGCTCCCACCACGGCCGCCTCCACTGAGCCTTAAGCCGTCAACAGTCCACTTGTCAAATGTTCTGTTGCCGACGGCCTCAGTGAAGGCGTACAACACGAGTGGCGACTGTTAGCGGTTGCGCTCTATTGGTCTCGGGTTCACGCCGTGTGGCCTCCACTTGGTGGTGAGAAGATTAGGGCCCCCCTGGAGCATTGAATCACGCTGTGAAGGGGTATTAGATTTGGTTTGGTCGAGCACTAAGTTAAAATTTCCTTGAATTAAAATTAAAAAATGCTTTTGGGTCTGCCGCGAAATTTTCATATTTGTAGCGGTTGTGATTAAAAGAATTGAATTTAATCTACTCCTTGAAATGCGGCTGCATATGTTTTGTAAATATATTTAATCACTGTATTTGATTGTTGCGTCTGTTTGCTGAAAGGAAAGTTTTAATTCATTTGAAATTGAATGTTGCGCTATTTGGAAAATAGTGTATATGTTTTGTGATAGTGTTTAATCATTTTGCTTTGTGAAAATGAAGGCTGAAATTAGATAACCCTATTTGTGCCGAAAGGAATAAGGAGTCGTTCTTTCGTTGGTTTTCGCATTTGTAGGCACTGTCTAAGATACCTATTTGAAATGAGAAATAGGGCTGTCTCTTACGTTTATTGTTTTGTTTAATTTGCAAATTGACCTATGTGCATCGGTGATTAATTTGGTTGAATTAATTCTGTAGTTGAACATTGATGCTTTTGAAAAATTAGTTGAAATATGAGCATAGGACTACTTGTCTAACAGGCTAGCTAGTTTTGGAGATTATCAGATTGAAATCAGCTGTCGCACTATTTAGCAAATGATTATATGGTGGATGGCTTGGTTAGGCTTACTTGTTGAAAATTCATACTAGGGACTATCTGTGCGTTTCGTTCGGCTCTCCACAGACGACGTTCACGTGGAATTGTAGGTGCTCTCTGCACTGAAGCTTTGGAGGCCACTCTGGGCCGCTTCGTGTCGCGTCGCTGTTTGCAGACCTGATCCGGTCGGATTGCGGAACTAATCATAGGAGCACAGATAGATGTTTGAAGGAGGTCGTCGGACTTCTGTCTAGGAATAGGACTTATTTATGGGCTGCGATGTCAAGGAAGGGCATCCGGTTCAACCCTCCGGCTTGCCCACATTGGGGCTGTAAATTTGAGGCGTTGGTTAGGGTTGCAAGACCTGATGAGGCACCTAAGGTGGTCTAGTTTGGTTGTAGATTCGGTCTTGTAACTTGCCATCGCGACCTTGTCCCGCTGACCAGTTTGCTCGCGGACCTAAATCCTTATGTCCGGGACTGGGGTTTGTTCGCGCCAACCGCTAATTTCAAGAATTAACGCGAGAGGGCGCTCGGCGCGGTGCATTCATACCGGTTTGACTTTCGGTCGTGCGTAGAATGCGCAAGCGCAGCAGTCGTCTGTCAGCGGTGCTAACGTTAGCACACTGTCAATTTTGTTAGGGAACTCGGAATAATTAGGCGCGGATAGTAAATATTCTGTCTAGGATTTGTGACGCGCATTCCGTGCTAGAGAGCTTCCCAGGGACTCATTGTGTCCGACTCAGAATCTGTTTAAGTGCATTCGACAATATTAGCTAGTGCGGCCTTTGATATTCTAGAAATAACTGTTGCTACGCGAAACAGTAGTGACCTTTGATCCGGACACTCCCTGTTCATTTTGTGTGTTAACCTTATAACAACCGAGAGTTATTGGCTTCTGTAAGTTAGTTAATCGTACGATAGATTTAATGGACTGTCATCGTGACGTACGAGGAAAGTGACTGTGAACAACGCCGCGGAAAGTTCCCTCAATTTGAAGCGGTGTCGACGCCCGGGCTGCTGCCGACGGCCAAGGTTTACTCGGGTCAATCACCATCAGTCACACCCAGATACACATCACATCACCTTAATTCCCTTGCACTACACAACCACATGCGACCTGACCGACTCCGGAGGGACCAGTCGCCTTGGATATAGGTAAGTAAGCTCCGTCTAATATTCTCCCGGTCGAATGGCCGTAGTATAGAACGCTCCCCCATATAGTCTAGTGTAATTAGAGAGTTTGCACTTTGGCCTGGAGGAGGCCTGACCTACGTCTGCTCGTGAAGTCTCCGCTTATGAGCCCGAATGATTGAACCCTTGCTAGAGCAGCCATAGGGCGTAACATCGACTTAATTTGAAAATTAAAGAAGTGTCATCTGCAAATAATATTATATCATGGTTATCCCCTACTATATAAGGTAAGTCATTAATGTATACAAGAAACAGAAAGGGGCCGAGAATTGAGCCTTGAGGCACGCCCATTTGTACCATCGATCCGGAAGAGCTCATATTATTAATGACAACTCTTTGCGTTCTCTTACTTAAATATGAAATAATTAATTTAAGAGCATCACTTCTTACACCGTAGTGTTGAAGTTTCCTGATTAATGTTTCATGGTGAACACAATCGAAGACCTTGGATGGGTCACAAAATATACCCAAAGCATCCTGTGAATTCTCCCATGCCTTAAAGATATATTTAATCAGCTCAACACCGGCATCAGTTGTCGAGCGACCCCTTGTGAAACCAAATTGATTTTTATGAAGTAAATTATTTATATAAAAAAAAAATTACATTTGATCAAGAACAAGTTTTTCAAAAATCTTACTAAGTGTTGGTAGTACAGAAATAGGTCTAAAATTGACGGGGTCTAATGTACTACCAGATTTAAATAAAGGTATTACTTTACTATGCTTCATTAAATCAGGAAACACACCAGATTCGACGCTTGTATTAAATATAGTGGCTAAATACGGTGCTATAATATCTATTATAGATAAAATAACTTTAACGGAAATCTTCCATAAGTCTGCAGTTTTCTTAACATCAATAGTTTTAAAATATTGAACGATATCTTTTGGCAGTGCTCTATGGAATTTAAAAGTATTTGAACAAGCCTTTACATTTTGTTTGAGCAATGATTCGGCGACAGCAGGAGAAGAATTTAATGATTTTGTTGTCAAAAAAGGAACATCAGTAAAATGTTTCTCAAAAGCCATAGCAACTTCTTGATCAGATCGCGTTAAATTATTGTTAATATTCAATTGAGAATCCGGTTTGACCTTGCCCGTTTCACTTTTTATTATTCTCCAGGTCATTTTAATTTTGTCGGATGCAGTTTTAATTTTGTTGCTTAAATATAAAGCCTTAGTAGTAGAGCACACTTTTTGAAATATTTTAAAATATGTTTTTACATAATCTCTAAATATAACACTACTATATGATCTTTCATCATATAGCTCGCATCATCAGCATCATAACCTTTGCCTATTTTTATAAATTCCTACTGTTGCTCATTAAAAGAGAAATCTTTAGAAGTAAATATCCTACTAAATTCACAACTTATAATTTATTTATTTTTTTATAGGAGAGGGGGCAAACGAGCATGCGGCTCACCTGTTGGTAAGTGACTACCGCCGCCCATGAACAACTGCAACACCAGGGGAATCGCAGATGCGTTGCCGGCCTTTTAAAAAGGAGTACGCTCTAGAAGGTCCCTAAGTCGTATCGTATACCATATACCATACAAATAATTAGCACTATTTTTTAATTAAATGATAGAAGTCTTTTTATTATATTACTTCTAAACCTCTCTAAGCGATGTTCATTTGTTGGAACAAACACAACTTTATTATTTTTCTGTTTTTTGTCCACAGTGATCTGAACTTAAATTTTGTATAATTGATTTATGCAAGGGCTTAACATCTGTAAAAATGTTATCTATACAGGTCGCACTAGTCCCAGCAATACGTGTTGGTTCTAAGAATAAATTAACAAGATTATACGATTTAAACAATGAGCTAAAATTAATACTAATGGAAGAAGTGTCAAGGATATTGATGTTAAAATCTCCACATATTACAACAGACTTGTTCTGTTTACTAAGTTTGAGCAAAACTTCTTCCACAATCCTTTCAAAATAGTCATAAGTAGCACATGGGGTCTGTAAACACTTACAACAATGAGGTGCTCGAGCTTGAAACAAGCTATTTCTACAGTTCGCTTAAAAGAGAGGCTCACTATATCCTTACGTTCTTTATATAATAATGATTTATCTGCTAGTATTAAGGAGCCACAACGTAAACTATTTTCTCTATTGAAGGAACTGACCACCTGGTGATTTCTGAAATTAAACATGAAATTATAAGCTTTAGACAATTTCCAGTAATACAACGGATATGTACGTTGTTACTATTTAAAAACAATTCAACTTCTAATTCTTTTCCCACATTGCCTATTTATTTGTGGGCTGCATTCAAAGTTAATTAAACTCTTATTATTGCTAGAGATTGCCTCTATTGTCGTATTTACTAATTTAAATTAGTTGGAACTGATTCCAAATTAATGGTCAAATAATTATCCTGCCCAATAAAAGCAGTCTTGGTAGCCAAAAACTTGGCTGAGTTAAAAAGTAAATAATAAGATAGCACGGTTCCCCGACATAACAGCCCCGACAAAACAGCTCACCGACAAAACAGCCCCCGTCAAAACAGGCCCCGACAAAACAGCCCGTAAACAGGTAGTATAATATTATTACTTTGCTAGTTGCGTTTATAATCGTGCTTTTTATCTTCAGAGTATATTACATAATGAAAATATAATATAATAATAATAATAATTTCTGTGAATATATTGTGGAATTTTATATTCAGCTTTCAATTTAATTAACTTACCTATTATGAGTAGGTTCCAAGAAGGGGGGATTTACGTTTCGGCCGTTAGCAGTAATATATAAGAACATCGGGACACACAAAATAACTATAGCCTTGTAGAATTTTGTCTGGTGAAGATCATGGAACTTATTCAATCGCAGAAAGGCAAAGATTTACTGTTGAGCGATGGGTACCGGTATCGTAAGGCGAGAACTAATACCGATGGCAGTGTATCATGGAGATGCGCCGAGACACCTTGCCGAGGACGTGTCAAAGTGTCATTGGAAAATGTCGTGGTAAATGTGACTCGACACAGTCATGCTCCAGATCCAGCTAAAAATGAAGCAAAAAAATCTGTGTCTAATATGAAAAGGCGAGCAGCGGACACCCTTGAGAAACCAAGGCAGTTGATTCAAGGATCGACAAGAGGGATAAATTTGGAATCATCAGTCCATTTGCCATCGTACAATGCATCTCAGAGAACTGTTGAGCGTATTCGGCAAAGGCGTGAAGTGTCGTGCCCAAACCCAGGCTCTGTTGCCGATATTAATATTCCTGTTGCACTACAAGTCACTTCAAGAAATCTAAATTTCTTGTTATGGGATTCTGGACAGAATGATCCTCATCGCATCTTCATGTTTGGTACTGAAGAAAATTTGGAAGTTTTAGAGGAGCACCGGCACTGGCACGTAGATGGAACCTTTAAAGTAGCCCCACAATTATTTTTACAAGTATTTACCATTCATGCATTGGTAGATAACCGTTCTATTCCGTTGATATACGTGCTTCTACAGGATAAACGAGAAGAAACATATGTTCGAGTGTTTCAAAAATTGATGGAGTTGAAACCCACTTTAAATCCAATAAGCTGCTTATCCGACTTCGAGAAAGCGATCCAAAATGCAGTTTGCCAGGTATTTCATGGTGTTCAGGTGATGGGTTGTTAATTCCACTTAGGGCAGTGTTTATGGAGGAAAATCCAAGAGCTACATTTTGTAGAAGAATATCGCAATGACGAAAATGTGAGAATGCATTTGAAAATGTTACTAGCGTTATCTTTTGTCCAAGAGGGCGACGTAATCACTGCTTTTGAGGAGCTAACCGAAAGCTGTCCACGAGAAATTGATGCAGTCATCGATTACTGGGAAGATACTTATATAGGACGGCAAAGAAGAAATCGGAGAGCAGATCCAAAATTTCCTATTCATGTATGGAATGTTCATGATAGAGTGCACCAGGGCCTTCCGCGTACAAACAACTCTGTAGAAGGATGGCATCATGCTTTCCAACACACCGTTGACTGTCACCATCCATGTATTTTCAAATTAATAGACCACTTCAGGAAGGAACAAGACCGGGTAGAAATAGAGTTGGAACGTTTTCGAGCCGGCTTCAGAAATCCCGAAGCTTCCAAAAAGAAGTATGTGCAACTTAATCGTCGATTGGAAACTCTTATGGGAAATTATAACAACGACGACCTTTTACCGTATCTCCGTGGAATTTCCAACAATCTGACATTATAAATTGATATATTATTATATAACTTCATTTATTTTTATTTTATAATAATTATTAATAATTGTAACCTTTGTAATTAATAACCTTTGACGAATATAGTTTGTTGAATTTTGTTTGTAAATATACATTATAATATAATTTTATACCTACATTTATTTTTGTTTTTATTTCGTGTGTAGACGATGCAATAGTTTTGTTGAAAACAAAAAATACATAAAATGAACCAAAAAAAGTCACGTAAAGTATTAACATTCGTTTTACACCACTTACAATTTTAAATTTGATATCATTTGTAGAAAACATTATTCAGATACATTTGCAATAGTTGGAATGAACAAATTGTAAAGTATAAATTTTTATAAGGAATAATTTCTTGCTAAAAGTCACAATAGAAAAGTTTCCCATATATCGCCAACTGAAGTAGATACACGGTATAAGTATAGTTATAAATTCTATAGATATGTATGGTATTTATTTTGACTTGGGTTGTTTTGTCGGGGGCTGTTTTGACGGTGGCTGTTTTGTCGGTGGGCTATTTTGTCGGGGCTGTTTTGTCGGGGGCTGTTTTGTCGGGGCTGTTTTGACGGGGCACGAGATAGCACATTTGCTACCAGTCTTAAATTATATTTGGATAGGTAATAGCTATCTTTTGTCCAAAACTTTTGTATTAAATTATTAATATCAACTAAATGAAATTTGTCACAATTATCTTTACAATTATATTTCAAATTCAAATTATTGTTACATATTAAATAATTTATTTTTATATTTAATTTATGTCTTAGATTATTTTCCTGTGGCAATCCCTGTATGTAAAGCAGTATGAACAAGACAATTTTGTGTAAATTTAAGTTATTAAGTTGTGTTCCGTATTGGATTTCTTTTTCATTTTTTTTCATTATTGTTTCGGTATAATTTATAACTAAAAGTAGTGCAATTTGGAAGGAAAACATTTTGTCTTACGCTAACATTTCGAATAAATATTTTTTCTTTGTGGCAAACACTCTTTAACTTTGAAGCGAGCAACCTTTTTTTCAACTACACCCGCAACGACCGCTAGTAACGGCCAACTTCCTCGTCAACCCGAGCACCAACACTTTTGACAGTACACATTACGTGCGGGTTTCGTTACCAACAGTGGATAAGATCTCATTCCCCTGCTCCATCGAATACTTAGGCAGTTTTTCATACCTGACCTGTGGATAAAAGAACAATAGTGGACACATTTGGCCAGAAGACAAATCACACCGGGCCCGGTAAACGTCGGGTAGCTCAGAAATTACCCAGGTGCGTGTTTGCCATGTCTTATGTGTACATAACATAATTATTTTTAGATCGTTGCGAGCCAAATCTTTCCTTTCCAATGCAAGTGCTTTCGTGATGTCTTAATAAGAGTGTTATCTTTAGTTTCACACACACTCTAATTTTTAAATTTAACGTACATACGTACTTTCACCGACGTGTCGTATAGGCCATCTTTGCACCGCAAAATGCCGAATCCAGCACGAGTTGAAGAATTTATGTGTGATGTTTCGTTTCATACGAGCAGGACATGTTCGAACGCGATATTATTTTAGATGATTTGAAAAGCACATTACTGTTCGCAACGACCGATGAACAAAAGTTCCGTTCGCGAACTAAAGATCTTACTGCACAACAAAGAAGTTTAGTAAATTACAAACAAAAATTGAAAAATGTCTAATAAAGACAAAAATGTTCAACAAAGATGAACAAATTATAATTCGTAACGATTTTGATGACGCATACTACGCTATTATCACGCATCTGAGCAAATTAAAACAAGATGACGAACAAGTTAGGCGTATGAGTAGGTCTTTTAACTCCGAATCGTTTGCACAATCCCACAATCCAAAATTACCTAAACTTCCCTTGCCCAGCTTCTCAGGTAATAGTACTGCCTGGAATTCATTTTATGACTTATATATTTCACTCGTACATAACAATAATGCCTACACGGATGCGGAGAAATTCAGATATTTACTCCTTATTTTAAAAAATGAACCTTATAATTTATTAAACCATTACCGACGCGAACTATTCTGTAGCATTACAGGTATTAATTTTGCGTTATGAGAACAAAAGAATTATAGCATCCACTCATCTCGACAAAATTGTCGATGTTGAACCTTGTTCAGAAAAATCAACAATCAGCTTACGTAACTTACTAAACATTTACCAAGAATACATTAAAGCACTTGAAGTCATGAAATTTCCTACAAACGAATGGAGTTTTATCTTATTAACAATTTTACTGCAAAAAATTCCCTCATCTATCCGCAAACGTTTTGAGTTATCATTAAAATCACCATCAGAAATTCCTGATATCAACACACTAATATCCTTTTTGGAGCGGGAATTGTCCGCAAGCGAAATTTCTCACCCTAATTTAGGTCAGATTACTAAACACGAGGGTCAATCAAAATCAAACGCACCATCAGGCAGCGGCTACCGTCGCTGACACTACAGAAACCACTAACTCTCGGTTGTTATAAGGTTAACACACAAAATGAACAGGGAGTGTCCGGATCAAAGGTCACTACCGTTTCGCGTAGCAACAGTTATTTCTAGAATATCAAAGGCCGCACTAGCTAATATTGTCAAATGCACTTATACAGATTCTGAGTCAGACACAATGAACCCCTGGGAAGCTCTCCAGCATGGAATGCGCGTCACAAATCCTAGACAGAATATTTACTATCCGCGCCTAATTATTCCGAGTTCCCTAACAAAATTGACAGTGTGCTAACTTTAGCACCCCTGACAGACGACTGCTGCGCTTGCGCCTTCTACACACGACCGAAAGTCAAACCGGTATGAATGCACCACGCCGAGCGCCCTCTCGCGTTAATTCTTGAAATTAGCGGATGGCGCGAACAAACCCCCATCCCGGACATAAGGATTTAGGTCCGCGAGCAAACTGGTCAGCGGGACAAGTTCGCGACGGCAAGTTACAAGACCGAATCTACAGCCAAACTAGACCACCTTAGGTGCCCCATCAGGTCTTGCAACCCTAACCAACGCCTCAAAATGACAGCCCCAATGTGGGCAAGCCGGAGGGTTGAACTGGATGCCCTTCTTTGACATCGCAGCCCATAAATAAGTCCTATTCCTAGACAGGAGTCCGACGACCTACTTCAAACACCTATCTGTACTCTTATGATTAGTTCGGCAATCCGTCCGCAAGACGCGACACGAAGCGACCCAGAGTGGCCTCCACAGCTTCAGTGCAGAGATCACCCACAATTCCACGTGAAAGTCGTCTGTGGAGAGCCGAACGAAACGCACAGATTGTCCCTAGTATGAATTTTCAACAAGTAAGCCTAACCAAGCCATCCACCATATAATCATTTGCTAAATAGTGCGACAGCTAATTTCAATCTGATAATCTCCAAAACTAGCTAGCCTGTTAGACAAGTAGTCCTATGCTCATATTTCAACTAATTTTTCAAAAGCATCAATGTTCAACTACAGAATTAATTCAACCAAATTAATCACCGATGCACATAGGTCAATTTGCAAATTAAACAAAACAATAAACGTAAGAGACAGCCCTATTTCTCATTTCAAATAAGTATCTTAGACAGTGCCTACAAATGCGAAAACCAACGAAAGAACGACTCCTTATTCCTTTCGGCACAAATAGGGTTATCTAATTTCAGCCTTCATTTTCACAAAGCAAAATGATTAAACACTATCACAAAACATATACACTATTTTCCAAATAGCGCAACATTCAATTTCAAATGAATTAAAACTTTCCTTTCAGCAAACAGACGCAACAATCAAATACAGTGATTAAATATATTTACAAAACATATGCAGCCGCATTTCAAGGAGTAGATTAAATTCAATTCTTTTAATCACAACCGCTACAAATATGAAACCGATATCACTTGAAATGCTAAGGTCTGGAGAGGGTGTGGTTGCAGGCCTGCTGTGCACCTTGTTTGATTTATGTTGGGAACTGAAACGGGTATCGGAAGACTAGTGCAAAGCCGTTATAGTCCCAATATATAAGGGAAAGGGCTCGCTTCAGGACTGTAAAAACTACCGTAGTATCAGCTTGCTTAGCATTGTTGGTAAACTGTATGCTAATTAATTGAAAGAGTTATGGAAGAAACTGATGGAAAAATTTGGGATGTGCAAGCTGGATTTAGAAAGGGAATGGGGTGTACGGATCAAGTTTTTCCATGCGCATGATTGCGGAGAAGTTTTTGGCCAAAAACCAGAAAAATTTTTGTGCGTTCATGGGCTTGGAAAAAACTTATGACAGAGTGGACAGGAATTGGTTATGGCAAACACTGAACTCATTTGGGTTGAGCGCTGGCTTGATACAGGCATTAAGGTCTTTTTATAGGGACTCTAGTCCTTGTGTCAGGATCAACGGGGTCTACTCGGACTGGTTTGGCATTCATAAAAGTGTCAGACAGGGCTGTGTAGCTTCCCCGTGGCTGTTTAACTTATTTATGGACAGTTGTTTGCAAACTTTGAAAGTTGAAGAATGTTGGTTGAGAATGGGTGAGTTAACCGTCAAATGCCTTTTGTACGCCGATGATGAAATCATATTTGCATCGTCGGCGGCCGAGTTGCAAAAGATGGTTACTTTAACGAATTTGTCATTGAAAGAAAGGGGTATGAAAGTGAACGCAAGTAAGACGAAAGTGATGGTTTTTGAAAGAGAAGAAAGTAAAACGATATGTGAAATAAGAATAGAAGGGGAGTTGATTGAGCAAGTGGATGAGTTTGTATATTTGGAATGTTTATTTAGCAGGGATGGTAGATACGAGTATGATAAGGATATAGAACGACGAGTGAACGCAGGAAATAAAGTGAATGAGGCTCTACACGCTGTTATGAGGAGTCAGAATGTATCAAATAAGGCACGTAAGGCAATTTATAACACTGTGTTAGTCCCTACTTTAATGTATGGTGGTGAAAGTTGGGGCTAGCAAAAGGAGCATGAGAGTAGAATAAATGCTGTAGAAATGCGGTCATTATGGATTATGCTAGGACTGAATCTGAATGACAGGGTGAAAAAGAGAGTGATAAGAGAAAAGTGTGGTTTGCAAGATGACGTTGTGACCAGGAGTAAGAAAGGAATGCTTCGGTGGTTTGGTTATGTAGAAAGAATGAACAAAGAAAAAAAAGGAAAAACAAATTAATGTTGCAGAAGTTAATGGCAGGGTCGGGTAGGGACGCCCTCGACGAAGATTTATTTTGGTGTTAATTTTAATTTAATAGGATTCATCATTAAATAGATAATATTTCATTATAAAAAGTTTTTAATGTAACTATTGAGACAATATTGAGATTGTTATATTACATAAAACACTCAAAAGAATAAAAAATTCACTTTTAATTAAAAGTAAACGCCAAAATTAAGAAACGAAAAAGAATCAAATAATTTCACATTCTAAAGTAATGACTTAAATTCACTAATACACTATATTTCAGCACCTATATTCTATATAAATTGTAAAAGTGAATGATGTGGCAATAACTTAAACAAATCGCTGACTGGTCCAGACCTTAATCTCTGTTTCTACTCTTCCTATTCACGTTTTACGTGTTATCTTATTTAGTGGTTGCAGCATGTATAGATCACCTTGACCGCGGAAGGGCCACGCTTTCATATAATTGCTTCGATTTCATATGGTGTGTGTATAGAACCGGAGACCATTTCTACTAACGAGACATTTGGTTTAAGATCTCAGTGGTCACATCTATATATTTATTTTTAATCGAGGATCGACGTAGATTTCTATGATCCATTTACCATCAGGTGGATTGTGTAATCCGCTAGTCACCCTCATTTTATAAAAAAAACTCACCTGCTACATAATCTAGAGTACCATTCGAAAATAGTGCTTATTTCTGCGTTTATTGACTGTCTACTGACAAATGCTATGTTATATCTCTCGCACATTAAGTAATACCGAGTAAAAGCCATAGAATAAACTCATGCAATTAAATATATTTCTGTCTAACACTTGACATAAATTTTGTTCCGTAATCCCATCGAAGTACACAAACTTACTATCCAAAATGAACCTTTTCTTAAATCTAATAACGACCCGTACAGTTTAGACCATTCCCAAATTAATGTGTTTGGATAAGACCCGAATAGATTTTATCGTAACGATATAAGCACTACGCAGTAGTAATTTAAAAGTAAATGAGGCAATTTGTCCTCCCTTGCGATTTTTAGTCTTTATACGAAAATAAATTGTAATTCCTCAGTATATAAAATGGACAGAAAATACCAGCAGCCTTTTAAGTCCATAACTTCATATGGAGGGACACTTACGAGAATGCGCGGGAAGGGAGGCATAAATTAAAATATTTGCCTTCACTCACATTATCATCAAATCAAAATGATGGTGAGGTCAGTAAATGCTGTGAACCATAGACATCTACATCAATCCTCGGTAAATAATCGAAATTAAGTTGCGTTGCCACCCCTAATAACGAAGATGGAATGCCTCGTTTCTCTACACTCACCACACGAAACATAGCACCACTGAGCTGCTATTTTACGGCGGTTGAGTCGACCCATTCGGGCTACAACTACAATATAGCTGCAGCGTGGCTCTACCACGTTTAAAAATGCAACAGCATCAAAAATATAGTGATGTATATTCATTCACCATTATAAAAGAGGGTTCGGGTGGTCCCATTACTTTTACCGTGGTTAAAGTGAAATAAAACAGTAACTCACCCTAAAATGCTAGGTTACAAACTAAAAATTAGAATTATTGAAAATTATAGTTAATTAAATGAATGTCATCAAAATATACACGTTTCACTAGCTATGGACTTTTGGAAGTGGCAACAATGACGACGGTAAATACAAAAATTTAAAATTTGTGATCAATTCATAAAATTATAATAATATGTTCAATTATTCATACATTTAGATTTAAAAATAGCGTAATTCTAAAAGCTAAAATAAAACTGTTAAAGGACTAACAATTTAAACAACTTTACCGCACAACTTTTAACAAGCTTCGCTTAATAGAAAACTAGTATCAAATAGAAAATCGAATGAAAATTGGGACAACTTTAGTTTCATATATTTTGCCCCCGCCCGATTAATTAGTAAGATTCACAAAAAGGGTAAAAGGTATTATATCTTATATGTTATTTAGAATTATGGCTAAAATAAATAGTTATCTGCATGAATCTTATAAATGATTGAATTTAAAAATTGTTTTGTTAAACCACTAGTTATATTTAGTTATGTTGTAAATATTATTTATTGGTGCGGGTGGGGATCGAACTCAGGTAACTCGTGAACTGTGTTTACCGTAAGCTATTATTATTTTTATTATTATTCTTATACGGAGGCTGGAAAGTATTGGATTCCGTGACTCTACTCTCTCTCTTCTGAGCAGCTACCGTCAAAACAGAAAACAGAGTGTAAAAATCAGCAACTTTATAAGTGAAGAAGAAACTGTAACGTTTGGTGTCCCACAGGGCAGTGTTCTCGGCCCATCTTTTTGATATATATTAATAATCTTTGCAACCTTGGTGGCGTTGGGGGGAGGATACTGTCCTATGCGGATGACACCGCTATTATTTTTACCGCAAAGACCTGGGAAAAAATTAAGATGGAGGCTGAGAGGGGACTAGTTAGAGTTAGTCACTGGCTTAGTGAGAATCTGCTTTCTCTTAACACCCAAAAAACAAATTATGTATGCTTCACTCTCTATTTAAATTCACAGCCGTCACCTAATTTTAAAATCAAAATTCATTCCTGTGGTATCTCTTTCCCTAACACATGTAATTGCCCAACAATTCTTAAGGTTAACTGTGTTAAATACCTCGGAATCAATGTGGATCAGAGATTAAGTTGGTATCCACACGTAGAACTTACTATAGGGCGGTTAAGGAAGCTCATGTGGGTTTTTAAATCTCTTAGACTCGTGATGAGTACTGAATTATTGAACAATATATACATCGCACTAGCCCAATCTGTAATAACTTACTGCATCTCGGTATGGGGAGGAGCAGCTAAATCATATTTTATAGATCTAGAAAGGGCGCAAAGATCTTTGATTAAAATAATGTACTGTAGGCCCTATAGGTTTTCCACCGAAACCCTATACCAAACATCTAAGCTGCTCTCCGTTAGGAAACTTTATATTTTACACATGATATTAAGATATCACAAAACCTTGCCTTTTGACCATACCAAACTTATAAAAAGACGGTGCGATATCGTGGCTCCCTCATACCCTGCACTTACAGTTTTTGCTAAACGACAAAATATAGCTCAAGCCCCTCATGCCTATAACAAGATCAATAAATTAATTAGGAGTTTCCCCATGCAAATGTTTGAGTGTAGAAAAACTCTGACCGAATGGCTCTTCACTCTTAATTATGATGACGTGGAAGACATTTTGGTAAGAAAGAGTTGAACCTGCTGTAAATAACACACATACACAACACAAATCAGTGGGTGAGACACATTCATAAACTTGCACACATACACAACCATTCACATACGTGCACATATACATAAACAAAAACATTCACTCACATACACACACAGAGACACACTCACGCACGCGCGCACGCACACACAGACACACACACACACACACACACACACACACACACACACACACACAAACACACACACACACAAACACACACACACACACACAAACACACAAACACACACACACCTTAAACTAACACACTACGGATTCAACTACTCAGGTATTCATTTCTCATAAACTCCTTTCTTTCTATTAATTATGTAACTCTGTTCTATTAAATGAAATTTGGCTATTTTTAAATTATAATGTAAATCGAAGTGTTATGATTGCATAGGAAGAGCGAGGCACTCCCAACACAAGTATCTTAGGATTACTTTCTGGGAGGCCTTGGCAAATCAATTGTAAAAAAGATTTACTGAAATAAAACATTTTTATTATTTATTATTATTTATTATTATTAGACCCTGAACTACCACGACGAAATTGTAAATCACAATACGTTGACGAGACCGTATATTAATTATATAAAAATGTCCACTACCCCATTTCGTAGTGGGTGTCGTAAGAAGTGACAGAGGGAAACAGAACCAGCTGATGAGCAGCAGCGTCTTCTTAATAATGTTGCTTGCCACAATTAATGGATGGTACATGGCAACACTAGTTACCACTAGCGCCCTCTAGTATCGAGTAGCAGAACTAGGAGAGTCAAGATTCTTCTAGAAATTTCCATGGAAGAACTTTCTAGAACTATCGACACCTAGTAAGTCGGGACCGGTATGTACTCAAACATTCTAGATGTTTCTACAGTAGAAGTTTTGGAAACCAGCTAGAGTCCTATAAAAGGCCGGTATAGACCGCGATCTGGGGGGCTTGCGCCCCCTTTTCCCTAAAGGGGGTCGATTCTTATTCGGCAAAAAGGCCATACAGGTCAAAGCCAATCCAACAGTTGGTGTTTAGTGGGTAGGCACTTCTTAGTGAATCCAACATGCGCAGCCAGCTGTGTGGTATGCTATGAGCATTCACCACCTCCCTTCCACGCTTCCGGAGGGTAGCCTTGCATTAGCTGCAAAAAAGCGACTGGGTTCAGTATCGAATTGGCGATACAAGCGAATACTTCGAAGCGATACAAGTGCGAACTAAAGTGATCAGTAATACAATTGTGTTTTATTGTCAGTGTGGCTTTAAGTTGTAATTTGTGTTCTGTAATTAAAGTGTCAATTTTGGTAATTCAATCGGCAGTTTTTAATTGTCTCGAACCCCAAGCTCATTACAATAACAACTAAAATAATTTAAAAAAAACTGCTGTTGCCAACCTCTCTGCCAAGCGTGGAAACTTTAGCAGAATTCCCTTTATGACGCAAACAATGGGTAAGCCATTTGTTCAGCAGCGGACTATTTATGCTGTAATGGATGAATAGATAATCCACAAAAAGAAAATGCAATTGTGACAACTCTACAATTGTTAACCATTGCGCAGTGCACACTGCCAATTTACCGGATGAAGCTCTGACGATTGACAGATGACGGAAAATTCATCGGAATATATATAATTATTAGAGGCAAGTAATTAGGAACAGAATAATTAGTGCGCTTATTCAAACCTGTCTGTCCAGCGTGGTCAGCATGGGCTAAAGTTCCGATTTATACAAGATACACGGTGTGTATATACACGGTGGTAAACTTTAAAATTTTAAATTTAATGAAAGTAAAAATTTTATTATTTTTTAGTTTTGAAGTTGGTGTTTGCTTTTTATAAAAAAGTAATTACTTTTTACTCTTTGATTGGTCTAAGGAATATCACAATTGTAATATAACAATTAAAATGTCTTCTAAATAGATATATTAAAATCGTCGTCTCCTATTTCTCCACGCATAGGAGAGGAATTTTTTCTCTTAATTTAAATTTATTCAAACGTATATTATGGGGCCATAAGTGAAGTAACAAATTTAATAAAAAAAAATAAAGGCCTATTCTTTTCCGATAAACCATAGGGTAACATATATGAAAACAAACGCTCGGAACATAAAACTTCCTCGTTTTTCGAACTCTGTGTTGTGGTAGGTATTTTAAGAAACGGTTAAATATTAATGGGCATCCACGAATTTTTCTGCCACCAGGGCGTTGCCACTTAGGAATGAGGTGAAATATTTGACAAATTTCATATCGGGATAAGTTATGTATATATCATATGTCGATGTGTGACGCTCAGACTTATCTCAACAATATCTTAACACTCTGGATCGTCTCCTTAACAGCTGTGTCAGATACATGTATGGTCTTCGTAAATATGACCATGTCTCTTCTTTTCGTACGGAGCTTAACTGGATGCCATTAACTTAACTTTACTTACGTTAATCTATTTCAGGTTAATAGTGTTAGTGACACATTTCTATAAGAATCCTATTACGCTAAAATAAATTTGATAGGAATTATTTTCAATTCTCTTAGTAGGCCGTCTTTTTTTGGTTTGGACAACGTTTTAACTAATTTAAAATGGTACAAACTTTTTGACTTTTTTTATACAGCGGTAAATATACAGGGTGTTTTTGGAACGCTCCCGAAAACTAAGACAGGCGACAGCACCAAGTATACCTTTGATCGTGGGTCACAAATAAATTTGATCCTGATGAAAAAAAAATCATATTTTTACAACGTTTTATTAGCTTTATTCACGCGCCATCATGTTAGTACAGCTAAATGAAACGATAATTTCATAAAAAAAATCATGAAAATACTGAAACCAGCAGTGGAAACTGAATTGATATCACCTGACTAATGGAGGTTAATGTACGCACGAACGGTGAAAAAAGAACGCTGGCCTTGAACTTGGGCACTGAGCGATTTATCACATATTGGTACGAAGGGGGGGCGCGCGACGGGGGAACAATCCGCCAGTATTACTGTGCCTGCATGCTATTGGTTCCCGCGCTTTGTTCGCTCCAAAAATACAGTCGCATACACAGTTTACTTTGTGACTCGCGACGATGTTTTAAAAAGGAAGGAAAGAAAAATTATTTATATCTATTGTTTTATGACTGAACTAGTGAACGAAAAGGTAAATATGATAGGAGAAGGTGAATGGGGAAAATTGTGCAATAAAGTTAAAAGTGTTGAGGAAGAATACCGAAAAACTTACCATGTGATCGACCTGATGACGGAAGCTCAAGCGAAGATGAAAGTGATGATGAAGTAGCATCCAGTAACACCAATACACCATCAACATCTGGCTTCCATGTGACCCAAGACGACATAATGGACGGCGTGTCACCCTTAGCTTAAGTTTTCTTGTTACAAACTACTTTATATTTTACGATAGAAATTACAAATAATGCTCAAGTATACATTATCCATTTTTAATTCCAACCTTTTCCAAAGTTCTAAGTAGCTAGTAACGCACCTATTATGATTCTACAATAAAACAATTAATAACTTTAATATTATAAAACAATATCCCAATACCATGTAGTACTTTAGAACGCGACTGTAACTACACTGTCGACCTGTATCTAGCTCGGTGCGAAACAATGCTGCCGTCATAAGAAAAAAGGGCGCATCTAACAATTTTAGAATAAATGAGTTAAATATACCATTCGACTCATGATAAAAAGGCGCATCTACTAAATTTTTTAATATTCAAAAATATCAATATTTTAGAAAATATCGTAAGAATTTTAGACGTAACTGTTGATCACAGATGACATTTTTTTAGTAGAAAAGACTTATACAAATTATGAAGTGTAGAGTACAAGGAGAACCATCTTATAAGGGGCGAAAGTTGAAAAAGTGTCCTACTATTTACTGAAAATAGAGGTTCCAAAACCTACCACAATAGCGCTGGGGTTTAAAAAACTACGATATGAAGATATCTGTTATGGACGGAGTGAAGTCAGCTGAATTCAAATATTTAAAAAATTTCATGACTAGAGTAGTTAGTAAAATGCCAGAACACAAAATCTCAACTATTTACGTAGTACAAAACCAAGCGGATTAATCGGTCCTTGTTTATTTCTCCATCTTACTCTAATTACTTTTGGCGCTTTTTTTTAATTTATCCTATACTACTGCAGCGCCACCCTTATTCGACACGTTTTTAGGGACACTTTTCATAGTATAGAGATGGTCCTTCTTCTCTCTACACTCCACAATACAAATTCGACATAAAAGAAAAGACTTATTTAACCAGTTGCTACGTCATCTTTAACAATAATTGCATCGATTACTTAAATTTCGATTATTCTTATCTTATTATTCTATATCTTATTATTAAGAGCTTATATCTTATTATTGAGATCTGGTATTTCACATGTCGTCCCATATAAATTTGATCGAGGTCAGATCAATAGTTTTTGAGTTATCCTTAATTATTTATATTGAAGTCGGTTGTAAAAATTTTTAATTTTTGATTATTATCGTAGTAAGTCTGGTATGATATCCCCTTTAAAATCATAACTCAAGAGTTGCGGGTTGTTATTTTATGTGTCTCACTACCAATGCTTTTCTAATATTTACTAATAATAAAAAAGTAGTAAATTACTGTTAGCGTCCTTTCAAAAAAAATTCATCTATTTATTTTTTATTTCGATTTTACGTTTTTGTTAGTTGCGTCCTTCTCTATTATGACGGCAGAATGCCTAACCCTGTCGCCTCACGCTTGTGACGCAGAAGGTTTCAGCCTTGGCGGGGTTCGTTCGTTTTAGTTTTTGAGACAGTTCCGTGTTGATTTTGTACACGCGTGCGCGAGCGACAGTTCAATCGTTTTGTTTAATAAATTTACTTGTGATTACGTGTTGATATTATTGTTGTTGTTACGTTTTTGGATTCTTTTTTGTTTTAATAATGCCTAACGCGTACGTTTATAGTGCTCAACATGTTAGGTATCCGAACCTAGGTACACAAAGTATCGATAAATAAATTGTTAATACGTCGGGATGGATAAGTGTGTCATACTTTGCAGTGCACAAAGTGTTGAAGCGTAACCGGATGCGCCCATACAAATTGCACAAAGTGCAAGCTTTAGTTCCCGGCGATCACGACCGCCGACGAGTTTTCTGCCGTTGGTTATTAAACTAGTAACAACGTGTGCCTGGTTCCATTGAGCACATTATCTGGACGGATGAGACGACATTTACCAAAAACGGCCTGTGGAACCGAAGAAATACACACGTGTATTCAGAGGTTAACCCGCACGTTGTTCGACAAACCGGGCACCAAACCCGATGGTCGGTTAACGTATGGGCAGGTATTAAGGATCGCATACTGGGACCAGTGTTTCTGCCACAGCGACTGAACGGACAGCGATACCTAAACTTTATAAGTGAACAGTTGGTTGACATTTTAGACGACCTATTGTTGGCTGAATATCGCCGACCATGGTTCCAGCATGACGATGCACCTCCACATGTCGTGAGGTTCGTCTGTGAGCGCCTCACCGAATTATTTGATGATCGCTGGATTTGGCGGACTAGGACCACTCGGTTGGCCACCTCGCTCGCCAGATCTGACCCCGTTAGGCTTCTTTCTGTGGGGGTATGTGAAAGAAAGGGTTTTTAATCGTGAGTGTGATAGTGCTGACGAAACTACAAAAGGATCGTGGATGTTTTCGACAAACTACATACGGACTGTGTCGAAGACTACACGATGATGCCCCGCCTGCATGAGGAGATGCAACACCGAGCCCAAATGTGCCTTGAAATGAATGGAGCACAATTTGAGCCGCAACTCATAAGACCACGGAGGATTTAGAGCGGTAAGCTGTTTCATAAGTATTTTTTTTAAATAACTTAGTACTGGACTAATCTGAATAGGTACATAACTGAATACATGAGAATAATAAACATACCTACACGATGAATAAAAACGCATGACTCCAATCTTGGTTACATTTCATTAATTTAAGTATTTTTTCATTAGCGGGGAATCGAACCAGTTATTTGGGTTATTTAACCTGTAAATTCGTATTAAAGTGGCTACGTGGAGACAAGTACAGTGGCAAAATAGTAGGTTAAGTAGATAAGTTAGGTATTTAGACAAGTGTTGTAAATTATTAGGTAATGTGGTATGGCTCGCTAGTTGCGGGCCGCCCGAATTTGCGTTATACTTGGTGCTGTCGCCTGTCTTAGTTTTCGGTAGCGTTCCAAAAATACCCTGTATATGATACTTGATTGATTCCGGTAATTTTATGAGTGTGAGAATAATCATCATTTATCTTTTCATAGCTTTTTCCTTTTCTCTTAAGCATTTAGTGTACAAACAGCTTTTTATGGTAGAGCTAAATTGCATTATGTAGCTTATTATGGCTACAGCAAAGATGAATGAATGAATGAAATACACTTTATTGTACACCAAAAAAATACATATGAGAATAAAAAGAACATAGTTTATTTAAAGGTACAATTGGCGGCCTTATCGCTTGGGAGCGATCTCTACCAGGCAACCACATTGCAGAGGATAAAATGACCTGTGAGAAAGGGTAAGGGTGTACGTAGGTTGATAGAAAATACACACGACATATATAATATAATCCATAAATACATACATCTATAATATAAATAAATACATTTTAAATACAAAAATATATACATACATATACGAGAGCAGAAAAGATTAAACAAGTGAAATCAAAGCCTAAACGTAAGGAAAAATGAGTAGGTAGTAATTTTTTAGAGGAATAACTATTTAAGGAGGAAAGAAGTGCGCTTTGACAAGTTTTTTAAACTTATCAATAGACTGCGCACTTCTAATGTGCAGCGGTAGGGAGTTCCAGAGCCTAACAGCTTCAACAGAAAAGGATTTAGAATAGAAAGAAGTGTTATGAGATGGAATTTTTAGGGTGAGGTTTTTATCAGAGCGAAGAGAGCGACAGTGATTGTCACCAAGAAACTCAAATCGCTCTTTAAGGTAAGTAGGGGAAGTGGGATTGAATAGTATACAGTATAAAAGAGAAAGAATGTGAGTATTCCTGCGAAGACGGATCGGAAGCCACTTGAGTTTTTCGCGATATTCGGAGACATGGTCATATTTTCGAAGTCCAAATATGAACCGTATGCATAGATTCTGAATGCGCTCAAGTTTATTAAGCATCTCCTCATTTAAATTGAGATAACACGTGTCAGCATAATCGAGAATCGGTAAAAGAAGTGATTGTGCAAGCGCAATTTTGGTAGGTATGGGTAAAAAATTACTTAATCGACGGAGAGATCCGACCGACGCAAACATCCTCCTACTTACCTCGCTTACCTGTGGAGCCCAAGATAAAAATTTGTCAAAAGTATCACCTAGATTTTTAACGGTGTCACTATATGGCATAGGTGTCCCATCAAAAATAATACCAGGTAGGGAAGAAAAATCTATAAGATTAACTAATTTTTGACTGCCTATAATTATTGCTTTTGTTTTTGATGGATTTACTTTAAGACCGTATGACTTACACCAATCCATAATTAAGTCAAGATCTTTGTTTAATAAACCTATAGTATTGGGTAAATCCATCAATTTGGCATGCTCATATACTTGGAGATCATCTGCATACAGGTGGTAGCGAGAAGATAATTGGAGCGTGATCGAACTAATGAAGATTGAAAAGAGGAGAGGAGACAACACGCCACCTTGCGGTACACCTGCATTAATCGTACACCAGTTAGAGAATGAATCATCTACACGTGTCCGTTGCCGGCGACCAAACAAGTAACTATGAAACCAGTCAATCACTTCAGGAGATATGTTAAGAGAAGCTAAGATAGCTAACAGTAGATCAAAATCCACATTGTTAAAAGATGGATCGGCTCATCCAGTGTAAGATTATTTACTTAATTTAAATTATAATTACTTTCGCATTTTCCACGGGCAGTGCTCTGAGGAATTGTTCGGATTAATCCCATCCGCCAAATTTCACGAACGCACATCGCGGCAGAACTCCCGATACCATCCACACCATCTGGATGATTGGCGGTCCACCAGTGTGTGATTTAGAAGATGTTTTCTTCCGCGCACGACTTCCTTGTGTAATCGATTACCATCAGCGATATTTCCGGACCGATACGACTTAGGGACCTTCAAGAAAAGATCCTACTCATTTTTAAAAGGCTGGCAACGCATCTGCGATTCCCCTGGTTCCCCTGGTGTTGCAGTTGTTCATGGGCGACGGTAGTCACTTATCATCACGTGAGCCGCATGCTCGTTTGCTCCCTCTCCTATAAAAAAAAAGAACACGCTCGCTCAAAATAACAGCCTGAAATAAAATCACAATTCTGTTGAGTATATTATGCTGTTGTGTATCTCACAGAATATCAGCGTAAAATAGCAGCTTTACATTGCTTTGTTTCGTATAGTTGGTGTAGAGAACCGGAGACCCTTTTTACTGCAAAAGAGGCATTCCATCTTAGTCCTCACGGGTGACAGTGCATCTGCATTTTGATTCTTTATAGAAGATAGATGTAGATTTCTATGGGTCACAGCAATCACTTACCAGTAGGTGAACTGTGTGCTCGTTTGGCACCCTATACTATAAAAAAATGCTGGAGACCCTCTTCACTGTTAACGAGGCATTTATACCTAATCATCAGGGGTGTCAATACTTCTGCATTTTTTTCCTTGCTTCAGAATAAATGTAGATTTCTGTAGTCTACAGATGGACTGTGTAGATAAACAGTCGATTGATCAACAAATAAATGCTTTAGCAAAAATGAAAACGAACATAATATTCTTATCTTGCCACTTATTTCACCGAGGTAAAATAATGGCAACAGGTGTTTTAAAATCTTTCAACAAACTTTCACAAAATTAATAGCAAACGTAAAATAAAGAAAATTTATCTGTTGTCTATGCATTAATGCCGCAATAAAATAATTTGAATTGAAATAGATTTGTTCAGAAAATAATAAAAAAAATTCTAATTTCTACAATGTTGTCTATAAGCCTATATAGGCTTTAAGTGGTTGAATAAACCTTTATTTTACTGAAATGCGCATATTATATTATAGAGCCGTTGTAAAAATATCTGTGACTATATATAAACTCCGTTTAGAAATAACGTCAAGGAATAAAATCGAAAGCAGTACCTCAGATTAGATAGATTGTAAGTTATGATGTGGAAAATAGTCATAATTACGAGTATAATGGAGTGAGAAAAAAATATATAATTATATACTTTTTTATAGGATAAGGTGACAAACGAGCACCCAGTCCACCTGATGGTAAGTGGCTGCCACTGCGACCCATAGACATGTACATCTATACTCAATAAAGAATCAAAATGCAAATACGTTGTTACCCGTGAGGAATAAGATGGAATGCCTCTTTTCATCAATTCTATTTAGTTTTGTAACCGATGAATCATTAATGGATCGAAGCGAGTGAGATCTTAGAGTCACGTTAAATTAATCGTTGTTTGTAACTTAGTAGGTACTTATATTTGTATGTACATATGTCTGTATGTTTTTGTATGTATTTTGTGAAAGATCTGATTTTAATCAAATTTAAAATGTTTATATATAATACAATGGATAAATAGTGGTTTTTGAGATATGAAAGTGTGTGAAATGGGGTAAAAAAAACCAGTACATTGGCCTAAGACTAATTTTGGAAAAAGCGTCATTTATGTTTATTTTGTTTGTTTTAGTATTAGTTTGTTCGTTTTGGTATAAGAAAAAATCTGGTTAATACTCTCAAGAAACTATGCTGGAGTCTATAAAAGCCGTACGGGAGCAACATACGACAGTTAAGGTAGCCAAGGCTTACGGTGTCCCTAGAATAATCATAATCGTACACGTAAATGGTGATGAACATCTTAACAGTGGTAGAGCCACGCAGCAGCTTTTGCTGTCGCACGGATGGGCCGGCTCGAACCGGGGTGGTACCACGACCTCACAGAAAACCAGCGTGAAGTAGAGGTTTACTTCTACGTTTCGCTTGGTGAGTGCAGGTGGCCGGAGGCCCTTTTTACTGGAAATGAGGCATTCCATCTTAGTCCTCACGGGTGGCAACGCATCTACATTTTGATTTGTAATAGAGGATAGATGTAGATGTCTATGGGCCACAGCAACCACTTAGCATCAGGTGGACTGTGTGCTCGTTTGTCACCCTTATCCTATTAAAAAAAATCGAGGTTTGAAATCGAACACTCATGGTCGACCAACAGTAAGAAAAAAATATGGCTGCAATGCACCATGGATTTGATTTAACTCAGCGAGAAATCAGAGCTTTAGTTGGCCAAAATGTCTGTCGCAATTAATTTGATTCTCCCTTCAAAGATGTAATTCTGGGAGACGAGTGGATAAGAGGCTTCAAAAAAAGGAAAAAACTATCCACTAAAAAACCTCAAGCCGTCGAAATCGCAAGAAGAAAAGTTGCCGACTCGTTTATTACCAACAAGTTCTACGGTTTACTTGAGACAGTCGTACAAAAGCAACAATTCGAAGGCGATCAAATAATTGAATCTTGATGAAACAAGTATTGATAAGAGCCAGGAAAGTTGAAAATAAATAGCCTAACAGGTTTTCAAAACAATAGCTCACCAAACCGCGATAATACAACAGTATTGTTCGTATGCAATGCCTGGGGCCAGAAAGTTCCTAAGTTAATAATTTTGAAAGGAACGTATCTTTGGAATACATGGTTACCTGATGATACTGCGATTAATTCGGCGTATCGATATATATATATATATATAATTTGCCGGTACGCCGAAGGGTTCGATAGAAGTTTCAGTCTTCGAAAGTTACGTTTCAAATGTACTGTTCCCGGAAATATACAAATCAGGCAAACCACAACTTGTGATATACGACGGCCATTCAACACACCTTGAATTAATTGTTATTATAAAGTATGAAATATAAAGTATGAAGTATACCTTTAAATAAATGTAAATTACTTCTGACGAATAAGCAGGCTTGGTATATGTACAATGAGGGCAAATTTAGGATTCTTAATTTTACAAAAAGAGGTCTGCAACTTTTTGTTTGTTTGGCACCAAATATTGCCCTGAGAAAACTTTTTTTGCATGCGAAACAATAGCAACAGGTAAACATCAGCTGCGCTTCCTTAAGTGTATGATACCACATCTTAACTTGGTGGCAACGTATCCATGTTAAGCAGTAAGTGCAGCTTTTTGTGAGACAGTTTGTGTTAATTTTCTTAAAGGATAAACAAATTTACTAATTTTACTTGTAGGATATTCGGTACGCGGTTTCCAGCTTACAAATTCATCAACCAACACACCAAGGAAACGTATTTGTTTTACTCGCTCAATCAAATGCCCCTCATACTTAACAAAAACAGTCTCTTGTTTCCGGTTTTGGGGAAAATAAAAATGCATATATTTTGTCTTATCTAGGTTTATGTCGAAATCATTAAATTTCATCCAATTGATAATATCAGACAAAGCTTTAGCAATAACACATTCGTATGGTTCGCTGTTATTTTTAATCATTACAGTAGAATCATCTGCAAAAAGGATCATTTAATGCTGCACATGTCTAGGTAGGCCATTGATGTACAATAGAAAAAGAAGCATCCCAAGTACACTTCTTTGGGGTACACCACATTTTACAAGCTGTAACTGAGATCGTACCTGCACTTCAGATTGATTTTCCTCATTAACATAAGAGATTTCTGTGCATTGAAGTCGATTATTTAAATATGACGATACAAGACCAAATATAGGTCCTCTGATTCCACGCATATATAACTTTGGCAGAAGTTTACCATCATTTACGTAATCATGATTTACGTTTTCATGATTTACGAAAGTACCCCCACTAACTGAATAACAACAAAATATAACCTCTTTTAATATTAATAGGAAAACGTCATAAACTAAGTATTGAAAACGTATCTTAAGTATATTTTGCTACTTACTGATAGAATACTCTGCACGAAAACTTATTTTATCTAGGGTAACAATAGACAAAACATTGATCAAAAACTTACCAAGCGCGAAAACACGTTCGTGTCTGTCACTTTACTCTCACTGGTGCGAATGGCGCGATACTACGTTGACGTAAAGTTGGTAACTCGACTCACGCACACATATAAAAGCAAGACCGTACGTTGTTTCGTTCAAGTTTTATTTTGACTGTATGAATGTGCCCAGCGTACAAAGGG
The DNA here is from genome assembly GCA_963668995.1 of Parnassius mnemosyne. Taxonomy (NCBI): domain Eukaryota; kingdom Metazoa; phylum Arthropoda; class Insecta; order Lepidoptera; family Papilionidae; genus Parnassius; species Parnassius mnemosyne. The sequence continues at coordinate 10,609,898 of CAVLGL010000046.1, read as the reverse complement.
TCCCGACCTTCCCCTATACAAACAAATTAATATATTTAATGCACAACACCAAATATAGCATAAATGTGTGCTATTAAATGAATAGGAGCCAAATCTTGTTGAATCAACTGTTATTATCGGAATTACATTTGACGCGAAGCTTCGATTTGGCCCGGTTTTATATAAATTAGCTAGCAAATTTAGTTCTTCACCATATACTGTAAAAAGATTAGAAACCTTACATGTTTAAACAGCTATATTAGTTTATTTAATTTATTTCCATATAATATTATCTTATTGAATATTGCTATGAGGTAATGCGACGGGCATTGAAACTATCTTTGTTTTGCAGAATAGAGCCATAAGAATTATAACCTATTATCCGAATAATATATTAGAGAACAACTTTAACATTTCAGTGTAAAAGAAGATTAGATAAAGAATAACAGACAAGCGGTTTAGATTTTTCACTTATTCATTAAAATAAGGGTTTTAGACTTTGGGTATTATAAGTACTAACAAAAAGAATAAAGTGATGCAAGCTATAGAGAATCTAGATACTGAAAATTTCAAATACTGTCATTTTATAAAACTACATTTAGGAATAATAGTGCTACTGAGTAGACTACATAGCAAATTTATAGACTACACTATAAATGAATACTGTGTTATTTTAAATGGAGAGCAAGATTAAAAAAAAATCGGAAAACTACACAAATCTTATAAGTTACCTAAGAAACACGCTAGAAAAAATAAATCATACTAATGTAATCATAGCATTATTTTTTTATTATAGAAGAGGGGGCAAACGAGCATGCGGCTCACCTGATGGTAAGTGACTACCGCCGCCCATGAACAACCGCAACACCAGGGGAATTGCAGATACGTTGCCGGCCTTTTAGAAAGGTGTAAGCTCTTTTCTTGAAGGTTCCTAAGTCATATCGGTCCGGAAAATTCGCTGGTGGTAATTGATTCCACAAGGAAGTTGTGCGAGGGAGAAAACTTCTTCTAAATCGCACAGTGGTGGACCGCCAATCATCCAGATGGTATGGATGGTAACGCGAGTTTTGACGCGACGTGCGATGGTGAAATTGAGCTGCTGGAATTAGTCCGAACAATTCCTTAGAGCACTCCCCGTGATAGATGCGATAAAATACGCAAAGAGATGCAACATCTCTACGCAGTGCCAGTGTATCGAGCCGATCGGAAAGAACTCGGTCGTCGACGATTCGAACCGCTCTGCGCTGGATGCGGTCAAGTGGAAGGAGCTTGCACTGGGGTGCCCCGGCCCAGAGATGAGAACAGTAATCCATGTGGGGCCGAACTTGCGCTTTGTAAAGTTGCAAGCGATGTGCCGGCATGAAATACTGTCCCGCTCTGCTGAGCACGCCAAGCTTTTTAGAGGCCAATTTGGCCTTTCCTTCCAAGTGACCACGAAACTACACACTATTCGATATGTCGACGCCAAGGATTCCGATACTAGCTGAGGCAGCAAGGGGATTGCCTTGAAACTGAGAAGAAACGACAAAGGAGTAGGGGTCTTTTTAGCGGTAAACGCGCAAACTTGTGTCTTCTGGGGATTGAACTGGACTAGATTTAGTCGGCCCCAATCCGATACTTTGTTAAGCAAAGACTCGACTTCAGACACAAATTTGTCCCGGTACTCAGCGACGTTTTCCCGAGAAATATTGGCACGGCCGGTATATAAGGCATCACCAGTGCTGTCGTCCGCATAGCAATGAATGCTACCAGTTAGCAACATATCATTGATATGCAGGAGAAACAGCGTTGGTGATAGCACGCAGCCTTGTGGAACACCAGCGTTAATAGGCTTGAAATCAGAGCATGCACCGTCTACTACGACCTTGATGCTCCCGATCAGCAAGAAAACTGGTAATCCATTTGCACAATTTCTCGGAAAGCCCATAGGAAGGAAGCTCGAAAGAAGTGCTTTGTGCCAGATCCGATCGAAGGCCTTCGCTATGTCCAAACTAACGGCCAATGCCTCCCCCTTGGACTCTACTGCCTCCGCCCATCTATGAGTCAGATAGACTAGAAGATCACCAGCTGATCGACCTCGACGAAAACCGTACTGGCGGTCACTAATCAGCTGGTGATCCTCAAGGTACCTCATGAGCTGGCAGTTTATAATGGATTCCATTATTTTGGAGAACAAGGAGGTGATGGCAATAGGCCTGTAGTTGGACGGGTCTGAGCGGTCGCCTTTTTAGGGATCGGGTGGACCAAAGCTGTCTTCCATGAATTCGGGACTACGCCTTGGGGCTACGGAAAAGACGCGTTAAAACCGGTGCCAACTCCGGAGCACACGTTTTCAGTACAATGGGAGGGACTCCATCGGGCCCACTCGACTTGCTGACGTCCAGGGAGAAGAGTGCTTTGCGAACCGAGCGCTGTGTAAGCCGCAAATCTGGCATGGAGCACTCACATGGTCGGCGGTGTGTTCCCCCCGTCATCTACAGTCGAGTTGGACGCAAAAAGAGAGCTCAACAGATCGGCTTTCTCCTTTGCGGCATGGGCCAGTGAGTCGTTCTCTCTGTGCAGAGATGGAAGAGATGGCTGACAGAAGTTCCCTTGGACAGCCTTGGTGAGAGACCAGAATACACGGGTTCCCGAAGGAAGGCGAACTAGCTTCTCACCAATTCTGCCGATGTGCTCTGACCTTGCCTTGGCAAAGACGCTTTTGAAGGACCTGGAGGCGGAATGATACTTCTTTTTAAGTTCTCTGGTATTTATATCCCGAGACGTTGATGCGTCAGCCCAGGCCCGGTAGCACTCCTGCTTATAGCGTGATGCTATTTTACAGGAGCGACCAAACCATGGCTGGGATCTGCCTCCGATGGGCACCAAAGAGGATGGAATAAAAAGTTCCATACCCTGAAGTACCAGATCAGCAACAGAATCGGCAACAACTCTGGGATCTTCCGGCGAGAAGCAAACCCGCCCCCAAGGGTAGGATGCAAAAAAAGACCGCATTCCGTCCCAATCAGCTGACCTATAGTGCCAAACACGGCGGCAAGCTGCATATCGCAACTGTGAGTGGCACCATACTCCGGATCAGACAATGGTCCGAAGAGCCCAGAGGGGCATCGACGGAGACCTGATATCCGTCCGGATATGAGGTCAGCAGAAGGTCCAACAGGGAAGGTACATGGTCTTCCACATCTGAGATCCGCGTAGGCGAAGTAACCAGTTGTGTTAGACCATATGCCAAAGCAAAATCATAGACAGACCTATCCGCATGATCGGTTAAACGAGAACCAAGCCATTCAGCGTGGTAGGCGTTAAAATCACCGAGTATCACGATCTCTGCGGATGGGACCTGTTGTAGCACGGAGTCTGCAGCCATTTGAACGTGGTCGATGAGTCGGTCTGTGTCGGCATTACCGCTATGGGACCTATAGAGGCACCCGTAGACGCGGGTATGGTCGTCGCTGTCTACGCGCAGCCATAGGATGGACAGGTCCGTACCTTCAAGACTGCCGAGGCGTCGAAAACAGATGTCCTCTCTGACGTATACGCAAACTCCAGCCCGGGGCACAAAGGAGTGTTCCAATTTGTACCCCGGGTAGGAGAGATATGAAGTATCAGTCGGAGAGAACACCTGAGTCTCGGTTAAAAAGAGCAAGGCCGGCTTCGCCGTCTCTAGATGGTAATGGACAGCGTTAAGGTTAGAATGAAGTCCCCTGATGTTGGAAAAATTCACGGATAGCGTGACAGGGGTCGTCTTGGTTGTATTGCTCCGCTTGCCCCGAGCAGCATTAGTCGCGAGCGGAATTTTGCCCCCCCCCCCCCCCCCCCCCCCCCCCCGGAATACGCGGGCCAGCCTGAGCACCTACGCTCAGGAGTGAAGTAGTTTGATCGTGGATGCTCAGCGAGGGATTCTCCAGGGGTGCTGGTACCCCACTACCATGTTGATGGGGGGGGGGGGGGGATTGACCCTCCGGCCACTTGCACTCACCAAGCGCAACGCAGAGGTAAACTTCTACTTCACGCTGGTATTCTGTAAGGTCGTGGTACCACCCCGGTTCGAGCTGGCCCATCCGTGCGACAGCAAAAGCTATCGCTTAGCTCTACCACTGTTATCTACGTACAAATTCGTATGTGGTGCACCCCTGTAGTTGTTGTATATAAGGTAGACATTTTCAATTCTAGTGTACAAAATTTGCACACAGGAATTTGAATATGCCTACTGTTTTGACTCAGATTTTGACTTAACTTTTAACATGTTTTCTTAGACTACTGGTAATTTCAATAATTTAGGAATTAAAAATATTTTTGAAAATATTTGAAAATATGTTTTTCGTTTGTTCAAAAAATAAAATCAAAGGAAATCCTCCGACGGTAAAAATTGACAATAATTTACTCATAAAATTAGCTAAAGATGACTTTACGGAAACACTAACACGCTATCAAGTCATATTACATAATATTGTTATATATCATCAAAATTTATGTGGCTTAAATACCAAAATGGGTGAATTGGATCTATATTTAGGAATATTAAGTACTTCTTAGCCACAATATGTATGCATTACGGAACATTTTTAAATAATGAAAATATTGAAATTTATTATTTATCAAATTATAGCATAATTTCATATAACACTAGGTAAAAAAAAACTAGAAGAGGTAGTCTTATATTAGGACTCAACGATCAAAATTTTATAGATTTAGAAGAGTAATAAAACTGTATAAAACACAGTATTTTGTCGTATGTGGCATTAAGGATGTTAAAACCGAACTCAATTTTATTTGTCTGTATAGGAATACTACACCAGATGAATTTTTCTCAGCTTTTATGGAGCCGCTTGAAACATTTTTGTAATATTTTATTAATAAGAAATGTATAATCTGTGGGGATTTTAATGTTCTTATGTGACACTAAACAAAGGTCAGATTTCTTATCTTTGTTATAATGTTATAATTTTAGACCCCTTATTTTATCGGTTACTTTCACATTCGGAAACGATCAATCTTGTTTGCGTAATTATGTAACAAATCAGATTGCAGAAAAAATACTGTAATAGATCAAAATGGATTGTCAGATGGCCACGCAGCACTAATATGTAACGTTGGTCTTCAAAACCAGGGAATCACGAAAAATAATAAAAATAAAACTATTACCTACAAGATAACAAAGAGTATTTAATAAAATGAGCAATAACTTATTCAGAGTGTACATATTTGAATAAATAGTTTCATAAAAAACTTGTATGCAATTTTTGATTAGAGTTTTAAGAAAAAAAAAACTGATTAAGAAAAGCTGTGCTTCTTTCCATGATCAGAAAATACTTTCAATCATTTATCTTGTGATTAACATTAAACAGAAATAATTTCTGTTTTATTCTATTCTAATTACTACAGTTTGCGAGCTCTTTATTGTAAGCATTTTTTCAAATAATCGTATCCTAATATTATCTGCATACCTATATGGTAAATCTAATAACACCTTGTGTTTGACATTTACTTCACGATACTTCAAGCTGTCTACCGAAGTTCAGAATGGAAAAGACACTTGAAAATTAACTCATCTCTCGTGGCAGTCGAGTAATATAAGCAACTACGTCACCATAATATTGTATAATATGCCGAAACTTTATCCTTGAAATTGTTACACAAAATTGAGGGCTAATATTCTAACGCTCATCACATGTCGCTAGTTAAGACTAAGGTAAAATTATTTGTTTCACAGATATATACACATAACTATGCCTCAGCGCGGTATTCTTTAATTTTTTCTCGTTTTTTTTTTATTCTTTGATTTTTAGGAATGTCCCTTGCTTATTTTATACATTTCTAATCTAATTAATATAAAATATAACTAATAATTCAGAAAGAAACATTAGTTTCTACAGTTTTCTAACAAATTAACTTCCTTCGCTATGAAATTTGCCCCATTTCAAAGTGGTGCCACGGTGTCAGAAAAAGTTGTGAAAAAGTTGTGTGCCCTCATTGGAAGTACCGACCCAGACAATTTGAAAGAGTATTGATAGATAAGAGATCTATAACAGAGCACCTTTTGTCCTTTTAAATCTGATGTTAGTTTTAAAGTGACTAATTGGTACGTGGCTCCTGCAGTATAAAAATAGATTCAAATGGAGTAAACTACAAATACGTTATCAATTCAGAGGATTATGATGAAATGCTTCCAGTCTGTAATTTTACTGGCTCTCTCTACCCTACAGACCACAATACAGTGCCCTATGGCTTGGCGGAAGAAATAATAAGATATTTACCACACTGACTTACTGAATGACCCTAGAAAAATATGGAGATACACCTAGAAATTATATAATATTTTGTATAATATCTATATTTTATTTATATACAAAGTAAAGTAACTAACGACCATGTAACTTACAAAGATTTTTCAATTGAATAAGGGTGACAAATGAGCGCATAGTCTACCTGATGGTAAGGGCGATAGACGTCTACATTTATCCTCAAATAAGAATCAAAATTCAGATGCGTTGTCACCTCTGAGGACTAAGATGGAATGCCTTGTTTCCAGTAAAAAGGCTCTCACTACACTCACCATACGAAACACAGCAGCATTAAGCTGCTATTTTACGCTGGTATTCTGTTAGAGATAAGATTATTTTACGTCTGTATTCTATCATCTATTATAATTTTATATGTTTCTATGTAGTTTTTATTTTCTACTGTGTATTTAATAAAAATATTTGAGACATTGTAAGAGTATCCGTTACCTCATATCGTCCCGTAAGTATCGTAAGGGGCGACAGAGGGAATCAAGCCAAGAGATAGGCAGCAGCGTATTCCTTAACAACAAAAAAATATCCCCCTCAGTTGAGGCTTTCTATGGGAGAGCCTATTTTCAGCGATTGACTTTGGTTGAGCTGTAACGTAACCTTTAATATTCTTGATTTAAACTGTTTGAGTGTATTGTGTAGTCTATAATTTTGCTATGAGGTAATGCGACTGATATTGAAGCTATATTTGTTTTTCTAAAGAGAGCCGTTCGGGCGATTTATATTATATTATATTATTATATAAGATATTTATTTTTCAAACAAAAATATAAAGAAATAAACATATTAAATTTGGCATCGCAATATAATTATGAAAATGTAATGTATGTCAATAAAAGCATAAACAGCTTTAATAAGAATAAGGATGTACATACTTAAAACACTAGGAACAAACATAAGCTTGTAATGCCAGTTACTAGACTCCACAGAATCAGTAATCCATTTATGGGGCAATGTATATGCTCTTACAACAAAATCCCAGAACATATTAAAAGTTTGTCAATAAAGAAGTTTAAAAGTTTTATTAAAGAAAAACTGTACAAGAAGGGTTATTATAATATCAAGGAATACATGAATGAAAATAACCCCTGGGAATAAGGTGATTGCCACCATGCTGGTTCTATGAGAAATCATTTAAAAATTGTATAAACGAAATTATTGTTAAGTGAAATATCTTTAAAAAAAGTCCCGCTGGGTTTCTTGCTGGTTCTTCCCAAGACAGACGTATTTTCCGAACCAGTGGTAAATAAAAAATGACTTTCAATAAGTATTATGTAACAATCAATATTGAATAAAAATTATTCTATTCTATTCTATTCTATTCTATAATTAAAAGAAATTTATGTAATCTATTTATATTATTTTTATAGTAGTATAAAATTTAAATATAGTCATGGTAGCTCATGGGGACAAGCCACAAGCACCAGTAAAATCCTTAATTGCAATTATAAATTATAATTTACTACATATTTGATTGTGAAGAAAAATAGCAAGGATTTCTAGGCGTAAAAAATGTCTTTCCACCTATAAAGGTAGCTATATATTTCATTTATTATTTAACATAGCTCAAAGTGAATTTAGTATGTATATATTCAAATACATTCGAAATTGGTTTTTAAGTTACTATTCATAAATCTTAAATCTGCTTAAATCATTCCGTTCACATATGAGCTAAAGTCACGTGGGGGCATTCTCGTAAAATCGCTATCAAACCGACTTCATAAATTGCTACACACTTCCCAACGAGAGAACATTTTATAACTGTTTGGTTAACAACTATTACGAATGTTACCTTTTATGACGTCCTCATACATTGCTGGTTTTATATTCCTTATCATAATTTTTTTTACAAAAAAGACGTTACCCCCACACTAGGATTTTGACAGTTTCCACGATCTTTTCATTCATATCGTCCACTTAATTGCAGTATTCTAGGTACTGAAAACGGTTTTGTAAATCGAGCTGAAAGGTTTCGGGACTTTGGAACAGAGCACCAGGGGGACGGAGCGTTGACTTCATTAGACGAGACCTCTCCAACTTAACGTTTAGGTTCAGTGTTCCTCTAACCATTTGGTGACTGAACAATTGTCGTCTGGTCGTCATAATGAAGTCAATCTCATTTTTTGTCGAACCGTCGGGGCTCGACCAGGTCCACTTCCTGTGGGGGCGCTTCTGGAAGAAAGAGTTCATCATAAAGAGTCCGTCTTTCTCCATGAAGTCGGCCAGCGGCTGGCCCCTTGGGTTCCGTTGCCCTATTCCGACGGCACCTGCCTTTGTCGCCATTTACGACACCCACGGGAAGATATGGGGTAGTGGATATTCTTAACCGCCACTACATGGCTATTTCTATTTCTATTGCGAAATATGCTTATATTTAATTAAACTACTTTTACGGATTCTATCACGTTTAATTAACTTGTTTTTTATAGATTTACGACATTTTGGGTGTAGGTGCTTAAATGTTTTTGAGATGAAGTTTTTCTTGTAGATTTTATTAAAATTAGAAAATCATTGAACTCTTCGTATAATTACTGTTCTCCTTTAACATGTCAACCATAAAAGTATGCGAATTCTGCATATTTCTTTTAAATCGCCGCAGTGTTAAAACAGCTAAAAAGTAATCGATAGAAAAAGAAAGGATCGATATGTATTCGATCATATTAGAAGTTTCTATGGTAGAAGGTTCTGGAAACTACCTGAGGCCCTATATAAGGCCGTTATACATCGCGACCGAGTCAGTATTGAATTGGCGATACAAGCGAATAATTCTAAGCGATACAACTGCGAACTAAAGTGATCTGTAGTACAATTGTGTTTTGTAATTTGTGTCGTTTTAATTTGTAGTTAGTGTTCTGTAATTAGAGTGTCAATTTTGGTGATATATTCGGTAGTTTTTTTTTATATAGGATATGGGTGACAAACGAGCACACAGTCCACCTGATGGTAAGTGGTTGCTGCGGCCCATAGACATCTAGATCTATCCTTGTTTGCGAATCAAAATGCAGATGCGTTGCCAACCGTGAGGACTAACATGGAATGCCACATGTTCGCGCAAAACACTTTCAAGGATTGACGCGAGAGGGCGCTCGGCGCGGTGCATTCATACCGGTTTGACTTTCGGTCGTGCGAAAAACGCCCAAGGGCAGGCAGTCGTCTTTAATCGGTGCTGACGTGAGCACGCGGTCCATTCTGTTAGGGAACTCGGAATAATTAGGCGCGGCCAGTAAATATACGGTCTATCATTGTGACGCGCATTCCTACTGGAGAGCTTCCCGGGACTTATTGTGTCTGACTCAAAACCTGCATAAGTGCATTCGGCAATATTAGATAGTGCGGCCTCGGATATTCTAGAATTAACTATTGCTTCGCGAAACGGTAGTGACCTTTGACCTTTTAAACTCCGTGTGCGTTTGTGCGGTAACCATTATACCCAGCGATAGTTAGTGGCTTCTGTAAGTTAGTAAATCGTACGATAGAGTTAAGTGACAGTCATCGTGACGAAAGAAGAAAGTGACTGTGGACAACCTCGAAAGGCGCCCTCAAGTTGGAGCGGTGTCGACGCTCGGGCTGCTGCCGACGGCCAAGGTCTAGGTTCAATAACCATCAGTCACACCCAGCTACACACCACATCACCATTCTTTCCCTTGCACTACACAACCACATGCGACCTGACCGACTCCGGAGGGACCAGTCGCCTTGAATAGGTAAGTAAGCTTCATCCATATTCCTTCCGGTCGACTGGCCGTAGTATAACGCTCCGCCATATATTTTAGTGTAATTAGAGAGATTCCACGTGGCCTTAGGAGGCCCGACCTACGTCTGTTCGGGAGGTCTTCAGCTCATGGGCCCCTGAAGATTGGATCGTTTAAGGGAGCAGCCGTAGGCCGTAACAAACTGGTAGCAGAGCGTGGTTCCGGGTTCGATTCCCGGTCGATCCCGACTATAGTGTTTGATAAACATTAAACAATTTTGGTGGCAGGGAGCGTTGGTGTGATTGGTTTAATTTGCATCTACAATCACGCCCGTCCGTAATACGTAAAAATATTTTTTTGTACGTAATAATAGAATTATTTTCCTTTGTTGCTTTGTTGCTTGCCTTTTTTTTGGTTAGAGGGTAATTTGAAAAGCCGCGCCCTAGTTTGCGCAAGCGGGAGTGTTTCTAGAGATATACGTCATGTAGTTAGATGGTTATTTTTACGTAATCGGTTAATTATCGTTGTCGGATAGTTGTAGTGGATTACTTATCGAAGGTTCGATTTCCGAGCTAGGCATTTTTGTTGATCGACCGTGATGTGTATCTTCGTTTATACTGTAATTTGTATTTGAACTAAAGAGTAGTAATTGTATTTGCGTACTTTGAATTTAACTTGATTTCATCGCACTAGTATTTGTTATTTGTTAATTTGATTGTGTCTTTTCTTTTGAGCTAACTTGTATTTGGTTGATACGTAGTAATTCGTATTTGTGTAATTTCTATTCAACGCGATTTGATAGGAACTGCATCTATTAACTGTTAATTTTTGTTGTATTTTTTGTTTGTTATCTTTGTAATCTGTGCTCAAGCCGCGTCGTAATTTTGCATTTAATAGTGATGACATCGCCCAAGCTACTGATCCGTTGTTTGCGGACTGAGCTACGCTGGACCACAGGCGCCCATGCTTTGATAGGTCGACCGGATAGGGTCCATAACTTGATGAAGCAGTTCGTGCAGGTGGATGCTCGAAGGGCCGCAGTGGAGGAGGCTTACGCTGAGTTCGAGTATTCGGATGTGGAGAAGGGAGTCCTGGACTCCTGTTTCGCGAACTATGAGCAGTTCTTGTGGCTCACGGACGAGTTGATCGAGGCTGAAGGCAGGTATGCCGAGGAGGCGCGTGAAGCTCGGATGAGTGACCTGTCCGAGTCCTCTCTGAAGCAGCTTCAGCCGGAGCTGTTGGGACGACTCCCAACTCTGGACCTGCCAAAGTTCTCCGGGGTCCATTCCGAATGGCTGACCTTCGTTGGTCTTTTCGACAGCCTAGTGGACGCCCGGAGTGACTTGACCCCGAGACAAAAGATGGCGTACCTCCTGGCCTCACTGGAGGGGGAGGCCCTGGGCGTTGTCGGCCACTTGAAATTGTCGGACGACGCCTACCAGACTGCTCGGGACCTCCTAGCCAGAAGATACGCCAACGTCCGGCGAATTGCAGACGAGCATGTTAAGCAGCTTCTAAGCCTCCCGCTGCTTAGTGACCGGGCCAGACTGCGTCCGGACCTATTGGATCCAGTCTTGGTGGCCTGTAATACGTTGAGGCGGCTGGGTTTACCAGTGGACGAATGGGCCTTTTTGTTGCTCCGCATAGTGCTGTCCCGTCTACCTCTCGACCTTCGAATCCATTTTGAGGAGAGGTACGGCGGGGACGAGGCCTCCTATATTCCGCCCTTCTATGACCTGCTGCGGTTTTTAGAGGAGCAGTGCCGGCAGATCGAGAGCGCGGCGGGAGCCGTTGACGACTTACGAGACGTGCCCAGTGAGAGGCTGAATCCTCCAGGCAAGTCGTCGTCAACCCCCCCCCCCCCCCTGCTCCTATTGTTGAGCATCTGATCATCGGGTAACGTCGTGCCCGAAATTATTAGGTAAGCCGGTTCCAGCGAGGCGAACTATCGCCAAGGAGCGCCGCTGGTGCTGGTCATGTCTGGGAGGGCACCTCCAGCGAGACTGTCCGCATCGACGGCCCTGTCTGCATTGCCAGGGCAATCACCATGCCGTTTTGTGCCTGGGTGCGAACGGCATCTCCTCTCGGGGCTCTGCCAGGCCCTCGACCCCCACGGGCGGGGGCGCTCAGCCACGCCCTCTGCAGGGTGACTCTCGGCGCCCGCCGGCCAGCCACCAGGTCCCTAAGTTTGAAAGGAGTCCCTCCCCCGACCAGTCGGGGGGTAATTCCTCCAGGGGCGGGGGTGTCATCACCCCCCCTCAGCGTGTGGAGAGGAACTTCACGGCCACTCATCGGTCCAATGGACCCTTCTCACTTCCGTTAGCTGAGTGGCCGCGACTGGTGTACCACTGTTCCCCATTTGATGGAGGCGGCCCTGTCTAGCTGCTGCCTTAGTTCCCACCACGGCCGCCTCCACTGAGCCTTAAGCCGTCAACAGTCCACTTGTCAAAATGTTCTGTTGCCGACGGCCTCAGTGAAGGCGTACAACCCGAGTGGCAACTGTTAAAGGTTGTGCTCTATTTATCTCGGGTTCACGCCATGTGGCCTCCCCTTGGTGGTGGGAAGATTAGGGCCCCCCTGGAGCGTTGAATCACGTTGTCAAGGGGTATTAGATTTGGGTTGGTCGAGCACTTAGTCAAAAAATACTTGAATTAAAATTAAAAATTGCTTTGGGCTTTCCGCGAAATTTTCCTATTTGTAGCGGTTTAAATTAAAAGAATTGAATTTAATCTACTCCTTTAAATGCTACTGCATGTGTTTTGTACATATATTTAATCACTGTATTTGATTGTTGCGTCTGTTTACTGAAAGGAAATTGAATGGCGCGCTATTTGAAAAATTATGTAACATATACATAGATAGTGTTTAATCATTTTGCTTTGCGAAGAAGTAGGGCTGTCCCTTACGTTATTGTTTTGTTTAATTGCAAGTTGACCTATGCGCATCGGTAATTAATTTGGTTGAATTAATTCTGTAGTTGAACATTGATGCTTTTGAAAAATTAGTTGAAATATGAGCATAGGACTACTTGCCTAAGAGGCTAGCTAGTTTTGGAGATTATCAGATTGAAATCAGCTGCCGCACTATTTTAGTAAATGATAATATGGTGGGTGGCCTGGCTAGGCCTACTTGTTGAAAATTCATACTAGGGACTATCTGTGCGTTTCGTTCGGCTCTCCACAGACGACTTTCACGTGGAATTGTGGGTGATCTCTGCACTGAAGCTGTGGAGGCCACTCTGGGTCGCTTCGTGTCGCGTCTTGCGGACGGATTGCCGAACTAATCATAAGAGTACAGATAGGTGTTTGAAGTAGGTCGTCGGACTTCTGTCCAGTACAGGACTTGTTAAAGTGCTGCGATGCCCAGGAGGGGCATCCAGTGGAGGCTGACCCTCCGGCTTGCCACATTAGGGCTATTTTTTGAGGCGCTGATTAGGGTTGCAAGATCTGATGGGATGCCTAAGTTGGCCTAGTTTGGTTGTAGAGTCGGTCTTGCAACTTGCCTTCGCGACCTTGTCCCGCTGACCGTTTTGCTCGCGGACCTAAATCCTTATGTCCGGGACGGGGGTTTGTTCGCGCAAAACACTTTCAAGGATTGACGCGAGAGGGCGCTCGGCGCGGTGCATTCATACCGGTTTGACTTTCGGTCGTGCGAAAAACGCCCAAGGGCAGGCAGTCGTCTTTAATCGGTGCTGACGTGAGCACGCGGTCCATTCTGTTAGGGAACTCGGAATAATTAGGCGCGGCCAGTAAATATACGGTCTATCATTGTGACGCGCATTCCTACTGGAGAGCTTCCCGGGACTTATTGTGTCTGACTCAAAACCTGCATAAGTGCATTCGGCAATATTAGATAGTGCGGCCTCGGATATTCTAGAATTAACTATTGCTTCGCGAAACGGTAGTGACCTTTCACCCTTTAAACTCCGTGTGCGTTTGTGCGGTAACCATTATACCCAGCGATAGTTAGTGGCTTCTGTAAGTTAGTAAATCGTACGATAGAATTAAGTGACAGTCATCGTGACGAAAGAAGAAAGTGACTGTGGACAACCTCGAAAGGCGCCCTCAAGTTGGAGCGGTGTCGACGCTCGGGCTGCTGCCGACGGCCAAGGTCTAGGTTCAATAACCATCAGTCACACCCAGCTACACACCACATCACCATTCTTTCCCTTGCACTACACAACCACATGCGACCTGACCGACTCCGGAGGGACCAGTCGCCTTGAATAGGTAAGTAAGCTTCATCCATATTCCTTCCGGTCGACTGGCCGTAGTATAACGCTCCGCCATATATTTTAGTGTAATTAGAGAGATTCCACGTGGCCTTAGGAGGCCCGACCTACGTCTGTTCGGGAGGTCTTCAGCTCATGGGCCCCTGAAGATTGGATCCTTTAAGGGAGCAGCCGTAGGCCGTAACACCTCATTTCCAGTAAAAAGGGCCTCCGGCTACCTCACCAAGCGAATCGCAGAGGTAAACCTCTACTTCACGCTGGTATTCTGTGAGGTCGTGGTACCACCCCGGTTCGAGCCGGCCCATCCGTGCGACAGCAAATGCTGCCGCGTGGCTCTACCACTGTTAGTTTTTAATTGTCTCGATCTCCAACCTGGTTACATAATTGTATAGAATAGTTAAACTATCAATGTGTGATAAATTGAATGCGAACGCGTAATACACATCATTTAAACTACAAATTGAAATAAAAAAAATTGAATGAAGCCCCCCATTTTCCCCAAGGCAGTAACAGTTGTTTTGATATCACAGAAATAAAACTGTTTTACTCTTGAATAAATAGGAATAATTGAATGTAAAGAAACAGTTTAGGTAATATCTAATTTGAATCAGCAATCACTGTGATAATTAAATTTATATTTTTCTAAAATTGAAAAACTAGTTAATTATTTTGAAAATTTGTTGTTCATTACAAATAGTCTATAAAAGTTAGAAAAAAAAACTATAAATAGTACATAATTTTTTTGAATAACTAAATACTAAATGGAACAACGGGTTGTGGCATCGTTAAAGAATCCATAACACTTCAGTTTCCTTTCGTGGGTACGAGCTATGTAGAAGGATACGCTCAGGGTTTTTCTTCGTGATAGACTTTGTACAACGTTTTAACCTATAAGTCAAAGGTGAACTGAAGTAGATAAACGGACAACCCATGGGGAAGAAATTTTTCAAGTGGCAGCCACGTACCAGTAAGTAAAGTGTACGGCGGCCCTTACTAGATGGAGTGACGAGCGTTAAATGATGCAGGAAGTCGATACAGTAGGCCGAGGAGCGTGCTTTAAGGAATTCCTTGGTACAACGATAATATTGTATGAGCTTATCATAGGAGAAATCACGAAGATGGACCATTTTGTCATGGCAGACCTAAAATACCCATACCGGTGATGGGTGGCAGTGTCGAAGGTGCGAGACGTCTTGTACGACAATTGCCAATCATCCAATCAGACGTGTAGATTATGACAAATAAAATTATTATAAAAATGGGACAATATGCAACATGGGTCTGTTCCGTTATTTTCAGTAATGGGTTTTACGGGCTGATGAACGAAGAAGAACATACGTTACACGGCATAAAGAGTATGTATCAATATTAATATAGAGACATTTTACAACCATCAAAATAAATTACACCAAATTAAATGCATTTGTTGGAAAGAATTAAAAAATGAATTCTGAAATTAATGGATTGTACAAGTAGCATTGTCAAATTTACCTCGAAAATTACAAATTGCAGCCAAAAGTTTCAGAAACTCGTTACTCGTTGATAAAACAATTAACTGTTACTACAGCCCTAACTTTCTCAACACCGCTTTAGAAACTGAGGAATATTCAGCCATGAAAATAATTCAATTTCCAAATCAAATTGGAAATAAATTCTAATTCGAATTTAAGACTACATTTATCACTTTTGGTGGGTATACTTATAACGTATGGTAGTCAATAAAATTTGTGAAATATAATAGACAGAGGCGGATTAAATATCGACAGCGCCCTAGGCTAGCACCACATCGGCGCCCCTCTGTCGGCTATTTATTATAAATTATAACTACGTATTTTGCAAATAAACTATGTTGTAATGTGTAACCACGAAAGTCTGTAGTTTTAGTGTCAAAAACATGAAAGCGGTGTTAAATCCAGAAGATTCTCTCGCTGGACATTAACGCCCAAACTATCTTCCTCCCGGACGTGGATGCTCAGGCTCGACCGCGTATATGGAGGGGAGGGGGGGGGGGGGGGCAACTTGTACCCGGAAACATGTGTGTAAGTCAGAGAGGATATCTGTTCTTGACGCGTCGGGCTATCCTATGGCTACGTATAGACGGCGACAACCACCCATGCGTCTATGGATACCCTTATGAGTTGCACAGCGGTAATGCCGACAGAGATCGACTCATCGACCACGTCCAAGTAGCTACAGATTCCTTCCCACAACGACTCCATCCGCAGGGATCGTGCTCATTGGTGATTTCAACGCCAGTCTACCGGGGAGATCTGTTTTTGTGAAGGGTGATGAACCCTCCCTGTGGGACATTCTACTGACCTCTCATCTCTCCGGACCTGTGTTGCAGTATGTAGTATAGGTCACCGGGTTGGAATGGGATTCGGATTTTTTATGCAGCCTAACCATGGGGCGAATTTGTTTCTAGCTAGATGATCCCAACATCGTTGCTGAGTCTGTCGCTGATGTGGTGCTTAAGGGATAGAAATTTTCATCCCATAATCTGTAATTCCTATCGGCGGTAGATCGGCAAAAGCAGGAGTGTTACAAGACCTCGGCCGACGCATCGGCGTACTGAGACGCAAACATTTGCGCATTCAAAAAGGAGTACAAATCTGCCTCCAGGTCCTCCTAAGGAGCTATCGCTAGGGTAAAATCGGAGCACATTGAAAGAATTAGCGAGAAACTAGACCGCCTTCCTTCGGGAATTCGTGTACTCTGTACTATCGCCAAGGCTGTCAATCTTTTAGGTTCTCTTTTTGTGTCCAACTCGACTCTCGAAGATAGAGGGAATCTACCCCCAAACTATTCCGAAGTGTAAATGCTCAAAGCAGGATGTATGGTTTACACAGTGCTCAGGGTGTAAATCACTAATGTCCCTTGAAGTCTATAAGTGGAATGGGCCTAATGAAATCCCCCCCAATTGTGTTGAAGACGTGTGCTCCAAATTAAACATCGGTTCTTACACTTTTTTTTCCGGTTTTCTTACTCTTTAGGCGTCGTCCCCTAGCTCATGGAACACAGCTTTAGTGCACCCGATCCCTACAAAAGCCGCTCGGACCCCGCCAACTACAGGTCTATGGCCATCACCTCCTTCTTCTCCAATATAAGTAATAAATTTTTAACATATTGTTAATTTAAAATAATTATTCTACGGAACCATAGACTAGTTAATTTAATTCGCGCATTGTGAACGATTTTGTTCACCGATCTCTAAAATAAAAGATTCGGTAGGATTCGGACACGAGGACAAGTCCCCGTTCGGGTTATTCCTTGTCCATTTCTACCTGAGACTCGCTACGCGCGTGACCCTCCTACTAACGACCGTTGAACTTGCTTACCTACAATTAAAATTTAAATTATTCGAGGTGCAGTTGATCCCGATGGGGTGAGTTCCCATTTATTGAAAACATAGTAACTGTTCTGCTTAATTATTATCCCTTCTGCCAAGGCTGTCACTGCTGCTTAGTGCTTAGCTTTAGGAATTTTTTAACTTCCTAGAAGGGAAGTCTCCCTAATGCTGGTCTCCATCTGGGATTCCAGGATCTACCTACTACCTAAGGGCTACCTGTTTGTCCTGCCGCGAGATAATAGAGTTTTGGCCTACCCTCCTACCAACGGCCATCATCACTGTCGGGCTTGGTTATCACCAGCTCCTTCTGCTAGCTGGCTGTCTACGACCTTGAGGGAACAGCGCTTGGACTTTTCGCCTACGTCAAGCCAGTGATCCCCCCTTCATTGAAACTTACTTGTACGTGTGCGGCAGTAACATAAGTAAATAATCTATACAAATAAATAAAATTGAAGTGTCTGTTTGTAATGTCAAAATAACAGCTTTTTACTAATTGCACATAAAAGTATATACGGTACCAATAACAGAAACACAATTTCTTTCCCATTTTTATATATTAGCAGTATTCCTTTTTGTTTTCTCTTCTTTTTAAAAAGCAGTTTACAAACATAAATTGCACAAGGACAAGCATCAAGATCCGGAACAATTATTTGTAGGCCATACACTTGTTCCGAGCGGGATTCGAACCCAGCGCTGTAACTCCTTGCTAAGTCACTGCGCCACTCTAATATTATCGTTATTCCATTGTTATAAAATGATTGGTCTAGTGGTCGTAAGCGCGACTGATTACGTGGTCCCGGATTTAAATCCCGAATCTGGCAAAAATCTGTTATTGAGTTTTTTGTCAAGTAATTTTCAGTACCTAGTTTATACGTGGTAGAGCCATGCTGCAGCTATATTAATAGTATAGTTGTTAATGGGTCAGCTCGACCGGGGAAGGACCACGCATTCACAGAATACCAGCGTAAAATAGCAGCTTAATGCTACTGTGTTTCGTATGGTGAGTGTAGAGAACCGGAGATCCTTTTTACTGGAAAATAGGCATTCTATCGTTATCCTCACGGCTGACAACGCGTCTGTATTTTAATTCGCAAACGAAGATAGATGTAGATGTCTATGGGCCACAGCAACCACTTACCATCAGGTGGACTGTGTGCTCGTTTACTATAAATCTTGACTTTTTAAAGAACCCACCTACTTCTGAACCCCCAACGGTACATAATGGAATCCATTATTAATTGCTAGATTCTAAGATACATTGAAGAACATCAGCTGATTCGTGACCGTCAATATGGTTTCCGTTGAGGTCAGCTAGTGATCTTCTTGTCTACATGATTCACCGATGGGCGGAGGCAGTCAAGATCAAGTGGAAGGCCTTGGCGGTTAGTTTTAACTTAGTGAATGTCTGTGATTGTATTTGCCACAAATCGCTTCTTTCATAGCTACCCTCTTATGAGCTTCCCAAGAAGTTTCTTGGGAAGCTTTCCCAAGAAGTTTCTTGGAAGCTCATAAGATGAAAAATTATATTCTTACAAATCGGAGTAGTATGGTCGTAGTCGACGGTGCATGCTCCGACTCCAAGCCTGTGAATGCTGGTGTGCCACAAGGCTGCGTGCTATCGACTACCCTGTTCCTTCTGCATATTGTGAGGACACATTATTATTATTATTATTAAATAGTAATTAAATTCAATAAAGCGACATTTAAAAATGTATAAGATATAATATTTTAAACAATTAAAATGCGTTGCAAATATATACATTTCGAAAATTAAGTTGTCTTTAAAAACCTTTAAATGTATTAAAACTCTGCTTAAAATATTCAACATATATTAAATAATAGAACAACACATAACGTACAAGTCGATTATATTGCAAAAATAAAGATAATTAACATTTGTACTATCATTAAAAATGGGCCAAAAATTTTCTAATTTAATGAGGGTGTTGTTATATGAAACTTTCCTGTAACTGCTACATAAAAAATCATTACATCTGTAGAATAGTGATACAGCACGAGCAAAAAACACCGTTCATATCGAACGAACAGCGCACATGAGGCACCTTTGAGCGCGTCCCGTTTACGGACAGCCGACGGTTCGACCCCGAGTCACACTCAACCAAGGCAACGTGCGCTTAAGCGACTCCGAGGCACGTCCACACAGACCGGGCATGTGGCTCGCGAGGCTGCGCCCGAGGTCGGGCGCCCTGTGTGGACGCGGCTATTAATATGTTAGGCAAATTCATCATCATCATCATTACACCCTACACAAGTCTACTGCTGAACATAGGCCTCCTCCAAAGAATGCCACAAAGCACGGTCCTAAGCCACCAGGATCCATCGAAATCCTGCATGTTTTACCAGGACGTCACTCCATCTAGTGGGGGGACGCCCTACATTTTGCCTACCGGTACGAGGCTACACACAACATAACACACACAATACAATTCTTTTTGAGTCGCAAGGAATACTTGTTAGTTTTTATCGCTGCATAGATGTTAAAAGTTATAATAAAACATAAATAGAGTCAGTGTTCTTAAAATAATCACTCTTTTTTTTTTTTATAAAAACATATTTCAAATGCATTCTTAAATGTATTCCAGTTTGAGAAGACATCGAAACAAAAAGTTGCAGCTTATGCCTAAAGTTACATAGCTTTGTACTGGACAACTTTTATATGCGATCTGATTCAACTTCCATGTTAATCCCGAATACGGTAGACTTTATTTCTTTTTAGCTATGCTCTTGAGAAAAAAATCTGTCAAACGACATTTATTTTGATTATATAAAGTTTTCAAAGGTCTCTCGATGTCATCACGTGGATGCCGTAGGCGATAAAGTAAAACTCAAACTAAATATAAGCAGCAGTGTAATCCTGAAAATAAACGAAAATTATAAAAAATAGCGGATGCCAACCCGGCCGCCGAGCGTGAAAACAATAACAAAATCGCCACTATGTGGCAATAGATTGGGGAGATATACTCGTATATTCAATAGAAGGCTTTTGATAGACTGTATTAAATGTGTGAATGAATAATAAAGTTTACACAAATCTATAAAGTACAGTTTTTAAGCTTCTCTAAACCAGTGCTGACTACTATCACAGGTGATGGTAAGTGGTGATGTAGCCGAAGATGGCAAAGCGTACTCAATTAGCTTATATGTAATTATAGTGCTTTCCAGACCGCGTTACATCTGCACAGGACAAAATTACGCACAAGTGTGTGTGCAAGCACTGGTGAACTCTATTCCTTCACTCTCATAGTCCAATAGTACGCCAATCCGAGTCGACTGAGGAGACAGATCGGACACATAAATAGCGGCTGTACGTGCTTTCGAAGTCAGGGAGGCTGCTATTGAAAATTTCTCGATAGAATAATTGAATATAACTTCTTATGCGCACGGAGCTAGATGAAGTAATTAATTCTTTAAAGTTTCTTTCCGATTTTCATGATGAGCAAGTAAAGTTAAATGATAAAAATAGCAGTAAAATTACTAAGCTACTTGCGGAAAATGTAAAATTATAATCAGAGGTATCGGATATAACTACCAAAATGACCGTTTTTAAACAATACAGCCGGGATTCAAACTTGGAGATCCAATGCGTACCCGAACACAAATCTGAGAATTTGATTTCCATAATACGTCAAATTGCAAAAACAGTTTCCTACGAGTTGTCTGATGACGTAATTATGAACTTCCATAGAGTGGCCAAACTGACAAATGAGACGAATAGACCCCGTAACATAGTGGTTAAGTTGTCAAGCCCTCGTATTCGGGACAGATTTTTGGCAGCCGTAAAAGTATTTAACAAAAAAAATGCGGAAGACAAACGTAATACGTCTCATTTAGGACTCCCTGGGAAAAAGCAGCCCATATTTGTACAAGAGCATCTGTCGCCAACGAACAAGAAACTTCATGCGGCTACAAGGATAACTGCTAAACAGAAAAATTATCAGTTTGTTTGGGTCCGTAATGGGCATATTTTTATACGTAAAGATATCAAGTCACCTCCTAAATTAATTAAAGATCTAGGTTGTTTAAGCTCGTTATAATATTTTACTCTCATATTATATAAATATTGCATGTTTATAAGTTTTTTTAAATCATTCAAATTCAAACTTAGTATATATTATCAGAATATTACGGGCCTCCGAACTAAAATTAAGGACATATATGTTTTTGTTTTATCAAATAATTACGATGTTATTATTTTAACAGAATCTTGGTTAACTATATTTTCAGATGTGATAGGTATACAACTTCATCTCATAAAACTAAAAAAGATGGCGGGGGAGTGTTAATAGCGGTTTTGAAAAAGTATCAAGTTTATAGAAAAAACGGTTGGGAATCTACGTGTGAAGATATGTGGTTGTCCTTAAAATTCGGCAACAAATATATTAATATAGGTACTGTTTACTTTCCACCCCCCTTAAAAGAGGGTTACGTCACAACTTATTAGGACAATTTAATTAGAGTAATGCATGCTGATGTTGATAATACATTTCTTATTGTAGGAGATTTTAATTTAAACAAGATATTATAGCATACTGATAATGACAATAAATTAGTACCGATAGCTAATGGTAATTTGGAGAACTTATTTCTGGATGCTATGTCATTTGACAAATAGAACCAATGCAATAATATATTAAATAAAAATAACCGAATTCTTGATTTGATATTATCAAATAATAGGGCATGTGTTTCGGTGCAGAAAGCTAATATACCATTGATTTCATTACATGAACATAACCCTGCGATTGAAATAGAATTCCAAAAAAACTCACAAACCATACTAAAGTCAAAACCGGAGCCGACATACAACTTTTTTAGAACTGATTATGAAGCTTTAATTAAGGAATTAGAGACGATTGACTGGAGTGTTTTATGGTAGGATTCAGCAGATGTCAATGATATGGTTAATATGTTTAATGAAACAATAATGTATATTTGTAAAAAACATACTCCTTTATTTAAACCGAGAAATAAGAATTATCCTCCATGGTTTACATCTTCCTTAATCAAGGCTCTTAAAGAAAAATCGAAAGTTCACTGTCGGTTTAAAAAATATGGGAACACATTGGACAAACTCACTTACAACCTATTGAGAGCTAGGTGTAATTGACTTATAAAGGAATGTTATGCTAACTTTAAAATGCATGCCGTAAGCCATTTACAAAGTAACCCTAAATACTTTTGGCAAATATTTAAAAGTAAAAAGTCAAATTCTGCTTCTATACCTAATGAAATGAAATAAAATGACAAGCGTCCAAAGGGTGGTAAAGATATTAGTAATCTATTTGCAGAATATTTTCAGTCTGTATATAAAAAAAGTAACAAGCAAACATACTCTAGAGATGATTTATGTGGAACAATATCCTCTAGCATGTCACTTTACGGTTTTCATTTAGACTAGCATGAGATACGTGAATATTTACAATCCCTCAATAGTAACAAGAGTACGAGTACCTTCCTCCTATTTTTTTCAAGATCTGTGTGAGTTGCTTGTGTAAACCTCTTTCTAGAATTTTTAATAGGTCCCTTTCTTTTGGTATCTTTCCTCATCAGAGGAAAATTGCCAGTATAACTCCAAAATATAAATCTGGTAATATTGATGACGTAACTAATTATAGACCAATTTCGTTGCTACCTGTTTGTGGAAAAGTATTAGAGGCACTAGTACATAAAAGAATACTAAGTCACGTCAAGAACCAAATAAGTCATAACCAATATGGGTTTTTTCCAAAAAGATCAACAGCTTCTCACCTTGTAAGTTATATATTGGACATTTCTGATGTTATTTATAACGGAGAAGAAGTTCACGCCATATATACTGATTTTCGTAAGGCATTTGATGTCGTAAATCATGACATATTAATGCTTAAGCTGGAAGCAATGGGTATTCATGGAACACTGCTTAGATGGTGTGAATCATACATTAGGAACCGTTCACAACTTATTTATATTAATGATTTTAAGATATTCTCAGAAATCCTTTCTGGTGTTCCTCAAGGTTCTCATCTTGGTCCGCTGTTTTTCTTGATATTCATAAACGATATTGGTAAAACCCTTAATTACAAATTAAAAATGTATGCAGACGACTTAAAAATTTATCGAACTATAAAAACTGTCCATGATATTGTCGCCTTACAGCAAGATCTCGATAAAATTGATAGATGGTGTAGGGATAACCTCATGATATTAAATACACAAAAATGTTACCATATAAAATTTATCAGAAAAAAGAAGAGTTACACAGCTGAGTATTTTATTGGTAACAGTGTCATAAAAGAAGTGTCTTGCTTGCGAGATTTGGGGGTTTTTGTAGATACTACTCTTTCTTTTTGACACCATTTTGATTACATAATTAAAAAATCACAGACTCTCAGGCTTTATTTGTAGGCAAATGAATATTTTTAAAAACAGTGGACTAACCATAACTATTTACAATTCTCTCGTTAGAAGCCATTTGGAGTACTGCAGTGTTGTTTGGAATCCTATTTATACCATCCACTCTGAGCGAATAGAGCGTGTTCAAAAACGTTTTTTGTATGTCCTTAGCTATGCCGAGAACAAATGCCATATACTTCATTCCTACAAAGATCGGCTAAAACATTTTAAAATGGTTCCGTTGCAAATGCGTAGGAAAAAGTTTGATATAATGTTTTTGTATAAATTTATTAATGGTTATATTGACTCACCAATAATTTTAGAGCGCATACAATTCTTAATACCTCGTGCTAATAGTCGCCTTCATAATCGTAAAGTATTTAGTCTTCCACTTTGTAGAACCGAACCGTGGGACAAAATTCGCCATTATACCGCATGTGTTCATCCAGTAACATTGTTCGATCTGAAGTGGATGTTTTCATGGGTTCAGTGGCCTCCACAAAAAACAAATTGTTACAGTATCTTTATTCTAAGTATGTAATTTAATTTAGCCTTAATTTAATTTAGTCTTAATTTAATTTTATTGGGTATTTAATTTAGCATGATTATAACATAACTTTAAGTACCAAACTTTATTGTTAATCACATGTTGTACATTATGTGCAAGCTGTGTCTACATATATATTAGAATACAATTTTTGAAATCTTTGTTTTATATAATACCTGTTAGCATGTTGAAATTGTGTTCTGTTTTGTAGACCAAATAAAGAAAAATAAATGACCTGTTTTGGCCCGAACCGGAGTTCGAGCCTAGAGCCAAGCAGTTGACTTCCACTAAACTAAAGAGGCAGTTAATCCTATAGCTTACATGTATTCTTATGAGAACACACAAGCACATACACACACACACACACACACAAACACACGTGTACATAATATACTATATGAACACCATACAAAACTAGCAAGAAATATCATATTCAATTATAACACGCACGTATAAATGAACGTAGGTTGCATCAAGAAAGAGAGAGAGAAAGAGAGAGAGAGAGAATGATAGATAAATCAGAGAGCAATGATATAACACATTATTTTAAGTTATATTTAAATAAACAGCATTTAAATTGTATAATACCGTGTAGTGGCGGTATAAGAATATACACTACTCCATATCAACCCGTATGAGTCGTAAGTAGCAATAGAGCGAACCAGGAGATGGACGCAGTATCTTTCTGATAACTCATCAATACAAAAGCTGCAGCTATTTACTTTACTGGTACTTAGGTGACCCAAAAGTCAGTGTTTCAAAATTCATTAATAATGCTTTTCCATTCGTTTTTGCACAAAACTTATTTAAATTATGATATTTTACAATAAACTGTTTAAGTTGCAGGAAATTATTTCAATATCCAATAACAAACTTTTTATAATTCTCTTAAGGGAGTAAAGAAGTAAGAACTATAAAATGTGTCATGAACTTCAGTCGTTTATCTAATCTAGTTATAAAAAGTTTGCGGATTACTACGTAAGAATTTAATTAAAAGTTTACCTTT
This sequence comes from Parnassius mnemosyne, assembly GCA_963668995.1. NCBI lineage: Eukaryota > Metazoa > Arthropoda > Insecta > Lepidoptera > Papilionidae > Parnassius > Parnassius mnemosyne. Next base: position 10,584,408 of record CAVLGL010000046.1, on the reverse strand, counting down.
ATAAAAAAGGCTGAGAACAGTTTGTGGATATACTGTTTGGCCTCAATTTTGACTTTCCCAATGTCGTAATAAATCTTTGTAGTTTTAATACGTATACGTTGTTATTTAAGACTAAAAAAGAATACAATTTAATGATTTCTTATATTTACGCGAACACTACATGTTGAATAAAACTACTTTTACGGATTTTATCGCGTTTAATTAAATGATTTTATATTCCCGACGTTTCGGTTGCTTTCCAGCAACCGTGGTCACGGGGGACTCCTGCCAATATAAATATATATCCGGAAATAAAAATCCGTAAAAGTAGTTTTATTCAAGAATACAATTTAGTCACTTACATGAGTAACTTAACAGACACATTCATATTAACTTTTAACATTATATCATATTTTATTATTTATCATATTTAAAACATTTTGGTTTTGGGTCACATTAAATATGAAAAAAAATTTAAACCTACAAACTTTGTCTTTATCGTAATAAAGACCCGTCGTTGACGTGGAATATTCCCTAACTTTATGCAGTGTTTTATTTTAAATCGTAAATTTATAGTCATTACATATTGTATAAAACTAACTCTAATTTTTTTTAAATACTAGTATTACTAATATTCCCTTTAACCACTTCTAAAATGCTTGTGTTAGGGGTGATTCATGACAGTAGTCGAGTGACGGTTTCGATCTCACGACCTTTTGAATTTACAGTCCGCACCCTTCCATTTGGTTAATGTCGCTTAAAAGTATAGCATAATAGAAATATAAAATAATATGTTTAAAGAATTATAAAGCCCTGTGATATTATGGTAGAAGCGTACGAATTACGATTATGTAAATATTTTTTTAGATTATTTATCTACAAAATGCCAGAAGGCACGTATGAAAATTCACAATGCTGTGCTAGTCTCTACCTTAATGTATGGTAGTGAAATTTGGGTATAGCAGAAGAAACACGAAAATAAAATAAATGCTGTAGAAATGCGGTCATTAAGGTATATATTAGGGATCAATCTGAATTATATGGTGAGAACTTGTGTGATAGGAGAAAAGTGGCATAGGTATAGGTTTGCGAGATGATATTGTGACCAAGATTAAGAAAAGAATGCTTCGGTGGTTTGGTCTTGCAGAAAGAATGAACGAGGAAAGAGTGACAAAGCAAATCAATGTTGCAGAAATGAACGGCAGAGACGGGGAGAGACGCCCTAAAAATTTATGAGGGCCAGATTATGAGTGCTCTGAACCACATGTATGCGTAGGTATATCGATGTAAAGGAGGCAAGAGGTGTGCCAGGATCGTGCCAAATGGAAGTCCGTAGTTTCCGCCTATCCCTCTGGGTGACAAGCATGAGTGATTATATTATGTAAAATACCAGGTTCAAGTAAAATAAATAAATTAAAAAGTGATATTAGTCTTATGGTTAGGCAAGTGGACTGCGAAACTGAAAAAGGGTTTATTCATCATTCTTCCTCTGTCAAGTACAAATGCATGAGTTTAAACATATACATCATGTTACAAAAATTCTGTGGTTCCCATTTAGTGCGTTATTAGAATCAGTATTCAATCGTATAGAAATACCTTTAGTTCAGAAAACGCCACCAGAAATAAATTAAATTCAACTAAAATTAAATTTTATATTTTTATTTTATATCACATTGGTATAGCACATCTTTTCAAAATTAGATTAATTTTGATTACATGGTCTATGATTATATAATTTGGAATTTTTTACTTCTTAAGCAATTTATTAACTCTCAAACTTGTTTTAAAATTAGTGGTAAAATACGGATGTTTTACTAAAAAAATTAAATCAATATTTTATTACTGTTTAGTTTATGTGTAAATATAGATAAAGACGAGACAAGTCAATATCATGCTAAATTTTTCGAATGAAAATTATCAAATGGTCGAGAAAATATTATGGAAAAATGACTAACTAGCGCGGCCTTAAGTAGTCAACGGGTATAATTTTGATAGCATTACCAGTAATAACAGCAGAGTGTAGAACGGCCCCACACTAGATGAAGTGACAATCTGCTAAGACATGCTCCAATTCATTGAATGCAGGTGGCTCAGAATGAAGCTTTTATTCACTAATGAAAAAGAGAAGAGCTGTTATTATTTTGATGATAATGATATTTATTACCAGTATTAATTTTATAAAGTATAAAAATATAATATGCCTGATTATGCAAATATATTAACTTTAAGATTACTATGAGCCCTAATCTTCTTATTCATACTCATTAAGTGCTACAACTACTACTACTAACAAAAACTAAAACAACAACAAACATCTCATTACGTAGGCTTGTGCTATTAAAATAAAAAATAAAATCATTTTCCTATCTGATACTACGTGTAGATATTTACATGTTTTATAGATATTTAAAAAGATATGACCGATTTTTTTGTATTTCTTAAGTTAATTATTAATTTATTTTTGTTAATGTGTCAGAAACCCGCTATAGCTATATTATGGTTGCAGCGCGTAAAGATCGCTAATGCTGCTAGATAATCAATACCCTTTTTAATAGTAACTAGCCAGTTCTTAGAGGTGACAACGCAAATGTAAATATAATATTCCCCATTTAAGGCTTTAACTAGCCTGAATGACCTTGACGAAACGGCGATCGCAGAGATTTTAGCCGATGTCAACACCGTCTAGCAACTACGTTCTGTATTACTTATAAAAGTGCAAAGATTAATAGACTGCAGAGATGACAATTATATAAGTGACATACCGCCTGTTATGCTTGCGCATCACTGAGAATTATGTCGCGGTTACGCATCTTCAATTACATTGCACGGTGTGGTGCTGTAGCTTTGTCCGGTAGGCATCACGACCTATCAAGTGTTCAAGTTACAAGTACATAAGAATTTTTATTATATATGTTAAATCGTATTTATTTGTGTCGTATTAAAAATATGTCGTCAAAGCGTTCGCTGTAAATTTGTCCCGGGTTCGATCCCCGACAGCACGAATGAAATTCATAATTGCAATTTTCGTCAACACGCATTGGGGAAGCACGGCGGGCATTTCCTTGCCCTAAAACCCTCTCAGAAATAAAAAAAGAGTCCTGTGCCCAGTAGAGGGACTTGTATAGCCTATTACTTTACTTTGTAGCAATACTTATATTCGTTTCAGATATAGAAGGGTACCTTATGCTGACAAAAATATCATGTGGAGGCAACGAAAACGTAAAACATCTTTGTACCTAGATAAAATGTTCGAAAGATTGTCAGTCATGTCATACGCCACATTTTCTATAGAGCGTAGAACATTGCAGATAGGGCAAAATAAAAAATAATCCAATATACTTTGGGAACATTTTATTAATAATATATACATTTATAGGTATTTATAATAAAAATAATGAACAAGCTGCAAGGTTCAACTAATAACGTTTTTTGTAAACACAATCGTAAAATTCCTGTTTTAATTTTTACCAATGGTTAATTGATGAAACGTAGTCAAAATCACTTCATATAAAATGTATTTAATTAAAAATGACACGTGACCTATTTGGCCTTCTACTTACAATTCGGCGGAAATTTTAAAAGATTTTGTCTTTTCACACAAGTATTGTTTACAACTGGCGTGGTTTCGAAAAGCGTGATTAAGTGTCAGCGGTATATAATCAATTAAATACTGAACTTTTTTGAAATTTATTTTTTTGTTTATTTTTATTATATCTTCTTAAAAACTGACGCCATCTCACTATTTTATTATTTGTTTTTTTTTTGTAACGCATAAGGATAAGTTAGATTAACTTGGATAAGTTTATAATTTTTTAAATTTTATCACAATATTTCCGCAATAAATTATTACCTTTTCTACAGTAATTCTCTCCTCTTAGTTTCGGCGTGACTGTAGGATGTTTTAGTGAGTCGCCGTCAGTTAGTAAGCGGCCATAAATCATTATACAGAATGGGGTCCCACATATATGCAATAAATTAAACCACAAGTAATACTAGTCCATAGAAGTGTAGAAAAATTAAATATTAAATTAAAACCCGTAAAATAAAAAAGTGAAATTTTCAACAAAACAAATATTCAAATAAATTCAATTAAAGTAAACACTCTGTTTAGACAACGTACCTTGACCCCTTGGAAGAGTGAAAACGTTGCACGCGGGTGGCATGGCGGTTGGCGGCAGGCAGCGTTATTGCTTGTCGGCACGGCCTATGGTTCGTTGGACAATGTGCGACGAAATAAAAACTTACTCACTAAACTGTTTAGGTATTTTACCGCCACTTTTTTATTTCGCGAAAATGGAACTGAACGAAATAAATATTATTGCATATTAGTAGCAAAATTTGATGAAACCCTAAATTTTTAAATTTTCTAAATCGTTCTTGCACAAGTTACATCGCCGCATAATGTTGTCCTGAAGCTTGCTCAAAAAATTTCATTCAGGATCCAGAGCCAGGGCTTTTAATTTGTTATAGGCGGCAACAATACGATTGCGCAGTTCATCTTCGGTTTCGAAAATCTTTGAGTACACTTCATTTTTAATAAAGTCCCATAAAAAGAAGTCTAGAGGAGTGAGGTCAAAAAAAGTAAAGTAGTGTCAATATCACAGTGAAAAAATAAACGTACTTAAAACACTATTTACACACACAAAGTCAATTTACTAATAAGTGTCTATTTCACCGTAAAAGCATTGTTTCACTAATTGTATTTATCTTATGATAATACGATAATTATCTTACAATAAATAATTACGATGCGCCTAGGCAGCGAAACGCACCTGTATCCTGGAACCATTGTGCGTGAACTGGAAGCTAAACTTCCTAATTCCAAAATGGCGAAAATAATAAAAGTAATAAATAGGGCGGCCACAAGGTGCAATAATCGTTTATCGATACTTTTCTTTTTACGCTTACTTACCTACTACATTTGAATACAAGTAATTTTGATTTTTGATTTGATAACAATCGTCAAGTTATTGATTGTTAAAAAAAAATTATTATTGTACAATTGAACTTACGAATCTACCGATTTGTGACTTCCTGGGAAACGGGTAAGTATGTATAACTTTTTAATTGGTTGTTTTTATGGGTTTTTTATCGTGTTAAAATAATTTATTATCTCTAAATCTACAAGAACACACTTAAACAAAAAAAAGCTTTAATGTTTAGCTTTAAATACTCGTAGTGTTTTTAGGATTATCATAACAACACGATAATTCTAAAAAACCATACCCTAAGTGTTTAAAGCTAAACATTTTTTTTTATTTATCGATTATGACTTACTCCCTTTGAAAGAAGCTAATCGTCGATAACAGGTGTCCCACTCTACGAAAAAGGCGCGCGCGCAGTTGCGCCGTCGCCTTTGAAGTACGCCGCGTGCCTCGTGCCGCTTGTTTATGCACGCCGACAAAAGACACCGCTGTCGATACGTCGTAATACCAATAGTTTGCACTGCGTGGCAACGTCGCTTTTTAATTTTCAAGGATTCAAGTTCATTGAATCATTGACTTAGTGACCCAATTCTATAGAGGGTTCAAATTTGCTTAAAATTAAAACTCTAATTTTTGACCTAATTACTGGGCCAATTATGTTCATTTTTTGTATATCGTCAGCAAAGGTGATAACAAGTATGTGGTTTAATTTATTGCATATATGTGGGACCCCATTCTGTATGTATGTATAGACATACATATATACATTTTTTGATTTTAATATTTATGTTTTTTATTTAATTTTGATTGATTTTTTGAAACCTGGTAAAATTATTTTTTTCCATACCAATTCATGGGCCTGAGTATAATGCCAGTTATACTCTTTGGCTGAAGTTATTTTTTATTTTATGCTCAATTGCAGACAAAACAATATTGAATGCGCATTTCTAAAACAAAATTTTACCTCTTCTCCTTGTAATAATAGCTCCTGCACCTAACACGGCGGAATAGTTATTATTATCTATAAGACCATTTGCGGAAACAGTTTTTGTTAACAGTGATGAGTGTAACATTTTATCAGCTGCTTTGTTTATAGTGCCTTGAGCAACACTTTGCCGGTTTCTGTACAGAAAATGATGCTGACTTTGCAAATATGGATGGCCGCTACCATTGAATATAATACCCGCTATTACACTTATTTACATAGAAACTTTAATTATCATTTGCATAAAATTCTAAATAACACTTTTTACACAAGAAAGTAAACTTTTAGATCAGTCCATTTTGTTTTTCACTAATTAAGTAAAAAGTAAAACAAACCAATAGGTAACCATGATTTAAAATTTCTAGCAACTTTTTATAGAAAAGCATGACCTTATCATAATATAAAAGTCAATCATTTAGCCATGTGATAAAACTTTTAAGTGTGACAGTCAAACATTAATGATGATATTCGGGTCATTATACTGGAAATAGTCTTTTAAATATTTTGTAGTGCAATTGATAATCTTCAGTATGATTATCAATTGCACGACCGTGTATATGACTTTTATAAGTCTATGTTATTTTTGATGAAAATTATTATTGCAGATAAAAGCCCTTTCACATTTATTTTAGTCTCGAATTAAATTAATCAAAATGAAAATAATAACATTGGCTCTTTATAACTGATCTTTAAATGTAAAACACTGACTTGAAATTATATAATTATTGGCATTTTTTTAATTCATTGAACTTTTTTAAAATTTTGTTGAAACTCTACTGGTAAAAAAACCAAATATATATATTATAGTTCTTGATGAAAATAATGTATGCGCGTTACTTCGCATCCCATCAAGAATTTCTAATGTAATTCTTGGTGTAAAGCTAAGACGTGATAATAACTGTAAACAATAGAATAACAAAATAATGAAAACATTTACATTTACATACAAAACATTTACAAAAATACTTGTGAATAAACTAGTAATAAAATATAAAACAAGGTAGTCTTCGGCATGAAATTAAAAATAAATATTTTCGATTATTTTTGCAATATCTAACAGCCGGATCAGCGGCCGATTCTGATCCATCTAAAGATGCTAAATTTCAGCGAGCACTGGCAAATTCAATAGGAGTGACAGAAAAACGGTTCTTGATATAGAAAGGTAAATAAATTATTTAACCTCTAAAGTAAAATCACTTTATTACAAATCAAAATAGCCCAATAGATTTATTAAAATGAGACATAATTGTACGAGTGCTTACAATACTTAACATTATTTTACTGAAATCTCAGAAAGTTTTTTTTAATAGAATAAGGGTGACAAACGAGCACACAGTCCACCTGATGGTAAGTGGTTGCTACGGCCCATACACATCTACATCTATTCTCGATTACGTATCAAAATGTAGATGCGTTGTCACCCGTGAGGATGTAATGTAATGCCTCGATTCCAGTAAAAAGGTTCTCCGGTTCTCTACACTCACCATACGAAACACAGCACGGTTAAACTGTTAACTATTTTACATGTTATTCCGTGAGAGCGTGGCCCTTCCCCGGTCGAGCCGACCCATTCGTGCTACAACTATACCTAATAAATATAGCTGTAGCATGGCTCTACCACGTAAAAAAAAATTGACGTTGAAAATTTAAGTATTTTTAGAAGCAACTTTGCAATTATTTTCTATTGAGTTAATTTTTGTGGAATCGTGTTTTGCAAACCGCCACCTGAAATACGTACAATTTTTTTTCGATAATGACGTGAAATTACAAAACGATCCTCTCTCGTGGCTCTATTAATATGAACATACCTCGGGATTCAGAGATTTTAAGTTTTCATGCGTAGATAATGGAAGATATAATATTATATTATCACTGTCCCGTGTGAGGCACCCTTTATACTTATATACATATTCTCATCATATTTTTATGGTTGGTTAGAGAAATTATATCTAAATGCAAACTTTCACAGGGTGAATTTTTTTTACTATTTTACCCAGCAAGTAGTAAAGCAACTACAATCCCATCGGTAAGTGGTTATGTAGTCTAAGATGGTGAATTGCACTAACTTAACAAAAACCTATTCACTCTTGCCTAATAGTACTAGGTAAGTATTATTTGCGACCTATTTGTTTGTGTGTGTGTGTGTGTGTGTGTGTGTGTGTGTGTATGTGTGAAGAAAAGCGTATGAGAATTCGCTTACCTGTAAGAGGTTGCCACTCGAGGACCTTTCTTCCTATTTTTTTATCTGTTTTCCAAGTTATATAGCTAGCCCATTGCCATTTCATTGTAATATTCCGTTGGGCTATGTCAGTTACTCTGGTTCTAATGCAAATATCTTCATTTCTAACTTTATCACGTAGAGAAACCCCTCTCCAATTTAAAATTATTACTTTTCTTAGATGATAGTTTGTCTAACATGAAAAAACCATAAACCCAAGAATGTCTTTATATAGTCATTTATACTTAGGTAAGCACCATTCTTTTATTTATTTAAATTGTTTGATTTAATTTGATAACAGTGTACCTAAATGTAAGTATCTGTATCTTTATTTCCCTCCCTAATAATATTTTATAAAGTCATACTCATAAAAACAGCATTTTATTGTAATACATAATTATAAAATTCAGTATCAGCTCATTAATAAAAATATGCAACAATAAAATTACATAGGTATTAAAAACTATCGAAATCTAAGTAACGAGAGCATGTTCGTCGTTCCACATCTAAATATAAAAATGCATTTTTCAATTTCACTAATCAAAGTCGCCGCAAAAATTTCTTCTTCTTTGGGCACTTTAAAAATTCATTTATTTAGAAAATAATATTTACAGTTACCAGTGTACAGATATTAACTAAATTAAGTATTTCTAGTCATAAAAATATTTATAATTGAGTATAAACTTTTAAAAAACTAATATATATTTGAACGAAGTCGCTCCAACACCGACGTGCGGTCCACCCTCGACGATGTCCGAAAACGGACTGTGACAGAGCTTACATGGCGACAGAGCATGCGCGCTCGCGTAAATATATTCAATTTCAGGGAAAAATGATATATTCTCTTATAAAACGGGTAATAAAAATAAAACTCTCAATTAAAAATATTAATATTTTTAAGACCTTTTTTTAGTGTAAGAACTATTTAAAAAGCTTGTGCCGTTTTGGAGAAATTTTGCAAAATATGACAAAGATAGGTACTCTTTGGGGATTTTTTTTTCTAATAAGGGGATGACAAAAATACAATTTTTTTTTAATTAAAAACATTTGTCAAATCTTCTTCTGTTACCCTGTATTTTTTCTTTGTGGATTTAATGAACAGTTTTTGAGATTTTTTTACTTAAATATCCTAGATTTAGGCATTTCAACCACTATTAAGGCCTTAAATATTACGTTATAAGTTAATTGATTATATTGTTCATTTATAGAACGCTTCAAGTCGCTGATCGAGTCAACAAAATATCCAGTCTCAATACCCTAAGAAAAAAGATATATCTCACAGAATATCCTCGTCAAATAGCAGCTTAACACTGATGTGTTTCGTATGGTGAGTGTAGAGAACTGGAGACTCATTTTATTAGAAAAGAGGTATTCCATGTTAGTCCTCACGGATGACTACGCATCTGCATTTTGATTCTTTATTGAGAATAAATGTAGATATCTATGGGTCACAGCAACCACTTACCATCAGGTGGACTGTGTGCTCGTTTGTCACCCTATCCTACAAAAAAAGATGTGCTGAGTGACTGACTCAACTATTAACGCACAATCCGAACCGCTTGGCGAAGAAATCTGAAATTCGGACAGTAGCTACATTTTATGATAAGCTGCTCTTATGAAGAATCGTAAAAATAGGACAATAACTTCGTTTAGTAGACATTTACTATGAAAAGATTTTGGAAAATTTAAACCGTTAGAGTATGAAATAGTCCGAAATCTGAACTTAAAGTGATAAGGCGAGAATGCAAAAAATACGTGAAAAAAATGGTTTTAAAGGCGTGGCTTTAAATGGTTTTAATGGTGGTGGGGAAATTCTGAGGACTGACGAGAAGATTGTGGAACTGGAAGAAGAGATAGACAAGTTACGCTGGCATATTATAGGATTATCCGAAGTCCGAAGAGACAGGGAGGACACGGTAATCCTCGAATCCGGCAACTTGCTCTATTACCGGGAGGGCGACCATCTGTCCCAAGGAGGTATCGGATTTATCGTCCACAAGTCTCTCGTTAACAACGTTGTAAAGATTGAGAGTGTGTCGACGAGGGTTGCGTACCTTATACTCAGAATCACCAAACGGTATTCGCTGAAGGTCATACAGGTTTACGCACCAACCTCGGCACACCCCGATCAGGAGGTGGAGGAAATGTATGAGGATATCTCTAGAGCCATGCATTCCTCCAAAACCCAATATACGGTGTTAATGGGAGACTTCAATGCAAAACTAGGCACAAGAGAGAACGGTGAGCTGAAAGTGGGCAAATTTGGAATAGGGCAACGGAACCCAAGGGGCCAGCAGCTGGCCGACTTCATGGAGAAAGAGGGACTCTTTATGATGAACTCTTTCTTCCAGAAGCGGCTCCACAGGAAGTGAACCTGGTCGAGCCCCGACAGTTCGACAAAAAATGAGATTGACTTTATTATGACGACCAGACGACAACTGTTCAGTGATGTCTCAGTGATCGCGAGGGTGAAAACCGGCAGCGATCACCGAATAGTTAGAGGAACACTGAACCTAAACGTTAAGTTGGAGAGGTCTCGTCTAGTGAAGTCAACGCTCCGTCCCCCTCGTGCTCTAATCCAAAGTCCCGAAACCTAAGAGCTCGAGTTACAAGACCGTTTTCAGTGCCTAGAAGACTGCAATGAAGTGGACGATTTGAATGACAAGCTCGTGGAAACTGTCCGTGCGGTCGGAGCTAAGTTCTGCAAGACCCGCCGCAGAAGAACACAAAAACTCTCCGATCACACTCTTAATCTCATGGCTGTTAGACGGGAGATGAAGCTACAATTTTCAACAGATTTGACAGCATACAGGCAACTGAACAGACAGATCTCCAAATGCATGCGGCGGGACTTACGCAACTTCAATACAGCTCGTATTGAAGAAGCGATCGAGTGAAACCAAGTCTTCAAAGTCTTTGCCAGAGATTTGTCTGCCAGAAAGAGTCAACTGTCAAAGCTGAAGACCGAATGTGGCAGCATCGTTTCCGGGGCACCTGAGATTGTGAGTGAGATTGAGAGGTTCTATGGGCAGCTGTACACGTCATCGTTGGAGCCGCACTCAAGTGTGAGTAACGATCCAAGAGCGAGTCTTATCCGACATTATTCCGATGATATACCAGATGTCAGTCTGAGCGAGATTAGAATGGCTCTCCAGCACCTTAAAAACGGCAAGGCCCCAGGCGAGCATGAAATTACAGCGGAGCTTCTGAAAGCGGGTGGAAAACCGATACTTGAAGTCCTTCAGAAGCTCTTTGATTCCGTCCTCCATGGTGGCATTACACCGGAGGCGTGGAGCAGAAGTGCGGTGGTCTTGTTCTTCAAGAAACGCGACAACGCTCTCTTGAAGAACTACAGACCGACTTCCCTTCTGAGCCGCGTCTACGTGCTTTTTTGGAGAGTCATTACGAATCGTCTCGCGCGCAGACTTGACGACTTCCAGCCTCCCGAACAAGCCGGTTTCCGAAAAGGCTTTTGCACCATAGACCACATACATACCCTTCGGCAAATTGTACAGAAGTCCGAGGAGTACAATTTGCCACTATGTCTGTATTTTTTTTTTATAGGAGAGGGGGCAAACGAGCATGCGGCTCACCTGATGGTAAGTGACTACCGCCGCCCATGAACAACTGCAACACCAGGGGAATCGCAGATGCGTTGCCGGCCTTTTTAAAAGGAGTACGCTCTTTTCTTGAAGGTCCCTAAGTCGTATCGGTCCGGAAAAATCGCTGATGGTAATCGATTCCACAAGGAGGTCGTGCGAGGAAGAAAACATCTTCTAAATCGCACAGTGGTGGACCGCCAATCATCCAGATGGTGTAGATGGTATCGGAAGTTCTGCCGCGATGTGCGTTCGTGAAATTTGGCGGCTGGGATTAATCCGAACAATTCCTCAGAGCACTCCCCATGGAAGATGCGAAAGAAAATGCAAAGGGATGCAAAATCTCTTCGCAGTGCCAATGAATCGAGCCGATCGGAAAGGGCTCGGTCGTCGACAATTCGAACCGCTCTGCGTTGAATGCGGTCAAGTGGAAGGAGCTGGCACTGGGGAGCCCCTGCCCAGAGATGGGAAAAGTATTCCATGTGACGCCGAACTTGCGCCTTGTAAAGTAGCAGGCGGTGTGCCGGCATGAAATACTGTCCCGCTCTGCTGAGCACGCCAAGCCTTTTAGAGGCCAATTTGGCCTTCCCTTCCAAGTGACCACGAAACTGCACGTCACTCGATATGTCGACTCCGAGGATACCGATACTGGCTGAGGCAAGAAGGGGAGTGCCTTGAAACTGCGGAGATACGACAAAGGGGTTCTTTTTAGCGGTAAACGCGCAAACTTGTGTCTTCTGAGGATTAAATTGAACTAGATTTAGTCGCCCCCAATCCGAGACTTTGTTCAGCAAAGACTCGACTTCAGACAGAAGTTTGTTCCGGTACTCAGCGACGTTTTCCCGAGAAATATTGGCACGGCCGGTGTATAGAGCATCACCAGTGCTGTCATCCGCATAGCAATGAATGTTACCAGTTAGCAACATATCATTGATATGCAGAAGAAACAACAAATGCAACGTTGGTGATAGCACACAGCCTTGTGGAACACCAGCGTTAATAGGCTTGTAGTCAGAGCATGCACCGTCTACAACGACCTTCATGCTCCGATCTGCAAGGAAGCTGGTGATCCAATTGCACAATTTCTCGGGAAGCCCATAGGAAGGGAGCTTCGAAAGAAGCGCTTTGTGCCAAACCCGATCGAAGGCCTTCGCAATGTCCAGACTAACGGCCAACGCCTCCCCCTTGGACTCTACTGCCTCCGCCCATCTATGGGTCAGGTAGACCAGAAGATCACCAGCTGATCGACCCCGACGAAAACCGTATTGGCGGTCACTAATCAGCTGGTGATCCTCAAGGTACCGGATGACCTGGTAGTTAATAATGGATTCCATTATTTTGGAGAACAAGGAGGTGATCGCGATAGGCCTATAGTTGGATGGGTCTGAGCGGTCGCCTTTTTTAGGGATCAGGTGGACAAAAGCTGTCTTCCATGAATTCGGGACTACACCTTGGGAGTAGGAGTACCGGAAAAGACGCGTTAGGACCGGTGCCAACTCCGGAGCACACGTCCTCAGCACAATTGGGGGGATTCCGTCAGGCCCACTCGACTTCTGGATGTCCAGGGAGAGCAGTGCTTTGCGAACCGAGCGCTGTGAGAACAGCAAATCCGGCATGGAGCACTCACACCGCGGGATGGTCGGCGGTGTTTTCCCCCCGTCATCAAGAGTCGAGTTGGACGCAAAAAGGGAGCCTAAAAGGTCGGCTTTGTCTTTTGCGGCATGGGCCAGTGAGTCATCCTCCCTGTGCAGAGATGGTAGTGATGGCTTACAGAAATTCCCTTGGACAGCCTTGGCGAGAGACCAGAATGCACGGGTTCCCGAAGGAAGGCGAACTAGTTTCTCGCCAATTCTGCCTATGTGCTCTGACTTTGCCTTGGCAATAACTCTTTTGAAGGACCTGGAGGCGAAGTTATACTTCTTTTTAAGTGTGCTGGTATTTACATCCCGAGTCGCCGAAGCCGCAGCCCAGGCTTGATAACACTCCTGCTTACTGCGTAATGCAGTCTTACAGGAGCGGCCAAACCAAGGCTGAGATCTGTCTCCGATGGGTACCACAGATGATGGAATAAATAGTTCCATTCCCTGTAGCACCACATCAGTGACAGAGTCAGCAACAGCGCTGGGATCATCCGGCGAGAAGCAAACCCGCCCCCATGGGTAGGATGCAAAGAAGGACCGCATTCCGTCCCAATCCGCCGACCTGTAATGCCAAACACGGCGGCAACCTGCAGAACGCAACCGCGAAGGGAGCGTGAGTGGCACCACACTCCGGATCAGACAATGGTCCGAAGAGCCGAGAGGGGCATCGACGGAAACCTGATATCCGTCCGGATTAGAGGTCAGCAGAAGGTCCAACAGGGAAGGTGTATGATCCTCCACATCTGGAATCCGCGTAGGTGACGTAACCAGTTGTGTCAGACCATATTCCAAGGCAAAGTCATAAACAGATCTCCCCGCATGATCGGTTAGACGTGAACCGAGCCATTCGGCATGGTGGGCGTGAAAATCGCCAAGGATCACGATCTCTGCGGATGGGACCTGTTGTAGCAAGAAATCTGTAGCCATTTGGACGTGGTCGATGAGTCGGTCTGTTTCGGCATTACCGCTATGGGACCTATAGAGGCACCCGTAGACGCGCGGATGGTCGTCGCTGTCTACGCGTAGCCAAAGGATGGACAGGTCCGAACCTTCAAGACTGCCGAGGAGTCGAGAACAGATGTCCTCTCTGACATACACGCAAACTCCAGCCCGAGGCACAAAGGAATGCTCCAATTTGTACCCCGGATAGGAGAGATACGAAATATCAGCCGGAGAGGAAACCTGCGTCTCGGTCAGAAAGAGCAAGGCCGGCTTTGCCGTCTCGAGATGGTATTGGACGGCGTTTAGGTTAGAGTGAAGTCCCCTGATGTTGCAGAAATTCACGGATAGCGTGGCAGGGGTCGCCTTGGTGTTCTTGCTCAGTTTGCCCCTAGCAGTAATGCTTTTGAGCGGACTTTTGCCCCCCCCCCCCCCCCCAGAATACGCGGGGCAGCCTGAGCACCCACGCTCAGGATCGGAATAACATGGTCATGGATGCTCAGCGAGGGATTCTCCAGGGGTGCTGGTACCCTCCTGGGGTAGTTCTTCGTGTAATTCCGCTACCATGACTATGAGAAAGCCTTTGATTCCGTCGAAATTTGGGCGGTGCTGCAGTCCCTTCAGCGATGCCAAGTTGACTGTCGGTACATCGAAGTGTTGAAGTGCTTGTACAGTAGGGCTACGATGGCTATCCGAGTACAGAACCAGAGTACGAAACCTATCCAATTGCAGAGAGGTGTAAGACAGGGTGACGTCATATCCCCGAAACTCTTTACCGCTGCATTGGAAGATGTTTTCAAGCTTCTGGACTGGAAAGGATACGGTATCAACATCAATGGCGAGTACATCACTCACCTTCGATTTGCCGACGATATAGTCCTTATGGCAGAATCGCTGGAGGACCTAAGCACTATGATCAATGACCTCAATAGTGTTTTCCAACGGATAGGTCTTAAGATGAACATGGACAAAACAAAGATCATGTTTAATGTCCATGTGACACCTATGCCGGTAGTTGTTGTAAACACTAAGCTCGAAGTTGTTGACGAGTATGTTTACCTGGGACAAATAGTCCGACTAGGTAAGTCCAACTTCGACCGAGAGGTCAATCGACGGATTCAACTCGGTTGAGCAGCGTTCGGGAAATTACGGCACATCTTCTCGTCAGGTATACCTCAAAACTTGACAACGAGACTGTACACCCAGTGCGTGTTGCCAGTGATGACATACGGAACTGAGACGTGGTCCTTCACTGCTAGCCGGATGAGGAAGCTCAAGGTCGCTCAGCAAGCTATGGAGAGGGCTATGCTCGGAGTTTCTCTGCGGGATAAACTCAGAAATGAGGATATCCGCAGTAGAACCAGAGTGACCGACATAGCCCAACGGATTAGTAAGCTGAAGTGGCAATGGGCCGGCCATATAGCTCGAAGAACCGACAACCGATGGGGAAGAAAGGTTCTCGAGTGGCAGCCTCGTACCGGCAGACGAAGTGTAGGGCGTCCCCACACTAGATGGAGTGACGACCTGGTAAGATATGCAGGAAGTCGATGGATGCAGGTGGCTCAGGACCGTGCTTTGTGGCATTATTTGGGGGAGGCCTACGTTCAGCAGTGGACTTGTGAAGGGCTGTAATGATGGGGAAATTCGTAAAACGAAATTATGATTTTTATGAATAATACATATTTTAGAACTTTACGAAAATCTGAAAATTGTTATACAAATAGTAAAGTTGTCTATTTATCATAGTGTATAGGTTTGTATTATTGCAATTTGCAACTAGAAGACGTTAGCGCTGAACTAAAAGGAGGTTTTGTTATCACCAAAATTTGTATTAAATGTTTGAAATAGAATTTTAATAAGATTTTTGAATGCGTTATATTTATATTTTAAGTATTTCTGCTTTTGAGTACATATGTGTTAAGTGCTTCGAGCGCTGATACTTTAAATTTTTTTTATGTTCTTCCTGTTTCCAACATACACATCACACCCTCTAGACTGAATTACGGTTATAGCGGCCAGTCTCAACGGAGACTACCAATTTATGCAGGACATTTAGATATTATGTACGAATATTTCGGTAAAGAGTTGTATTGTGTTCTTTAATAGGTACGTAAGTATCAAGGGAGTACATTTTACTTAAATTACGCAGGACAAAATTTTGAATTACGAGTGTTTACGCAAGCATTGTTGCACTTTCTATTTCCTTACTCTCATAGTATGTTGAGACGGTAATCGGACACAAATATAAAGACAGCAGATGCAGAGCCAACGGATTTAAGTGTTTTCTGAGGCACATGAATGAAACGCCACTAAAATCTCCGCTCCGGGCTGCTACTGAGAATTTCTCGACAGAAACCCCAACTGATTTTGGGCCTGATCACACTTTTACTATTTTTAAAGGTAAAAAACTTTCCTGAGTCGAACTTATTTTTATTTTTCATTTGTTTGCAGGATGAGAAATAATATAGATACGTAATTTCACTTTCATTTTGTTAATTTAATGAGTTACTTTAGGTAATCATAGGATTGTATTTTTTATTTTACTTTTTTTTAATATTAATGGCAATATGTTGCTTCATAACATAGTACAGATAATTGGTGATAGAACTTGCCACAAAATAATAAGAAGTTGGAGCTTGCTTATTTCGGGCAATCTCTTATCTGTTGTATAAAACCGATAAGAGATTGCCCGGTAATTTTTTAGCAAATTTGGTAGCAAATTATGAATTACGTTATTGCAGTCATTTTCTTGTATAATTACTGTTCACGCACCTAGCTGTCCCTACTAATGTCTACCATACAGGGGCCCATACAGCTATTAGGTTCGACGGACAACTAGGACGGGACCCAACTGGCCTTATGGAAAATGATACTATCCTACTACACAACAGTGAGAAGGCTAGGTGAATAAATAGTACGTACATGTTTGCTGGCGAAGAAGGCTCACAGGGCTCGTTCAGGCGTAATTGTCGTTAATGTGAGTACTGTGTTAGAATTGTAAATCTATATAACCTGAATTAGCCCTTCTAATCAGCAGCCACACTGACTCCGGAACCGCCATCCGGCGTGGTATACTCCAGCGGCGGCAGCAATGGACTATTTCCTTCTTCAATTCACTATGTCAGTCTATTGACTTTATCGTACATTTATCTAACTTCAAGACGCAACTAAATCCTGTTAATTATAATCAAAAGCGTAACACGCGGCCCGACTGACGGATCAAAGTTCACTTTCGTTCACTCCGCAACAAATTATTTCGAAAACCGAACGCGACCTTTTAAGGCGCTTAACGCAACGGTACAATTAAACACTAACTTCTCAATAATTAGCCAACCTGGCGTCTAATGTTCTACACTACACAATTATTCGTCGCTGCACAAATCCGTTAACAAATTCGGCGCTATAGGCAACCACACGGCTCGATTCGACTCACAGCAAGCACTTATACCACCTAATCTGAGGCGGTCTTCATTTACACAATTTAAGTAGCGAAGTAACGCGCACGAATACTGAAAATCTAGACCATAAAACCAAAACCGGTCGCATGAAATCGCTGTGGACGCGGCCCGCTGGCAACAAAACTCCCGTTTACCGCCCACACGTCTAACCGGTTATGAACGCACCGTATCGAGCCGAGCGCCCTCTGGCATTAAATCTTGAAACCAGAGTTTGGGTGCGAACAATTACAATATTATGAAATACAAATGTATAGCTTGACAAACTCGTTTCTTAGTTTGATCGTGGGTCGGGCCATTAGTTCGATTGTGGGCCCGTCTATTTGTTCGTTCATTAGTTTGCCTGATTGACTGACTAATTGAATGTTTCTATCAAGATTAATACCTTTCTAGATCTTCGCGACATTTAAAAGTACAAATAAATCATCAACAATATCATAATTATGAAATGTACTTATTCCACGCGAACGAATTCACAAAAGTCCTATTTTGGCCGTAATAAAAATGATCTGCTTGTTATATACATTGCATAAAAGTAAGTATGGAGATGGTATGATGTTTTGTTATTTATCAATAACTCAAATGAACAAAGTGAATCCAATGCCTTTTTACTGGCAAAGAGGCGTTCAATCTTAGTCCTCACGGGTGACAACGCATATGCATTTTGATTCGCAAACGAGGATAAATGTAGATGTCTATGGGTCACAGCAACCACTTACCATCAGGTGGACTGTGTGCTCGTTTGTCACGCTATCCTATAAAAAAAATTATATATTGTCTAACTATATATACGAGTACATACATTTTATGTGCATGCATGCAAGCAATTAGAAAAAAAAATTATAAAGCTTCAATCACGTGCTCGGCGGTGAAGGAAAACATCGTGAGGAAAGCTACGTGTTCGTAAATTAAAAAAAAAATTCGGAGACATGTGAAGTCTGCAAGAAGTACTCGTATTAAAACTAGTATCATATTTAAGTAATGAGAGGAGTTCTGAGACCAGCAGTAGGCTCCAAGTAGGATGCAAGTTTATTTTACTTTTATATGCAAGCATGCATACATACAGACATACATACATCATCATAATCATCATTACAACCCTTTAGAAGTCCACAGCTGTACATAGACCTCCCCCAAGGAATGCCACAAAGCACGGTCCAGAGCCACCTGCATCCATCGACTTCCTACATGCCTCACCAGGTCGTCACTCCATCCATACATACATATAAACGTATAAATATCCTGAAATAAATACCTTTTCCCTGTGATCACCGACATCGCAGTATATTATACAATCACATCTTTAAACAATAACAAAATCCTTAAAAAAGCCCAGTATTTTTTCACATCATTTCAGCTCAATGCATTTCATTCTATTGTGCTCAATAATATACGGGGCCCTCGTGATTCACCTATTGTTTGGTCTTTGTTAATTAAATCACCCGCTACTAATCCGCGTGGTTTTTCAAAGCAAATGGACACAAAATAATTCTTTTCTTTTTGTTCTTTTTTATTATTTGTTTTTGTATTTTACTTTTAATGATAGCGATTATTTCTCTTATTTGGTTAAGGATTACATGACACATGCTGTTTTTTTTTCTGTTTTAATTTTTTACTTGTTTCTTGTTATCTACTTTCCTGCCCGCGAGAGACTCAAATCGATCTGTTCATATTCGAAAAAATCGAAATGTTCATATTACATGACTTACCGGAGAGTAGTATCGTTAAATTGCTGTAAACGCCTTCGTCTATTACATAACAAGTGCATGTTGTTATATTATACAAAACACTGTGTTGAAGCAGCATAAGAATATCCATCACATCATATCATCCTGTGGGTATCATAAGATGCGACAGGGGAAAACAAACCGGAAGATGGACAGCAGCAACGACTATATCTCGAAGAATTTATAGTTGATGCCGAAGAAATATTTTCGAATGAGAACCTCGAATTACCGTTATGCTAGCATTCCTTCCCTTACCCGATAGAGCAACAAGTGGTAAGAATAGCAAAGTGTTAATTTTGAAAGGTAGCTACCTCAGCTACCTTTCAAATTGAGTAGGATGAATTATGGTGGTCCATTATTTATACACATATATTTTTTGCTCGTTTTAGAGAAAACAATGATTGGTCTGTTAAAAAAAAGTATGCTTACACAAGCAGGCTGTAAAATGCTTAGTAACAACCTTGAAAAACACAATAATCCTTGCATGATGCAAATATTATACTAAAGTTACGTAGTTTTCTACGTGATAGAGGACTGCAGCACTAACTACATAGGAGAATAATAGATTAGAAATAAACAACTGGACCACGGTAAGGGCACGCACACAAGGCCTGCGTAAAATAGCAACATAACACTGTTGTGTTTCATATGATTATTGACGACAACTGCAGAAATTTAGTACTCGGAGATGGCCGACTTCATTTCGATTATTTTACGTCACCAACAAGTATCATAACAAAAACAAGAGTAGACTGTCTTAAACGGGCACCTTGCGTTCATTTATGAATAGACTGTGAATATAGTGGATACTTTGTGTTCATTTATGAATACCCAATATTAAGTTTACTTGAGTTTTAAATAACTTCGGCGGCTTCTTTACGTCTTTATATCCTTCCTACAATGAGAGGGGCCCGTGTCCAGCAGTGGACTTTGAGGAGTTGGTGAAGGAGAAAACTATAATAATAATAATAATTCTTTATTCACCTGAGCCTACAATTACAATAATATGCGTGAATTCGTACTCAAGATTTGTGTAGGTTTATATAATATATCGACTATTTTTTGCAACAAAAAATTAGAATTTTACTCCCCGTACTAGCTTACATTAACAAATCTCAGACATTTAAGTTATCAGTAAGCATTGTCATTTTAGTATGTTTTTAAGTATACCTTACTGGGAAGGCTAGACCGGTGAGTGCAGAGTGATAAATAATACCTCTTTTACTTTAAAATGAATTTGAAATATTATATACTATTGTATGAATTGTGTAACAGAGCCGGAGATAAGGTTTGCTTTAACAGTAACATGGAGAAACATGGATTCACGCAGGCACTAATGAAATCGTTTCTTTGTTAAAGAATATTGCATAGCTTTGAAATAAATTATTTCGAAGACGTAAAGTCTGCCAAAACGCAATAGACTAGCAAGATAGACTAATCGCACCAAAACCTTCCCAGGAAATGAGAGGCCTGTAGGAGAGACGTATATTGGCTGCAATTATGTTGTGTAATATAATGTACTTAAATATGAAAACTGTATTTATTATCCTATTTGACATAGTGACTGGTAGAGCCACAGTTGTAGTACGAATGGTTCAGCTCGAATGGGGAAGCACCACGCTCGCATTGCATACCAGCGTAAAATAGCAGCCTGATGCTTTCGTATTTCGTATTTTGAGTGTCGAGAAAGAGAAAAGATAGGGTTTTCCCTTTTTACTGTGAGCACGGAATTCAATATTAATCAAACAGCAAAGGAGTGGAATAAGTTGCCAGCATAAGTCTTTCCATCCGATTACAGTGTGGGTGTCTTCAAGGCAAGAGTGAATAGGCTTTTGTTAAGTTAGTGCGCTTCACCATCTTAGGCTTTATCACCACTTACCATCAGGTGGGATCGTAGATAAGCGCTGGCTTTGTAGAATATAAAAAAAAATTAATCCTCAGGAGTGAAAACGCACCTGAATTATGATTATTAATCAAGCACAGATGTAAATGTCTATGGACCCCGACATTCATTTTCCATCAAGTGGGCTGTGGGTTCTGTTGTCCCGATTATTCTATAATAAGTTTAAAAATGATATTGAAAACCATCTCATTGTATGTAGTATTTACAGCGGAATGGTGGTCATAGTCAACTTCAATTAAAAAACACTACCGATGCATTGTGACTCCTCCCGCTTAGTTATTCATTGTCTGAGTATTTAGGTGGAATGATTAATTGATCTGCAATAGAACAACTTGCAGATGCATCGACTTTATATAAAATTCTATGCATCATATAATCTATCTTTCTATCTATTACTATAATAAAACTTGATACCTGTATATTGATTTTTTTTTGAAATTTGAATTGGTTATATTGTACGTGGTTTATGATATATGATACATCTGTAAAAGACGGTAACTTCAACGAAATGTTATCAGTAGACCAGTATATGTAATTTTCTTACATTTATCCGAAAAGGAGATGCAGAGAAGTTGGTTGTTTCTTGTTCCTATTGTCTATATTATTGTAAGGCATAATAGCTCATATACCAATATTAATTTTCTTAGGATATATTTAATGTAAATACGTTCTGATATAGGGTTTATTTAATAGCGTCTATCTGTTAAAATGCAAACAGAGTAAAGAGTTCAATTAAAAAGTAAAATAACAACCCAAATGTGGCCTACGCCTGAGTATACATATGCATTCTCAGATTGTTGACAGGGTTTTATTCTGGCGGGGAAGAGTCCATGCCAATGCCTTTGACTTGCTGTCCGTACACATTTGTTGTATTTACTATACATTCCGGCCATGTGGCTCGAAGAACCGACAACGATGGGGGAAAAGGGACCTTAAGTGGCAGCCCCGTATCGGTAGCGAAATTTAGGGCGACCTCCCACTAGATGGAGTGGCAACCTGGTAAGACATGCAGTAATTCGATGGATGCAGGTGGCTCAGGACCGTGCTTTGTGGCATTCCTTGAGGCCTACGTTTAGCAGTGGACTAGTATTTTAATTATTTCTGCTTTTGAGTATATATGTGTCAAGTGTTACGAGCGCCAATACTTTAAATTTTTTATGTTCTTACTGTTTCCAACATACCTATCAATTTTTTACATGCGGCCACTCTAAAAGGAGACTAGCGATTTATGCAGGACATTGAATTATTATGTACGAACTTTTCTGTAAAGTAACTAATAGTGTTCTATAATATGTACGTAAGTACCAAGGGAGTACTTTTTACTTAAATGACATAAGACGTGATTTTGAATCACAAGTAATTGCGCAAGTATAGGCGCAATAATTTAACACAAGCATCAAGAGGTCAGACGCAGAAATAACGGCTTTAAGTGTTTTCTGAAGCACATGGATGAAACACAGCTAAAATCACTGCGCCTGGTGCTATTAAGACTTTCTCGATAGAAACCCCAACTGATTTTGGTCCTGTTCACTTTATATATTTAATGGTAAAAAAAAAACATTCTTCGGTTGAATTAAATTTTATTTTTCATAATATGTTTGCAGTACGAGACAATATAGATATGTACGTAATTTTATTTTCTACTATTACTTAATTTAGATAGGCATAGGATTGCAGTTTTCATTTTATTTCCTTTAAATATCAATGGCAATATGGTGTTTTTTATAGGATAAGGGTGACAAACGAGCATACAGTCCACCTGATGGTAAGTGGTTGCTGTGGCCCATAGACATCTACATCTATCCTCGTTTGCGAATCAAACTGCAGATGCGTTGTCACCCGTGAGGACTAAGATGGAATGCCTCATTTCCAGTAAAAATGGCCTCCGGTTCTCTACACTCACCATACGAAACACAGCAGCGTTAAGCTGCTATTTAACGCTGGTATTCTGTGAGAGCGTGGTCCATTCCCGGTCGAGCCGACCCATTCTTGCTACAACTATACTACTAATATAGCTTCATTGGTTTGTCTGATTGACTGACTAACTGAATATTTCTTATATATATTATCCAGATCTTTGCGACATTTAAAAGATACAAATTAATCATTATGAATTATCGTTATTACGAAAAGTACTAATTCTACATGAACGATTACGCGGGCACTGCTTGTATGATATATAAGGAGACTCAAAAGTTACAGATGGTTTGAAACATAAAATTGAAAAGCAGTCAACAATAAAAACAATAAAACAACAGACAATACTTTGGACAATTACTTTTTTTATGTATCTTTTATCTTTCAAGGCAGCAAATTTCTGAATTATGAATGCTTCAAACCACCCAGTATCGTCAATAAAAAAATGTTTATTAGTACTTGTAAGAGACCAAATGTCAAAGAAACCTTTTTGTGTAAAAACTGATTACGTTACGGCTAAACGCGGGGTTTTTCTTACATTGGATGTTTTAACTATATTGCAAAGTAGAAACGAAACAAAGAAAACGTACATACTTAAGTTACTAGTGACAAGCGTTATTATTTAAATTAAAAATCCAAAAAAAATAATGTTATTAAACAGATCTTAGAAATAACCTTACAATAAAAGCAATACCGTTCATGTATACAGATAGTAAGAACGTACACGTATGAAAAGTACTTTTGCCTAGGGTTAAAACATAATGTAGACAAATAATTCGAATAATTTCCTCATTCCCCCGTTTTCTTTACAGAGCAAACAATTCAATATGATGCTTAAAAGTGTTCCCGTCTTATGTCAGTTTTGGGGGCGACACACGAATCTGATGTAAAATATTGATTATTTATTAGCTGAAGGTAAAATAAATGATATGCAATGGACCTTTACCAGCTCAAATGCAATAGATGTGCTTCATGATTTAAATGATCTTCTTGGCCCGATTTGACAGGCACGAGATATGCTGTTTGTAGGAAAGATTGTGATCAATAATTATACCAACTTTCACACTGATGTAGAGTGTCACAACATCAATTGTCAGTTATCAGTTAAGAAATCAATATTTTCAAGAAAATTTGGGGATGCATTTAAAAGAAAATCGTAATTACTTTCGATTTCACAGTTAAAATTTAAAAGCAATGATTATCACGAACAGCAATACTTTGTAGGACGTAAATTTCTATTTATTTTAATAAGTCACAGGAAAAAAGTAAAAGCCGTGATATAGTTATATCCTAGGGATATAACTATATATATAGGATATTGCTATATAGCGTATAATAGTAATTTGAAAGCGGTTCATAACTATCATCCAAAACAAATCAAGTGAATTAATTATCTAACTATCTTCTTGCAACATATGTACATAAATTATACAAAGACAAACACCCAGACACGAAACAATTAATTGCAGGCAATAAAAATACTTGTAATGTACGGGAATCAAACCCGCGGCTTTCAGTGGTGCAACTTAATGGGACCATTAAAAAAATTAAAATAGACACTGCGAATCGGAGTCGCCAAGTGAGCGTTAAATATTATTCAAAAAATACCACCACTGCCAAATAATCGAGTTATATACCTATATTACCTTTTCTACGAAACTAAAACTTCACATTTTGTACTTGAACCGCTGTATTGTTATGACTCGTAAGTTACTTTTTTTACTTCGCATACAAATGAAATTCTGGCCTCGGCACCGGGCTACCGTTATCACAGTGTCTCAAAGGATATGAAAATTAAAACGTTGGTTGAGAATAGCTTTACTTTCTTTCTTGAATGTTGACTAAATTTAAAAATAGACATTGTATATAATTCCATTATATTTGTAAGTATATACAAGACTAGTTCTTTTATTTACCATGAACGCATTTATTGTCTTGTGACAATTTTGGCCTGTCAACTCTAAAAAAATGCAGACAGGAGTCACTAAAATTAAGTTTTATATATAATTAGGTCTAAGTTTGACCATATAGTGGTGGTGTACGAAAATTCACTACCCCATATCGTACAGAATGTGTCGTATCATGTAACAATGCGTAACAACCTTGTAGTTGAGTAGCAGGGAAGTATTCTTAGGAAGTAACAACAAAGCACTATTGGAAATTCCAAATGTGCATGTCTAAAGCACTTATGTTATACGTAATTTTAAAGGAGTTTAAATACACACAAGTTTTCACTAATAATCTTATTACTATACTTCCAATTTTCCGATAATTTTATATCAAACGTCAATATAAAAAAAGAGTTTAGAAAATCCAAACGTGCACGACTCATAATGCTTATATGATCGTGAAAAACTAGTTAAAGAAAATTGTAAATTGTATTTCTATTTTCCAAAGAGTTCCAGTAGCAATCACCGAAGTACACCTTCAAGTCCGTAGGTAAGGTCTTATCATAACTAACAAACCGAGTCCAAACTCGACACACCTAGTTTTACTAGTCGAGGAGTTCCAGCACCTTTCATCTAAGGACACCTTCAGGTCACTGTATCAAGTTTGGAAGTAAGTTTTCATCATAAGTAACATAACGAATCCAAATTTGGCACACCTACTTCTACTCGTCGAGGAGTTCCGATAGCATTCACCAAAGTACACCTTCGATCACTTCTTAAGTCCAGAGGAAAGATGTCAAGATAACTATCAAAATGAGTCTAAACTCAGCACACCTATTTCTACTCGTCGAAGAGTTCCAGTAGTCACTCCATAAAGTCCAAGACATATTTAAGTATATTTATATGTTGGAGCGTCTATAGAATATCACTTGGATCGAGGTGGAAATGAGGGTATATCGAGAAACCCCCACTTGTTGTGCTACTGCATATACTTAAAGTTCACTGTAGGTGCCGTGTGCGAGAGATTCTGCTTAGGTCATTCTACGAGTGTGGTCATTGTACTAGTGCTAAGATAGTGCCGTGGTTCTGTTCGTTGTTATAATTCTTCTAGTGCAGGCAAGGAGGATTGGTGTTGCTGAGTGGCTGTATAAGTGTATCATGTAATTATGTACCTCACGTTACACTGGTGTGTGTTTGTGGCGGAGACGTGTTACGGTATGGTCAAACTGTAATTTCACTATACTGAACGTGTGGTGCGTTACGTTGTCTTATTACTGATAATGATTAATTGTGTAAGCAAGAGAGCAAGTTGAACATCCGCTCTCAAACTTTTATTATTTTTAACAGTTAACGCTATCCTGATGTATTTCCAAGACCACAAATTGGGATCCACTGTTGTAATCTCCGAAATATATATAAATCCTATTTCTTTTAGCGAAACAAAATATTGTATTAAAAATCTGTGATTATAAAAATAATAATATTTTACCTTCTCAAGTATATATCAAATTTGATATTCGAATATTCTGTATTTATACAGCGATGTATTTTCGATGCAAACAAGTGATACAGTATCCACTCACGACGGTGGTCGAGCCTGGAGCATATTATGCTCTTTGGCCCGGAGAGACGGAGTGAGGCAAAGTGTACTTAGTAAAATAAATTATTACAAGGTTACTCAAAACACTGAATATTTCTGGAATTCTCAGCCGAAAAATATTATTATAATTAAACAAAACAAAATTAAACTGCCATTTACATTTCATGGCTTCCCACATGATAGATGAAGAGTGTTCAGTAATAAACCGCAACTCACAAAATTTATACCGAGGCACAATGATCTGCTACGATCGGAGCGCCGGTCACACCTAGTGGCAACATTGCGACGTAATATGCGTTGTAATAATCTGTGGAGTTAAAAAAAGAGAAGAGGAGGGTAGGAGGCGAGACAAGCCATACACATTCTCTTTGTGTTCGTGATGTGAACATCTCTCCAAAAACTTTAAAAAGGGACTACTCCAGAGTGTACCGTGTACAATCTAATTGCTAGTGTATTCTACCGTGTAGAAGAAGCTACCAGGAGCTGTCAACGTTTGCTGATCTTGGGAGGCTGGCTAGTAAGACCGTGAGTAGTTTGTTGCTGTTTTTGGTGTGATTTTGTGACTGCGGTAACTGAACGTTTCAGGGGATTTAGATTCTCAATACAGTCCACTATATCTAGTAAAATAATCCCAATCCGCCACATTTCTGGCCTTCGAGCCGTATATATTCGAATTAGTGATCTTCGAATAATAATTTTCTACACTTTATTCGCGTCCCGTGGACGTCATATATTTGAGTAAAACTACGCATTTAATTAATTTAATATCCCTTATTTAATTTGCCTCTTTTTTACCTGGATGTCCATTGCTCGCGGTGCGTTTATAAAGTATTAATTTTGTAATTTGTTCATAATGTCGGATAAATTACAAATAAAAAGGCAAACACTTATTTTTAAAAAGGAATACCTATTTGCTAAATTACAAAAGGTTTTCGATATCGCGAGATCCCAAATAAATGATCCCACACAAATTCAGAATTTCTTAGCCGATTATTCCGAATTAGAAAGTGTCCGCTCAAAGTTTGAAGAAACAGTGTTAAATATTATTGAAATAGATATATCATTAAAACCGGAGACAAGATTGTCAACGCGAGAATTAGATACATTTGATGAACTTTATAAGGCATGTCGGTTGCAATATTTAAGATTAAAACCGGACGAGCAGGCATCCCTCAGTAGGAAAGATAGGAGTGATGTAAGGCCGTCATTACCTAAATTACGTTTATTTGAATTCGATGGTGATATTGAGAAGTGGACCACATTCTACGATACATTTGTATCACTTGTCCACAATCGAGATTTCGATGAAATAGATAAGTTTCACTATTTGCTTTCATGTGTTAAAGGTTCGGCATTAAACATTGTTAAAAAATTGCCCATAACAGCCGCTAATTATACTGTCGTATGGCAAAGTTTATGTAATAAATATCAAGATGATCGAATACTCGTGGGTAGGTACATCGACAAAATGATAAACTTTACGCCGTTAAATAAAGATACTACCGCAAATCTTACTTTATTTATCGAAACATTCGATCACTCTTTTAAAGCCATCGAGGCATTAAAAATTAAAAATTTACATGACTATTTATTTTGTCATTTAGCCTTACGTGGGTTGGATGCGCATACTAGGAGGCTTTTTGAAGAAAATCGGGATCAAAATTCACTTCCATCTTTTTCGGAATTAATTAGTTTTGTAAATAAACAAGTTAAAGTACTCGAACATTCATCGAATAGTACGATGTCGTTACAATCAAGAAATAAGTCTATATGTAACAATTACAAAGGCAACAATAATAACCACTACAAAAGTTATTCAAAGACAGTTTTAAATACTAATGTGTCAAATTATAATAAAAATAAAAAAATAATTTGCGCGCATTGCAATCAAAATCACATGATTTATAGGTGCGATCAATTTCGTAAATTGACCGTAGATAAAAGGATTGACCGTGTCAATACCTTAAAATTGTGTCATAATTGCCTAAAAGGAAATCATGATACCTCAACTTGTAAAAGTGAGATGTCTTGTGGTGTATGTGCGTCACTACATCATTATCTATTGCATAGGGAGCCAGTGAGCGACACGCTCGTGCCAACATCCACCCGTCCATTGTGCTCTGACTCGCAAGTGCAACAAGCACTCGTCTCGTCTCAGGCTATGAGTGACTCAGAGCGTTATACGATAGATACGCTTCATTCCAATAACGCTCACTCGGGTTACGGTGTTGTATTGGGAACGGCGCGCGTGTTAGTAATTGATAGTAGCGGCCAGCTTCAATACTGCCGTGCAGTTATTGACTCTGGAGCTCAGAGCTCATTTATTACAACTGAGTGTGCTCAACGTTTGGGCTTACCTCGAAATAAGTGTTCGTTTAATATTTATGGTCTCGGTGGAGAGGCTGTAAAAAATCACGGCATGATTACATGCACATTAAGGTCCCTACACACTGACCTACCTAGTTTTACACTGAACATGGTCGTAGTGACTAAGGTATCTGCTGATATGCCTAACGTTCGATTCCACTCGGACGTTATTAATAAATATAAGAATTTTAATTTAGCTGATCCATTATTTTATAAGCGTTCGCGTATCGATATACTATTGGGCAATGATATAGTTTCGGAACTAATTAAGGATAAACCTTATATTATTTCATCGGATATACCAAGCGTGATCGATACCGCTTTCGGGTTTGTTGTAAGTGGTAAACTTTATAGCAATGATAAGGACAATTTAAAAAATTATAATTTATCAGTCTCATTTGATGAACAAGAGTCTTTAGATCAAACGTTGCGTAAGTTTTGGGAAATCGAAGAATTGCCAAGCAAACCCTCGATTAATCCTTTGGAACAATTAGCGGAAGACATTTTCGTGGCTCGTTATAGTCGTACTGAGGATGGTACCTATTCAGTGCCGTTACCATTCATACCAGACCCGCCTCCGTTGGGCGCGTCACGAGCGGCAGCCGAGCGGCGACTCTTGTTCACCGAGCGCAAGTTGAATCGTTCACCTGTATTACGACAAGCCTATTCAGAGTTCATGTGCGAATATGAAAATCTAGGGCACATGGAGCTTTATTCGGGGGACACCCCGAGCAAATATGTGATACCTCATCACAGTATACTTAAGCCCAGTAGTTCCACTACTCCTTTGCGTGTGGTATTCGATGCATCGGCTAAAACGTCCACGAACGTTTCGCTTAATGATATTCTACTGACAGGGCCTAATCTGTATCGAGATATTGGGGCTATAATATTGAATTTTAGGTTGTTTAAATATTGTTTGATTTGTGACGTATGCAAAATGTATCGGGCAATTAAACTGAATCAGTCAGATAGATGTTATCAACATATTTTGTATCGTCATTCGCCTAACGATGCCATTGACGTTTATGAATTAAAAACTGTCACTTACGGCTTAAGTTGCTCACCGTTCTTAGCTATCCGCACCCTCTTACAGTTAGCCTATGACGAGGAAGAACGTTTCCCACTCGCTGCAAAGGTTGTGCGCGAGGGCGTGTACATGGATGACATTCTATATTCTTGTAGTTCATTGTCACAGATATCTCGGTTACAAGATGAACTTTTAGAGATGTTTAATTCCGGTGGCTTTATACTCAAAAGGTGGGCGAGTAATAGTGCAAAAGTTTTACAACGCGTTCCGTTAGAAAACCGAGAGTGTCCTGTTACATTTATGAAAGATGGTAACAAATATTCAGTCAAAGTGCTAGGTCTGAAATGGTTCCCTTTGACTGACTGTTTTTATTTCACAGTAGATAAGACTGATAAAGTAACAACTAAACGTTCTGTTTTAAAATTATTAGCTTCTATTTACGACCCCGTGGGTTTTATTTCGCCGTGCATTTTCATCGCGAAAGAGATAATGCAAGATTTATGGAAGCTGGGCATAGGATGGGATGAGCAGCTGCCAACCGACGTAACTAAGCGCTGGCTTAATTACGTTGATGATCTCCCGCGACTAACGGCAATCAAGATAGATAGACATATGCTGCTACCAGAACAGACCGAATGTGAATTGGTCGCCTTTTGCGATGCAAGCTCTCGCGGTTATGCTAGTTGTGTGTATGTGATCAGTCGTAACGATAGAGGTCAAACTAAAGTACGCCTGGTGACAGCAAAATCTAAAGTAGCCCCCGTCAAACCATTAACTATCCCGAGGTTGGAACTAATGGCGTCAGTTTTGTTAAGCAAATTAATTAGATATGTCCGTGACATTTTAACTCGTATAAAAATTACTCGTATTACTGCGTTAACCGATTCGACTATCGTGTTGACGTGGCTTCAGACAGAAGCTTACAAATTAAAGCCGTTTGTTAGTAACCGTGTTACTCAGGTATGTGAAGTGTTACCTCCACACTGTTGGCGTCACGTGAGTAGTGAGTGCAATATGGCAGACATATGCTCGCGCGGAGCGTCTCCGTCACAGCTCGTGGAGTGCAGTGAGCAGTGGTTGAAGGGCCCATCTTGGTTGTACGACGACTATTCGCAGTGGCCAGTGAGAACATTTATCAACCAACATGAAAGTAATACACCCGAAATGAAATTAAATCATACATTAGGCTCCTTCAATTTAATCACAAATGAAAATAATTCGATAGAGGAGACTAAGTTAGAGTTCTGTGACCGAATCTTTTCCAATTTCTCTTCTTATTATAAACTGCAACGTACGTTTGCTCGAATATTGAGATGGTTCCGACTCAAATCCGGTCACTCGAAGCAATCAATACTGACGACTAACGAATTAAATACTGCCCAAGATGTTTTAATTAAATTAGTACAAAGTGCATACTTCGCAAATGAAATAAATAGATTGTCAAAGGGCACAAAGTACGTTCCGTCGTTGAGAAAATTATCTCCATTTATTGACGAACGCGGATACCTCAGGGTGGGGGGTCGAATAAATTATTCAGCGTTACCTTATAACGCGAAGCATCCTCGTTTATTACCTAAAAATAGTAGATTTACCTTGTTACTTATTGAATATTTACATAAAAAATATTTACACGTAGGTCCACGCACCTTACAAAACATTATTAATCAAAATTTTTGGATTTTAGCATCCCGTCGCATTATTCGGTCAGTTTTGTCCAAATGCAAAATTTGTTTTAAACACAACCCAGTGCTCTTACAGCCTGAGATGGCACCTTTGCCAGCAGCCCGATTGATACCTTGTAATGTTTTTGAGCATGTAGGGGTGGACCTCGGTGGTCCGTTCTTTACAAAAGAAAGTTTACGACGAAATGCTAGGGTTGAACGGTCATATTTAGCATTATTTATTTGTTATTCGACAAAAGCTGTACACCTTGAAGTCTTATCGTCGTTGTCATCGGACTGTTTCCTCGCGTGTTTAGACAGATTTGTAGCGCGACGCGGTGTGTGCTCCTTCCTTTATTCGGATTGCGGAACTAATTTCATAGCTGCTAGTAAGCATTTAACCGAAGTACAAAGATTTATGCTCGAACAAAAAAACAATATATTAGAGGGTTGCTCAAAACGACAAATTATATGGAGATTTAATCCCCCTGGTGCACCACATATGGGTGGGCTCTGGGAAGCTGGAATTAAATCCGCCAAGTATCTATTAACGCGAGCCGTAGGAGAAAAAAGTTTGACGTTCGAGGAACTCACAACAGTGTTTTGTAAAGTAGAAGCGATTCTCAACTCGCGGCCGCTTTGTCCGTTACCAGCTAGTGATAATCCTGATGAGTTCAACGTTTTGACTGCGGGACACTTTCTAATTGGAAAAGGGTTAACAGCAGTACCTGAGTATAATGTAGAGGATATAACAATAAATCGATTATCACGTTGGCAATATATTCAAAAATGTTCACAAATGTTTTGGCGTAGATGGAGTCACGAATATCTAAATACGCTGCAACAGAAAGCAAAGTGGCATTCGGATAGATCTAATATAAAAATAGGTGATCTCGTAATCATAAAAACTGATAATGTACCGCCGTGCGATTGGCCTTTGGGTAGAATTGAGGCTCTTCACCCCGGTCCAGATGGGATTGTTCGTTGTGTTACGCTTCGCACTCAAAAGAGTACTCTACAGAGACCAGTTAATAAACTGAGTCCTCTACCTTATTCAAATTAGTTTTTACGTGTATTAATATTTTTTTTTCTCGTTGAGGACATTCTGTGTCTCAGCGTTATTTTGCATGTTCCGTAGCTTAAGTTATAATATTTTCTCTAATATCTTTTTCATATAGTTAGGAGAAACCATCAAGATGGTTTCGGTGGGGGGTGTGTTCAGTAATAAACCGCAACTCACAAAATTTATACCGAGGCACAATGATCTGCTACGATCGGAGCGCCGGTCACACCTAGTGGCAACATTGCGACGTAATATGCGTTGTAATAATCTGTGGAGTTAAAAAAAGAGAAGAGGAGGGTAGGAGGCGAGACAAGCCATACACATTCTCTTTGTGTTCGTGATGTGAACATCTCTCCAAAAACTTTAAAAAGGGACTACTCCAGAGTGTACCGTGTACAATCTAATTGCTAGTGTATTCTACCGTGTAGAAGAAGCTACCAGGAGCTGTCAACGTTTGCTGATCTTGGGAGGCTGGCTAGTAAGACCGTGAGTAGTTTGTTGCTGTTTTTGGTGTGATTTTGTGACTGCGGTAACTGAACGTTTCAGGGGATTTAGATTCTCAATACAGTCCACTATATCTAGTAAAATAATCCCAATCCGCCACAAAGAGATTAATAACTAGATTGTGTTGAAAAATTGATATTTTCAAAAGTTATTTTGTTTAATCCTCCATGCGGGCTTGATAAATCCACAGAATAAGCCACTAAAATAGCTTTTTTATGTAAAAATAGCAATTAATCGATTTGAAAAAAAGAATAAGTTCAACTACCATTTATCTTTTTGACAATGTGCTTTTTATATCATTTCTATGTACAATATGATTGTTATATACGACTTCATGAGACAAAACATTGTAATCTTAATTTTTAGGCGCTAGTAGAACATACGCACTTCGCGCTTAAGGCATGCAATTAAAAATTAAAACTGTGGTTGCCGATCCGCCAAGCGTGGCAACAATAGCAAATATCCCGCCTATACCCACCCTTTATATGCACCCTGTAGGGGAAACCGATGTTGTTCAGCTGATAGTCTATTTTAGATCCATTGTAGCTCAGGAGCTTAGCGCCCGCTGTAAATTTTACAGTACGCGGCTAACCTGGGCTCCATTCACACTGGCACTCATTAAATTGTTAATTTTAATTTTAAGTTCTGATTTACAACGCTTGGCAAACATCGTAAAGTTTGGAAATGAGAGGAAACTTGTGCCCAGAACTTGAATATATATATATTCGTATAGACTGCAAGCGGCGACCTCTTTTTAATGGAAACGAGGCATTCCATCTTTGTCTTCAGGGATGACACATATGCAATCAAATTGATTCTTAATCGAGGATATATTTAAGATATCTATGGGCCACAGTATCCACTAACTTACTCACTTAATCACTTATCAAGTGGACTGTGTGCTTGTATATCACCTTTATTCTTTAACCTTACCTTACTTTACTTTACAGTCTGTTTCAGGAGAGAAGTCTTATGGAACAAGTGCTAACAAAAATTTAAGATGTGGAATCGAACAACAGATTTTAAATTTTGCGAAGACTGTTGCACCATGATTAAGACTAGATAAGAATACTTTCGTTACAAATACTCTTCTTCAATCCCGAGAATATCAATAAATGTGGAGAGATACGTCAAAAAGAATAACCGTCACAACTGTTAGCGACGTAGGAAGCTGCGGGAGGTTTTTGTTTTCACCCATTAATTATAATGATTCTTTTTTAATTTATAATAACACATTATGAAGTTAAAAAATATCAATAATAGGCATTTATTCATTAGTTACAGCCCATCGAAATCATCAGATGAAGGCACAGGCCTTGCTATATTTACCGTGCATAGCAGGTGGGTTGACAACTGCAGATTTATTATTATTACTGAATTGTTATGAAACAGAAACTAAAACATATATTTTTTCAATATAAGTTATAAATAATACTTAATGAGAAACCCAGCGGGATTTTCTTTTTTTTTTTATAGGATAAGGGTTTTAAATTACAGCTTACCATCCTGTATTTTACATAATGAATCAATACAAAACAAATTAAAATAGCTTGG
The DNA here is from genome assembly GCA_963668995.1 of Parnassius mnemosyne. Classification (NCBI taxonomy): domain Eukaryota; kingdom Metazoa; phylum Arthropoda; class Insecta; order Lepidoptera; family Papilionidae; genus Parnassius; species Parnassius mnemosyne. Next base: position 10,549,453 of record CAVLGL010000046.1, on the reverse strand, counting down.
TAGTTCATTCCCAGGGATTATTATCATCCATAAATTCCTTAATATTATAATAATCTTCTTTATACAAACTTAATTTAATAAAATTTTAGAACATTGTGCAGGTAAAATTTTGTATATTTGTATTTTGTATATTTATATCAAAAAGTTGCTGTCTAACTCTTGCTTTAATATCCCACTGTCGCCTCATACGACACCCACTGGATAATATTATTATGGGGCCAGTAGTAGGCATAATAGATAAGTTTTCTTCTTTTCACTACTTCTTTGTGGAATCATTTACCATCGGCGACTTTTCCGTTCCGATATGACTTAGTGGCCTTCAAGAAAAGAACCTGCAAATTTTTAAAAGGCCAGCACCTGTAATTTCCCTAGTGTACTATTTGTACATGGGCAGCGATCTTCTTCAGAAAATAATATCTATTTACCGAAACTTTCCAAATTTTGATTACCTATACTGCTACTAGAATTATCTCTTTTTATTAAAAAAAAAGGAATAGTTGAGCACGATTGCAAACTAGCTCGAAAGAAAAGCAAAAAAGATGTTATGAAGATAGTTTTTGCGTTATTTATTAAATTATTTAATTTTCATTGTAAGATATATTATATTAAGGCTTACGGGCGGACTTAATGCCTTATGGCATTCTCTACCAAGAGAATGCCATAAGGCATGTATTATAGGTCCATTAAATATATTCAAACTTGGGTGAAACAGATAATAAAAGTTAAGAGTTGTTAAAACTTTTTAAACACTATTTCTTAATTCATGTCTGTAAGCTTCACCACTACAAAAATGCATCACGAAAATAAACACAATGAACATTTAACTTATTGGCGAGCTTAGTCTGGCTAACCTAGCCCACTACTGCTCACATAAGAAATCAATCTTAGGTAGTCGAAAAACGCTAGCGGGCAGCTCAAAAATGTTGTTGAAATCGAGGAAAATGGAATAACAGATACTATTAAACGTTTGAATTATCATCATTATTATCATCTGCTCTGTTGCAATTCACTAATGAACCCTCATTATATAAAGCAATATACATTGATTTTAAGAGTGTACACCCGTGCACGCTTAAAATTGCCACAGAATAAATAATAGTACAGAAGTTGCACTCTTTTGATGTTGACTGCTTGCCGACGTCTTAATAGCCTACATAGTTATTATTAATCAGATAAATCGCGCACGCAAGCTAAATAAAACTTTATCGCTGCGCGCCAGTGTCCGTATTACTTTGCATCTTTTCTCCTTATTATGTCACAACGGACTTTCCGTGGTTGCTAAGGGCTGTTAATAAAGAGTAAAAAAATACATTGTGAAATGGTAAGTTACTTAGGTAAAGTACCTATGCTGACTATAATCGACCATATTTATCTACTATGTAAGTTCTGTGATGCCCAACGAATGCAACTTGCAAGGCCATTCGTCGGGAATCGCGATGCTTGATTCGTATATGTAGATAGCGTAAACAACAAATAAACCTGAAATACGATTCCTAAATCCTAACAGAAATATTATCGTAATCTACTTAGTTGAAAATCTTTTAAACAAAGTTTTAATTTCAGTATTTTGTGTTATTATAACTTAAAATATTTTAATTACAAAGACGAGTATAGGTATGTAAGTAGGTACTTGGGTAGTGAAGTAAATTTCAACTAAGTTTTGTAATAAAGTACTCAGGTATTACTTCTGTAGTTAAATTATTACTTAATTATTTTTTCGCTATAAGTACATATTATCTAACAAATAAATTAAAAAAATTTACCTTCCATCCTTTGGTAACTCAAAAAATATATCTGAATCATTTTAATTGCTCATTAAGCATCCATCAACAATTATAGTAGGAAAGACGTTTTGTCATTATAATTTACCAAATAAATTGGTAATATACATATATATTATTCTAAAACAACATTAAAACTTTTTCAACTATTTTATCCTACAATTAAATATACTAAACACTAATACAAAACCTATTTCGACGAGTATTTCAACAAGTATTTACAAAAAATTATTTAAGTTTTCAGCGTTAAAAAAACTTTAACATTCAATCGTATGGAGCGCGCTAGCCCCGACTGCGATCTACCCCTGGGGTAGCTCGCGATTGTAGGTAATTATTTTACGCAGGTAGCAAGAGTGACAGAGGCCTGATATTGCTTTATCTTTATATATAAAAATTACGTGTCATGTTGTTTGTCTGCGATGAAATCCTTAACTATTGAACTGATTTCAATGAAATTTTGTACACTGTGTGCAGTTTGGTCCAACTTGAGAGATAGGATACTTTTTATTCCGATAGTTACCTTCAATATTTTTTATTGTGAATTTAAAGATTCTTTCATAGGAAGGTTCATGGGAAAGGGCAGAACAACGTCTGCCTGGCCAGCTAGTTTATATATAAATTCGATGTGTTGTGATTGTGTAACTGTTGAACGAGATAACAAATTGAGATCATATTGACACTACAATATGTGTAAATACCTACGAATGATATTACAACTTAGTCATCGGGTGCAACAATGCATTTTTTGGCCTTATTTTTAAGCTTTCAATTCTAGTTACAGTCGGAATCTATCGGTATTACTAATGCAGATCGTTAAGAGAATCCGCGTGCCATTTGGTCCACACTGACGTATTCCTCTATTTTATCCCTGAATAATAACATTAGAGCAAATATTATTTTTGCGATACAATCTTCCTATATCAACTGACAGTTTTCGATGTTTTTTTTTTCCTTATATTAATTACTGTAGTAACTAGGAACCTTATAAAACTCATAAAACTGCCTAGTTATACCACTGTTATTAAGCTATTGTTACCGCCAGCCAATTAAAGACTACTGCTGAAAATATCCGCCTATGGGGCATTTAATAAGTAATCTATGGGGAGTACCTCATAGGGAGGATAATTGCCTTAGTTGCCCGCTTATTTTATATAAAAATTGAACACATTTTTTTTAATTTTAAGTCGTTATTAGGAAGACGCTGCTGCCCATCTCCTGATTTGTTTCCCTCTGTCGCCTCTTACGACGCCCACCACAAAATTATTAAGTAGTCAACAAAAATAGTTTAACGAACATAAAAATAAAATGAACATGTACAAGCAGCCAAAATCTTTCTAATGTTTTTCTTGAAAAAAAAAATCGTTCAAGTTTTGGAGACGGAAACAGCGATTATGGACTGATGATTTCATCACTTTTTCGTAGCTTAAAGCCCTGAATTTAGAATGATAAATATTTTTTTAGTTGCTTAAAGACGGCTTTTGAATTTTATTACAAGTTAATTTTATACCATTTCGAGTCGACTAAAGAATATCACAATCCGAATATCTTCTAAACATTTCCATTTACCCGTAGGGGTGGAACTTTTTCATCAAATTCCTATGGGATTACTCCTGAAATATAAACCTATTAATGAAATTCGATTGATAATTGAAAAAAATAATCGTAAATCATACATACAAAAAAAAATCGTAATAAGCATACAATGGAATTGTTAACCTCCTTTTTTTGAAGCCGGATAAAAAGGTTTGGAAAGAATATGAAACATTAAGAATGAATGATGGAGCACGTCCATCCACATTCTGTAAACCAAATAATTTTTGTAATGAAATTACTCTATTTTCATTACAAAAAAGTGAGGCTGTGTCATGCTACAGCCTATTATGGCCTCAGCGCGAATAGGTCGGTTGGGGATAGACTACGCTCGCAAAATAAAGAGGCGCCAATTTCTATTGGTGCGGTTTTCACATTTTAATCTTTGCTCGCCGTCTCTCGTGTCGAAAATGAAAACTGAATTTTATCTAGTAATGCATAACAATTTCATCGCTAGTTCAAATTGGTTACAGTCATGTAACCAATTTGAACTAGCGTGTTCGAATTAAACCGTAAAATGTTGAACAACTTGCAAAAGAACAATGAAACTTTATAAGAATTCAAGATGCATCACAACGAGAAATTGTGCGAGTCTAGTTATAAGAGTATTTTTAATTCATATCTTTTATTAGCGCAGTACAATTTTTAAATATAAAATAAAGGGGCTGCAATAGTACGTGATAACATAGCTAACAGTTATGTTAATTTAAAGTTGCGGGAAAACCAGGTTCATTTCCTGTTGGTACCAATAAAACTATTTATTTTGTTTGTTACGGGGTTAAAGTAAAATATCGTGAAGAAACATGCATGTCTCAGGTATAAAATATTTCTAAGTTAGGTGAAGTCCGCCACTCCTAAGCGGGAGACATGAGAGGAGGCTTATGCCCAGCAGAAGAACGTGTTTTATTGCCTTGGAATAAAGTGTGATTTTATGTAATATAAAAATGCGTTTGTAACATTTATTTATTGAAATTTGTATAATAAATCTGCAAATTGGGTTTTTAGTAGTGATAATGCGACAAAACCGGTTCTGGTACAAATAAGGTTGGCAGCCATTCTATCTCATACGGCTCCGTGGCTCAGTGGCTTAGCAATGAGTTGCTGCGCTAGGGGACGCGAGTTCGAATCCGGCACGGAATAAGTATTTGTATGGCCTACAAATAATTGTTCCGGGTCTGGATGTTTGTCCTTGTGAAATTTGTGTTTGTAAACTGCCTCCACGATACAGGAGAAAATCCTAATGTGGGGGTAACGTTTTTATTAAGAAAAAATGAAATGAAATGAAAAAATTGTGTATTATAGTATTCTATGAATTATCTATAGAATATCACTTGTTTGTTTTGAACGCATTGAAATAATAATGAAAGCTTTTGATAAGAACCACTAGAGGCAATGATTTTGGGAAATGCATTGCAGTTCAATTGAAACTATGAATTTATGAATTGCTTTATTTAATATCTTAAATTGAATCAAATTATTATTAAATAATTACGATTTTTTGCAAATAATTCGTGACTGGAGTAGATATATGTATAGATCTAGCATTTTTTAAAGCGTTTTTAATATTTTCTTTGACAATGTTGACCACAATTTCCAAATTAATTGAAAGCTATGAACATTTATAATTTAGCTTTTCATTCTAAAAAAATATGTTTTAACTTCAGTTGTCATCAAATTTAATTTAGTTTCATTCCAGATATAATATCACATTGATAGTCTCCTACTATTTACCATTTTGTTAAAATAGCATAAAACACGTTCTTCTGCTGGGCATAAGCCTCCTCTCATGTCTCCCGCTTAGGAGTGGCGGACTTCACCTAACTTAGAAATATTTTATACCTGAGACATGCATGTTTCTTCACGATATTTTACTTTAACCCCGTAACAAACAAAATAAATAGTTTTATTGGTACCAACAGGAAATGAACCTGGTTTTCCCGCAACTTTAAATTAACATAACTGTTAGCTATGTTATCACGTACTATTGCAGCCCCTTTATTTTATATTTAAAAATTGTACTGCGCTAATAAAAGATATGAATTAAAAATACTCTTATAACTAGACTCGCACAATTTCTCGTTGTGATGCATCTTGAATTCTTATAAAGTTTCATTGTTCTTTTGCAAGTTGTTCAACATTTTACGGTTTAATTCGAACACGCTAGTTCAAATTGGTTACATGACTGTAACCAATTTGAACTAGCGATGAAATTGTTATGCATTACTAGATAAAATTCAGTTTTCATTTTCGACACGAGAGACGGCGAGCAAAGATTAAAATGTGAAAACCGCACCAATAGAAATTGGCGCCTCTTTATTTTGCGAGCGTAGTCTATCCCCAACCGACCTATTCGCGCTGAGGCCATAATAGGCTGTAGCATGACACAGCCTCACTTTTTTGTAATGAAAATAGAGTAATTTCATTACAAAAATTATTTGGTTTACAGAATGTGGATGGACGTGCTCCATCATTCATTCTTAATGTTTCATATTCTTTCCAAACCTTTTTATCCGGCTTCAAAAAAAGGAGGTTAACAATTCCATTGTATGCTTATTACGATTTTTTTTTGTATGTATGATTTACGATTATTTTTTTCAATTATCAATCGAATTTCATTAATAGGTTTATATTTCAGGAGTAATCCCATAGGAATTTGATGAAAAAGTTCCACCCCTACGGGTAAATGGAAATGTTTAGAAGATATTCGGATTGTGATATTCTTTAGTCGACTCGAAATGGTATAAAATTAACTTGTAATAAAATTCAAAAGCCGTCTTTAAGCAACTAAAAAAATATTTATCATTCTAAATTCAGGGCTTTAAGCTACGAAAAAGTGATGAAATCATCAGTCCATAATCGCTGTTTCCGTCTCCAAAACTTGAACGATTTTTTTTTCAAGAAAAACATTAGAAAGATTTTGGCTGCTTGTACATGTTCATTTTATTTTTATGTTCGTTAAACTATTTTTGTTGACTACTTAATAATTTTGTGGTGGGCGTCGTAAGAGGCGACAGAGGGAAACAAATCAGGAGATGGGCAGCAGCGTCTTCCTAATAACGACTTAAAATTAAAAAAAATGTGTTCAATTTTTATATAAAATAAGCGGGCAACTAAGGCAATTATCCTCCCTATGAGGTACTCCCCATAGATTACTTATTAAATGCCCCATAGGCGGATATTTTCAGCAGTAGTCTTTACCGGCTTACTAAAAGGCTTTAGCACCATAGACCACATACATATCATTCGACAAATTGTACAAAACCAACATGGTAGCGATCACCTCATTCCTGGGGGTTATTTTCATTCATGCATTCCTTATATCATAATAACTCTTTTTATACAATTTTTTTATAAAACTTTTAAACTTGTATATTGAGAAACTTAGAACATTTTCTGGGATTTTGTTGTAAAAGCATATACATTGCCCCTTAAATTAATTACTAATTCTGTTGAATCTAGTAACTGGCATTATAAGCTTAAGTTTGTTCCTAGTGTTTAAAATATGAACATCCTTATTCTTATCAAAGCTTTTAATGTTCTTTTTATGTACAAAATTTAAATTTAATTAATATATATATTTACTTGCTTAATTTTTTCTCTGAGGGTCTCTTTACAATTTAAGTTATAAATCACCCGTATGACACTCTTTTGCAAATAAAAATAAAGCAATTATCAATCCAAAATAATATTATTATAATATAAATTTAAGATCGAAATTAAATTTAAAACAATAAAATTGAGAAGAAAAACACAGTTTTAAAGCCAACTTTAATTAGCTTGTGAAATATGGGAATCTATAAAATTCAAGGTAATTGGATAAATTGAATGTAAGTAAATATATTTTTATAGCATTAGGTCGACAAGTCGATAGTAAGTGGCTACTGTGGCCCATAGACGTTGCCACCCGTGAGGATCAAGATGAAATACATTGTTTCCAGTAAAAAGAGTCTCCGGCTCTACACACGAAATGCAGCAGCGTCGAGCTCCGAGCCGACCCATTTGTGTTACAATTATACTGCTAATATAGATGAAGCATGGCTCTATCACGTAAAAATTATGTTGGAAATAATATTTCAAGGTATAACAAATAATGTAAAATATAAATTAACGAGTGTGGTCGAATTTAAAATACCTTCGATTTCTTTCTAAAAAGTTTTCTTATCGCCGTAAGCAACCGTTAAAAATTACCGTGTCAGTTTTGAATAAAAATTGGGAATGTATATTCCACTTAAAATTTTAATCCCGAACATAATTTTAAATCCTAATATTAATATGAATTTTCATTTTCAATTAACTATTCTAACACTAATAACTGACAAAGACGGAGTTTAGTATGAAACAAACTGATGTAATAACATTGTGGTCCCCATATAGGTTTGTGACACAATTATTATTAGTTTATTTAATCTATCTATACATATTAGATTATATATATATATATATATATAATCTGAAGAAATATCGTGTCTGTAAGAATAATAATTCTGGAACAAAACAAGTATAGGAGACTAAGTAAAGGATGATGTAGCCGAAATCATGGTTTTTAGATTTTTCTGTCTGGCTTACGTAAAACCTCCGGGAAAGATTTCAGTGAAATTTGGTATTTAGGTAGTTAATTTTTATTGGCAACACTTTATAGACTACATCTTATTCAACTGCGGAAGTGCAAAAAAGGAGGGTTTATCTTTTACTTCTTTATTCCTCATTTTTTTGTATAAATAGTAGTTGATGAGTCCATAGATCAATCACAAGATAACGCAGAAAAGTACATTTTTACAAAATAATTCACAGGTGACAATATATATTTTACATTCTAAAACTGCGCCATCTGTTAAAATATAAGATAAACAAAAAATAGGAAAAACTGTAATTGCATCATTGTCGTCCAATAAATTCTTGTAATTAATAAGTTTTGCTACATTCGAATAATTTTCTTCGATCTTTTGTAAAAAAGGTTATACACTTTACACGTGATATTTTATTTATGATAAATACCTTTGTAAGCAACTAACTTATTTGTTCATTAATGTTGCCTCGTGAACACAACTGGTTGTGAAATTGACTGTCAACGTCTGGGACAACAGCTCACTTAGGAATTTGATTCAGCTTTAAGTTACGTAACAATGCTTTACTAAATTGCCTTAACAAAATCACATGGTATTGTATTTAAACGAACAGCGTTAAGTTCAGCAAATTCTTTTTTTGTTGTTAATAACTAACTCGAGTATTGAAAACAATTATAACTTGTTGAATTGCCAGACAGTTACGCAAACAATGTGTGCACTGTGCATACTAAAATGAAAGAAGTTTTATCTTGGGTGTATACGTAAACTCTAAATGTAGGTTTCTTAATTTTATTAATTTATTTAAAACAGAAAAACTACTAGCTATTAATAATGAACACTATATTATACACAATAAATTTAAAATTTGGGTATCACTTATGTTCGAAATTTGACCAATTGTAAGGAAAAACGTTATCTATCTATGTATTTGTTTTTTATTTTATGTTTTACTATGTATGTACATTATATTTCATTATATCAGTAAGATGTTTACTTCTATAAGAAAATCTATTGAGGAGGCCTATGTGCAGCGTGGACAGCAGTGGACTTTACACTGGATTTGCATTAGGCTGTAATGACGATCATAATGATGAAGATGCTGTGGTGGAGGGGTGATGTAAATCTTCTATCCCTCAATCATGACGTTGAAAACAGGTTGGTTAGGACGAGCGCTAGTTGAAATTGTTTACATGTAAAATTCAATTCAAATCAGATGAGTGGGACCGGCCGATTACTAATCTCTTTCAATTAAGTAGGGCTTGCAAAAATATTGATTGACAGCATTATGCCATCACGCTTAAATTCATACAACACTATAATACATAAGATATTTCGTAGATGATGGAACAAAATCTTAACAGGTATAAAATTATATATTTAAGTTATCTTTTCTTGTAAATGTTGCTATAAAAGGTACACTACGTTCAATTTCAATAATTGCCACATCAATTATACAACATATCTATTTATTTTTCCGTTACAGTTACTGTTACAGGCTATTAAAGTCCACTGCTGAACATAGGTATCTCATAGGGGTAAAATTTTCCATAGTTGCCACGCTTGGCAGCAAGCTTGCAACGGCAGTTTTTATTTTTTGTCGTTATTAGGAAGCAGCTGCTGCCCATCCTCTGATTTATTTCCCTCTGTCGCCTCTTATAAGATCCTGGGAGATTTTATGGGGTAGTGGATATTCATACACTGTCCCTCCATGGTAAACTCTTCTACACTACATGGTCTTACTGTTTGGATAACGAAATAAATACTTTATTTTATAATTTTTCCTTTTTGCACATCATACTCAATCCTAATCTAGCGAAGCTATTCAAAGTTTGACATCCACGACGTCATAAAATGACGGCGGTATAATCCCATTGTTACTTTAATTGTGCAGTACATTTAGTAAGCTAATGACAATAAACGTCTACAGAATAAATTCAGGTAGAAACGAGTACTGATTGAGTTTGTAAAACGTCTCTCTTTATATATTTTGCTTATTTTCATCTTCATTTTGGAAATGATCGTAAGAAATATAATCACGATGGAAATTAAAGACGGGACGAGATACTCATGTCACGTGTAAGTGTCACGTACTCATATTTTAAATAAGGTTAAGGCTGACAACGTTTCAGTAAAAATGTGTTAAAAGTTTGAATATTATATAAGACCTAGCGATCGCACTGGATTCGCACGGGTGATTTCTCGGTCTTGACAATAGCGGCACCTATCGGGTCTAATTGTCAATCAAAACCATCCAGCATGCAAAAACAATCATCAAGATCGGTCTAACCGTATAGGAGGTGTTCAGCGAGAAACACACATACAGAATAATTCTATATATAAAATCAATCGCTGTGTCCGTTAGTCTTGCTAAGACTCGAAGATGGCTCGACTGATTTTGTTCAATTTTTGTGTTATTGTGAGTGGTTTCCTTGATGATTTAGGTTTAAAATGGGATTCGGTATGGGTCGAGTTTCAGAAATCACCCGTGAGAAGCCGGTGTGGATCGCTAGTATATATATAAAGATAATTTCGTTAAGTTTTCCTAATTAAATTTAGTAACCTGTAACAATGCGTTAAATCACCATCATAATTACAACCATTTACATGTCCACAGATGCGCATAGAATTTCCCCAAGCACCCCCCCTCCCCCTCCAGTTATGTATCTAAACCACCTGCATCTACTTTCTATATCCAGCTACCTGTATATCTTACCAGGTCGTCAATCCAACTTATCTACCAATAAATAATTTAAATATACAAATGAATAATTTAATATGTAACAATAATTTAAATTTGACATATAATTGTAATGATAATAATGACAAATTTCATTTAGTTGATATAAATAATTTAATAAAAAAGCTTTGGACAAAAGATAGGTATTACATATCCAAATATAATTTAAGACTGATAGCAAATGTGCTATCTTATTATTTACTTTTTAACTCAGCCAAGTTTTTGGCTATCAAGACTGCTTTTATTGGGCAGGATAATTATTTGACCATTACTTTGGAATCAGTTTCAACTTTCTTTTCTTTTTTATAGGATAAGGGTGACAAACGAGCACACAGTCCACCTAATGGTAAGTGGTTGCTGCGGCCCATAGACATCTACATCTATCCTCTGTTACAAATCAAAATGTAGATGCGTTGTCAGCCGTGAGGACTAAGATGGAATGCCTCATTTCCAGTAAAAAGGGCCTCCGGCCACCTGCACTCACCAAGCGAAACGCAGCTACTTCACGCTGGTTTTCTGTGAGGTCGTGGTACTACCCCGGTTCGAGCCGGCCCATCCGTGCGACAGCAAAAGCTGCCGCGTGGCTGATAATCTGTTTCTTGTGTATGTAAGGCAATGATACCAACTGTCAACAGTGATTTGAACTTAAATTTTGAATAATTGATTTATGCAAGGGCTTAACATCTGTAAAAATATTATCTATACAGGTATACTAGGCCCAGCAATACGTGTTTGATCTAAGAATAAATTAACAAGATTATACGATTAAAACAATGAGCTAAACTTAATACTAATGGAAGAAGTTTCAAGGAGATTGATATTAATATCTCCACATGTTACAACAGACTTGTTCTGTTTACCAAGTCTGAGCAAAACTTCTTCCACCATCCTTTCAAAATAGTCATAAGTAGCACATGGGGGTCTGTAAACACTTACAACAATTAGGTGCTCGAGCTCGACACAAGCCATTTCTACAGTTCGCTCAACAGAGAGGCTCACTATATCCTTACGTTCTTTATATAATAATGATTTATCTGCTAGTATTAAGGAGCCACCACGTAAACTTTTTTCTCTATTGAAGGAACTGACCACCTGGTGATTTCTGAAATTAATCATGAAACTATAATCTTTTAGCCAGTGTTCAGTAATACAAAGGATATGTATGTTGTTACTATTTAAAAACAATTCAACTTCTAATTCTTTGCCCATCATGCCTTGTATATTTTGATGCACCAGGTGTAAACAATTTTTATTACTTATTTGTGGCGCTGCATTTAAAGTTAATTAAAGTCTCATTATTGCTAGAGATTGCCTCTATTGTCGTATTTACTAATTTTAAATTAGTTGGAATTGATTCCAATTTAATGGTCAAATAATTATCCTGCCCAATAAAAGCAGTATTGGTAGCCAAAAACTTGGCTGAGTTAAAAAGTAAATAATAAGATAGCACATTTGCTATCAGTCTTAAATTATATTTGGATAGGTAATACCTATCTTTTGTCCAAAACTTTTTTATTAAATTATTTATATCAACTAAATGAAATTTGTCATTATTATCATTACTATTATATGTCAAATTTAAATTATTGTTACATATAAAATTATTAATTTGTATGTCGAATTTTGACGCAATTTATTAAAGCATTGTTACGTGATACCGAGTAAGATCTATAGAATAAGCTCATCAGTTAAATATAGTTCTGCCTTACACATAACACAAATTTTGTTTCGTAGTCCCACCAAAGTACACACACTTACTATCCAAACTTGACCTTTTCTTAAATCTCAATACGACCCGTACACTTTAGACCATTTCCAAATTAATGTGTACGGATAAGACCCGAATATATTTTATCGTAACGATTTCAGCACTACGCAGTGGTAATTTAAAAGTAAATGAGGCAATTTGTCCTCCCTTGCGATTTTTAGTCCTTAAACAAAAATAAATTGTAAGTCCTCATTATATACTTATAAAATTGACAAAAAATTCCAGTAACCTTATAAGTCCATAACTTCACTTGAGTCTTTACAACAGTGCGCAGAAAGGGATGCATAAATTAAAATATTTGCCGTTACAGTGAGTAAATGAAAGTTAATGGACAAGCAGATTTGTAAACGCAAAGCCGGAACTCTTGCAATGTTAACACTACTGCCGAAATATCAAATAAAAATTGTGACCTCTTTTTAATAAAATAAGCGTGACAAACGAGCACACAGCTCACCTGATCCTAAGGTAAGTGGATGCTGTGGCTAATAGATATATACATCTATCCTATATTTATAATCAAAATGCAGTTGCGTTGCCACCCCTGCGGACTAAGATGGAATGCCTCTTTGCCAGTAAAAAGGGTCTCCGTTTCTCTACACTCACCATAGGAAACACAGCAGCATTGAGCTGCTATTTAACGCTAGTTTTCTTTTAGTGCGTGGTCCTTCTCCGGCTCAGTCAGTGAATGGGTATTCATGCTACAATCCTTAATATAACTGCAGCATGACTCTACGTTAAAACGTACAGCAGCTTCATAGATATGGATATATGGATATATAAATGTGTTCAACATTATAAATGAGGGGTCGGGTGGACAGTGATCCATATATCAGTTGCCCACCCTAGGGTTACCAACCCAAAAACTATTGAAAAGTATGTTTAATTAAATATCATGAAAAACGTTTCATGAAAATATTTTTTTATAGGATATGGGTGACAAACGAGCACACAGTCCACCTGATGGTAAGTGGTTGCTGTGGCCCATAGACATCTACATCTATCTTCGATTACGAATCAAAATGTAGATGCGTTGTCACCCGTGAGGACTAAGATGGATGCCTTGTTCCAGTAAAAAGGGTTTACGGTTCTCTACACTCACCATACGAAACACAGCAGCGTTAAGCTGCTACTTTACGCTGGTATTCTGTTAGAGGGTGGTCCTTCCCGGGTCGACCCAACCAATTCGTGCTACAACCATAATATAGCTGTGTGCATGACTCTACCACGTATTTACTTAATATACTTTTGTTTTGTTTATAGTATTTAGAGATTAAACATTTTTGTTTAATCTCTTAATACTATAAAACAAAAAAAAGTTGCTTCACGCCGTCTGTAGGCTTAGATGTTTTAAACTACGCAACGGATTTTACAATTGGACCTGGTAGGTTGCGTTGTTGTCGAGATCCAGGAATCAACCATGCGAAGCCAGGGCGGATCGCTAGTTTTATTTAATAAAGGTTCATTCCGAAAGCCGCTGGCCGAAATATGGCTCTACTCTAGTTAAAAATTATGATTTATTTAACTTCATCGGCTAAATCTTTTATGGGCCAGACACCCCCTTGGAAAATGACTACTTAGAAAATGTATCAATGGTATTTAACAGGTTTCTGACCCACATAAAATAAAGTATGGACAAATCTTTTCAAGGTATGCACTCTATTTGACGATTTCATAAAACGGTTGCAATCGGGTAATAGATTTGTAAAGTATGTTAAAAAAGATAACTAGTTTCGGTGATGTTAATGCTGATAGTCTTTTGGCTTTTACAGGTTCGTCGGACCCAAAGTGTTAAATAAGAAGAACGGAACTCCCTTAATTTTGACGGCGACGGCGCCGTAGCGCAGTGGTTTAGAGAGTTGCAGCGCTGGGTTGCGGGATCAAACCCCGCGCAAAATATATATTTGTATAGCTTAAAATAACTGTTCCAGGTCTGAATTTTTGTCCTTGTACAATTAATGCTTATGAACTGCCTCTACGATACAGAATAAAATCCTAGTTCGGCAGTCACATTTAAAAAAAAATTAAAAAATAACGAAATCTCTGAATTGATCTCTACTTTTGTTACAAGTATAACTAAATATAATACACTTTAATATGAATATGAATTAATTTAAAAAAAGATGTAACATAACCACTTTGTAAGACATGTATGTCGTGTTTTGTGACGTTCCCTGTAATAAATAGCCTTTATGTTCTCCAGTGGTCTTTTGAAAGTGCCACAGATGATGACGGTTTATTCACGGTCAGATGTGTCCGATTCGTAAAATTATTTAATACCTATGTTCAGTTACTTGTACATTAAGATTTAAAAATAGCGCAATTATAAAACTAAAAATGTAACTTTAAAAGGACTAACAAGTTAAGGCTACCGCACAACTTTTAACAAGTTTGTTCATTAAAAAACTAATATAAAATAGAAAACCGAATGAAAATTGGGAAAACTTTAGCTTCATATATTTAGTCCGCGTCTGATAAATAAGTAAGATTCACAAAAAGGGTAAAAGCTATTTTCTTTTTTATGTTAATTAAAATGATGACCTAAATAAATTGTTATTAATATAAATACCTGATTGAATATAAAATAGTTTTGTTTCCTAGCTAGTTACGTTTGATTGTTAGACCGTTAATACATTTTTCGTTGTACGCTGTGTGTATTTCCATAAATTAGTTTATTGATGTTGAAAAAAATAACACTACGTTCGTACCTACCATAGGTGGCGTCTTACATATTTCATAACCAATATATTGAAGCGAGCGGCGCGCCGCTGGCCAAATACTCAAGGTCGTTCGCATGGAGTAGCCCCTTAATTGATATAATAATCTTTATTTTCCATTTTACATACGGATGGCAATTCTTTTTTTAATTATATTATGTGTCTATACCTAAAGTAGGTTTTGTAGGCAGTGTGGAGTGTCCCCCACTTGATGGAATGACGACCTGGTAAGACATGCAGGATGTCTAAGGATGCAGGTGTCTTAGGACCGTGCTTTGTGGTATTCCTTGGGGGAGCCCTATGTTCAGCATTAGATTTGTGAATTATGACTAATTATTAATTATGTACAATGGCAGAACCTGCATAGTTATTAGGTATATATATTTTTATGCGTATAGTTTTGACAAGCTATAAAGAGTCATGTTTTACTAAGATGGGTCGATTTGTTTTAACGAGAACGGAAGTGTATTAATAACTATGGACCATTAACTTGACTTCAGTTACGTTAATCTATTTTAGGTTACAGTGATCGTTACACATATCTTTAAGATTCCTCCTGTCCTAACATAAATTTGATAGGGATTCTTTTCAATTATTTTAGTTATCCGTCTTTTTTTGGATTAAAAAACCCTATTAACTATTTTTAAATATTACTCGAATTTTTTGGACCGACAAATTACACAGGGGTAAATCTATATGATTTTTGATTGATTTTGGTTTTTCTATGAGTGTGGGAATATTCACTGCTTTAATTTTTATCTTTTCATAGCTTTTTACTTTTTTATAAACTATAAGGTGTACACACATCTTTATACGGTACAGCTAATTTGAAGCCTACCTAGCAACAACGTGTGCCTGGTTCCACTTAGCACGTTATCTGGACGGACGAGTCGATATTTACCAGAAATAGTCTGTGGAACCGAAGAAATACACACGTGTATTCAGGGGTTAACCCGCACGCTGTTCGACAAACCGGGCACCAAACCCGATGGTTGGTTAACGTATGGACGGGTTTATTTAAGGATCGCATACTGGGACCAGTGTTTCTGCCACAGCTAGAGTTACCTAAACTTTATAAATGAACAGTTGGTTGACATTTTAGACGACCTTTCGTTGGATTATTCGAGGGATAAAAACATAACTAAATCCCTGATCACTAAATAAAATTAAAATTTTCTCATCTTAATATAAAATTTTTAAAACTTAATTTATTATTATTGCAAAATTAATTGCCTTAAAGATGCGGTATTCCTTTTGAACACATAAATTTTATATATTTTTGTAACCGATGGATCATTAAGATAAACTCCGAGTGGGGTTTACTCGAGAAAAATATGTAAATTTAAGGATTTTTAACAAAAAATAAAAGCATATAAATAAAAGCATATGGTATAAAATATGCAAATTTTGTAGTCAAGTTTTAGACCTAATTAGATATACATTGTGTAATATTATTTAAGTTGGATGAGTCATGATTAAATCTCATTGTAACGACATTTAAAGTTAAACATTTATTTTATATAAAAGAAATACAGTGTGAGATTCCTGTTGTGATAATATCGCTATTATGAACATATTGTGACCATGAAGGTAAATTTGATGAACATTTATGGTAGGGACAAACTAGTCCCATGTACGCAACGTATGCAATACATAATGACATCTGAACGCTTGATTTTGTATGAATAGCTATACACTAGAGACACACTATGGTAGGGACAGACTAGTCCCACGTATGCAACGTATGCGATGCAACGCTCCTACGTTAGTGTACACACTTGACCTACGTATGCAATGTACGCAATATTGCCAACAAGTAAACTAGCTCTACACCAGATTCAAATTCTAAAACCACCAGAAAACCACAAACAAAAAGCAACCCTACACTCGTAATTCCTAAATTTTTTACTAAATATGTTTTGTTTATTACGAAAGAAAAAATAGGTATACATATTAGTAATTGATTAATTTTATTATTATATTCTATGTAATAAAATATGAAATTTCTATGAAAATAAGCACTCTTTATAAGTATAATTAATAAATCAACAAGTCAACATCTATTTATCTGCCGACTTCCAAAAAGGAGACGGTACTCAATTCGACTGTATGTTTTTTTTATGTGTTTTACCTCATAACTTCTTACTTGGTGAACCGATTTGAATGATTCTTTTTTTATTTGAAAGCTGGTACTTCTCTTGTAGTTCCAAATGAATTTAATCAAGGTCAGACTAATAGTTTTTGAGTTATTCTTAATAACTCATATTGAAGACGACTGTCAAAATTTTTAATTTTAAATTATTATTTCATCAACTGCTGTTTTAAATTAAATCATCTTCTTCAGATGAATCATTTTTGTCGACACTAGCAACTTCGGTTTCAGATTGATATGATTTTTTGTTACAATTTGTTTTACAGCGCTTATAAAAATTTTTTATTTCGTTGCAGCATTTTCCTGCCAACCTCATACCGCAGCTTATTCTTATCATGACAGTTAATGATAATTAAAATATAAATGATTTTTTCATTTAATTTCATTCAATTTCTGTTTTTAATACACATTTTTTTGCTTGTTTTTTATTACAGAGTAATCACAAAAGTCGCTAATAACTCAAATTTCCATTCGACTGGGATGGATCGTCTGACGCACGTCATGTCTGATG
The DNA here is from genome assembly GCA_963668995.1 of Parnassius mnemosyne. NCBI lineage: Eukaryota > Metazoa > Arthropoda > Insecta > Lepidoptera > Papilionidae > Parnassius > Parnassius mnemosyne. The sequence goes on along the minus strand of CAVLGL010000046.1, from coordinate 10,531,635 downwards.
AACCATTTTTGCCTACACAGTTAAATTAAATTCCAATAAAATAACGCAGATATATACTTCGAAACGTATGTTGTTTAACAGTCGAATGATCATCTTTAGTGAAAATTAATTCTACTGACTCACTAGAAAAAAACCACCAGCTGGCGAAATATTGCACCACTAAGAGCAATATTTTTCCACTAAAAGGAGGGTCGACATCACCAGTTCTATTGGAAAACCCACAAAGTTGGAAACACTAGTGGGATTGCGTACGAACATCCCTTCCACCTACCCACACCGAACTAGACATCGCAGATCGACATTGCGTCGGACGCGTAACGCTTAACGAGTGTTGGAGTGTTCGCTGGATTACTGGTAGATTTCTTGGCCGATGTGGTTCCAGAATATAATTAACGTTAATATAAGAAAAAATTACGTAGTAATTGCTATTTTAAAAGTAATATTATTTTATATTAAAATTATACGGCAAATCCTCCTCACAAAGGAGAAACACATTTCCAGCAGTGTACTTTTACGGGAAAATTAATATTACATAAGAATAGACTGTATAGTGACAGTGTTAGAATATTCATTACTCCATATCTTCCCGTGGGTGTCATAAAAGGCGACAGAAACATATTATTACAAGATAAAAAAAATTAAAAACTGTGATTTTCTACACGCCTGCTAAGCGTTTCAGGTACAGAAATTATCCCTTCTATGGGGTAATATATAACATAGGTCCGTGTTCAGCAGTGAACTTTCGATTGACTGTAACAGTAACGGTATGATAACAGTATTTCTATTTTTAAAAATTTCTGTTTTTTGCTTTTACCAATTGCACATGCAGAATTATTTTCTTTGTTAAGGTGACACTAGTCGACATTATTTCCATAGAAATTTCGGAGGGGTTTTACTCCGCTGTTTTACAGTGTACATCCAAAATTAAACATGATATCGTTTTGTCTCATCATTAAATTTGTCTGTACGGAAACGGAATAGTAAAATAAAATGTTATTAAAAAGTTACGAGCTACCAAAGATTCGTTTTTATTGCCAATTTTAACACAACTTTGGGCGTAAATTAGTAATAAAAGAAGTGAAAAATTTCCAAAACAAAGTCGGTACCGACACAACTCAATTATCGAAGAACTCAATAAATTTTATTTGTAATTGATTAATGCAGTGGTTTTTTCATAAAACCCCTTCTTCCAAAGGCCTTTTCGTATTTTTTTACGCGCGCATGTTACTATGAATTATCGTGCATCTCACTGAATAATATCTCCCCCGGTGCGGTGCGGGAGGACGATGCTTACACACACATGCACAGGCGGTGACGCTCGCTTATATTCGAGTTTTATTCGAAACGAAAAGTTTTGCTATTTTGTAATTTGGACGCCAAAGACAAAAGACGGCATGGAAATTGATATAATTGAAAGAGATGATGCGTTTTGGACGACAGACAATATTTTAAAATTTTCGTCTGTAATATAATATAATTATAAAAGTAAAAAAAGTAAAGTCTATATTCGATTACTATATAAAATTGCAACAATTTCATTGGTGCCGACGGGGATCGAACCCGGGTTGCTCGCATAATGTGATACTTACAGCGAGCGCTAACCATCTGAGATACCACGGCTCTCAATGCAAGTGTTATAAATAAATAAAGAATTACAAAACAGGTTAATTATTTATTAGACGACTTTTGCGGCGGACAAACAAAGTATATTATGTGGGATTTTCATAGGTACCTACTGTTATTACCTAGATACCTACAATCTACAATACAACAAAATGTCACAAAACCTCGCCGCGTCGTGGCCACAAAATTGTAAACTTTAGGTAGGTACGTCAGTACTAAGAAAACAATCTTGATGGGTCACTTGTCTTGATAAAAACCTGTGCTTACGTTTAGTGATATTGAGTATATATAAAAAAAGCCAGGTAAGTAAGTATTTTTGAAAACAATTTATAGGTAGGCAGACCAAGTACGATTATTATCTAAATATTATAAATGCGAAAGTTTGGATATTTGGATGGACGGATGAATGGATGTATGTTACTCAATCACGCCAGAACGGCTGAAGGGATCTGGATGATATTTTGCTCAGAGATAGGCTATAGTCTGGAATTTTTTTTTTCAAAAAACCGTTACCCCACACTAGGATTTTCTCCTGTATCATGGAGGCACTTTACAAACATCCAGACCCGGAACAATTATTTGTAGACCATACAAATACTTGTTCGATTGATTCGAACCCGCGGTTCCCAGTACAACAATTCATTGCTAAGCCACTGCGCCACGGAGCTGCCAAATATCATATATGATACCGTTTATTCAGGTATTACGTTGCCGTGGGATAATTATCGAGTTACACACGTTCGAAGCCGAACTCTTGAGTGATTGCTGCATGACCACTCGGGGAAAACTAAACATAATAAAATAAGCAATCTATATTAGGTATATAGAGCCACAGAGGTATACCTAATAATTTCGCGGTTTCACCCGCGTCATCACGTGTCCGAGATGCGTGGCATGACATGACACCTAGTTCAAGCATTTTATAATTGCAATCAAATATTTTATTTGATTGTAATGTATGGAAAAGTTGTCATGATTAATGGAGTACTTTTATCTGTCGGCATAACGGTTTTTTCCAGTTTTAAAGAAAAACGTACACGATACATGAAAAGTGTGTAGGCAAGAAATGATTCTTGATAAATTTGCTATCAACCTCTTATACTTATTAATCAATTAAATTTAAACTTTCAAAATACCATAGCAACGTGAAATGAAAGAGTTCAGAAATAAAGATGTAACTAATCATTGCTACGCTCACCCGGGAGATAGATAAAAGTACTCAATTAATTTTGAATTTATTTTAGCTACTAGCTGTACCCCGCGACTTCGTCCGCGTTTAGTTTAGGGCTTTTGTTGCAAAGACACCTAATAATTTTTCTAAAATTTAAGCAGGCTAAGTTACTTCTTATACTAGTGAAAGTCCCGTCAAAGTCGGTCCAGCCGTTTTGGAAATTAACCGCAACAAACAGACTGACAGACATACAAAAATGTTAAAAATTGTGTTAATGTTATAAGTACCGTATACAGTTTCATACGCAATTAGTAAAAAGCTGTTATTTTGACATTACAAAGAGACACTTCAATTTTATTTATTTGTGTAGATATGATAACGATTGAACTAACGACTAACCTAACCTCGCTCATATAAGCTTTCAATACTGGCTTTTCAGTTCGCACCGGGCTAGGGGTATGCGTTGTTTGCGCGTCAAGCCAAGTAGGTATTGAATTATTTTAATTTTACATTATCTCTTAAACTATGTACTATATAAACATGGTATAAAGTACGAAGTTTTTCTTCATAAAATTGTCTTGATAATGAAGTAACTTTGGTTTGTAAGGTGCCTAATAATTAAATTTTCATTTTTTTTGTCACAAAATGTCTAATTGTGGCTTATATATAAGAAATAGACATATGGTATCGCGGACTTTTTTTAGACGGAGTAAAGATATATTTTTCTAGAACATTGTATTTACGTATCCCGAACCATAACAGCGCTTTTTCTTCTGACTTCCTTAACAAATATAGGCTAGCTGAGATATATAGCCTAATGCTGTATAGCCTATACTATTCAACATGAATCTGGCTATAATATCCAAAAAAAGATTTTTCAAATCGGACTGGTAGTTCCAGAGATTAGCACGTTTAAACAAACAAAAACCCTCTTCTGCTTTATTATATTAGTATAGATGTTGCATCGTGTTCGTGTAACTTCGTTTTCATTCTAACGGTTCGGAACACCGTACGAACAAGACATGCGTGAATACTAGTGTCGATATGCTCATCACTGATACTATCTCTGTCGGGCACGATGCCAGGTGAGACAGCGTGCTTTTTGGCCGCGCCCACCAGCGAGTTCGAGCCCGCGACTTGTGCCACCTTAAGGCTTTAACAGTGGTTGAAATGCCTAAATCTAGGATATTTAAGTAAAAAAATCTCAGTAACTGTTCATTTAATCCACTAGAAAAAATACAGGGTAACAGAAGAAGATTTGGTAAATGTTTTTAATTTAACAAAATTGTATTTTTGGCAACCCCTTATTAGGAAAAAAATATTCAAAGAGTACCTACCTTTGTCATATTTTGCAAAATTTCTCCAAAACGACACAAGCTTTTTAAATAGTTCTTACACTAAAAAAAAGTTCTTAAAATATTAATATTTTTAATTGAGAGTTTTATTTTTATTACCCGTTATATAAGAGAATATATCATTTTTCCCTGAAATTGAATATATTTACGCGAGCGCGCATGCTCCGTCGCCATGTAAGCTCTGTCACAGTCCGTTTTCGGACATCGTCGAGGGTGGACCGCACGTCGGTGTTGGAGCGACTTCGTTCAAATATATATTAGTATTTTAAAAGTTTATACTCAATTATAAATATTTTTATGACTAGAAATACTTAATTTAGTTAATATCAGTACACTGGTAACTGTAAATATTATTTTCTAAATAAATTAATTTTTAAAGTGCCCAAAGAAGAAGAAATTTCGCGGCGACTTTGATTAGTGAAATTGAAAAATGCATTTTTATATAATTTAGATTTTAGATGTAGAACGACGAACATGCTCTCATTACTTAGATTTCGATAGTTTTTAATACTTATGTAATTTTATTGTTGCATATTTTTATTAATTAGTTGATACTGAATTTTATTATTATGTATTACAATAAAACGCTGTTTTTATGAGTATGACTTTATAAAATATTATTGGGGAGGGAAATAAAGATACATATACTTACATTTAGTTACACTGTTATCAAATTAAATCAAACAATTTAAATAAATAAAAGAATGGTGCTTACCTAAGTATAAATAACCATATAAAGACATACTTGGGTTTATGGTTTTTTTTATGTTAGATAAACTATCATCTAAAAAGTGTAAAAAATTTAAATTGGAGAGGGTTTCTCTACGTGATAAAGTTAGAAATGAAGATATTTGCATTAGAACCAGAGTAACTGACAAAGCCCAACGGAATATTACAGTGAAATGGCAATGGGCTAGCTATATAACTTGGAACACAGATAAAAAATAGGAAGAAAGGTCCTCGAGTGGCAACCTCGTACAGGTAAGCGAATTAGTACTCAACTTTTATTCCTCTTCACGTATTCTCATACGCTTTTCTTCACACACACACACACACACACACACACACACACACACACACACACACACACACACACATATATATATATATATATATATATATGTATGTATGTATATAAAAAAATAGTAAAAAAAATTTACCCTGTGAAAGTTTGCATTTAGATATAATTTTTCTAACCAACCATAAAAATATGATGAGAATATGTATATAAGTATAAAGGTTACCTCACACGGGACAGTAATAATATAATATTATATCTTCCATTATCTACGCATGAAAACTTTTAAAAACTCTCTAAAAATCCCGAGGTATGTTCATATTAAGAGTCTGAATAGAGCCACATTGAAATGCATGGGGATCGTTTTGTAATTTCACGTCATTATCGAAAAAAAATTGTACGTATTTCAGGTGTTGGTTTGCAAAACACGATTCCACAAAAATTAACTCAATAGAAAATAATTGCAAAGTTGCTTCTAAAAATACTTAAATTTTCAACGTCAATTTTTTCTTACGTGGTAGAGCCATGCTGCAGCTATATTAGTAGTAGGTATAGTTGTAGCACGAATAGGTTGGCTCGAAAGGGGAAGGGCCACGCTCTCACGGAATAACATGTAAAATAGCAGTTTAACCGTGCTGTGTTTCATATGGTGAGTGTAGAGAACCGGAGAACCTTTCTACGGGAAACGAGGCATTACATCTTACTCCTAACGGGTAACAACGCATTTACATTTTGATACGTAATCGAGAATAGATGTAGATATGTATGGGCCGTAGCAACCACTTACCATCAGGTGGACTGTGTGCTCGTTAGTCACCCTTATTCTATTAAAAAAAACTTTCTGAGATTTTAGTAAAATAATGTTAAGTATTGTAAGCACTCGTACAAATATGTCTCATGTTAATAAAGCTATTGGGCTATTTTGATTTGTAATAAAGTGATTTTACTATATAGGTTAAATAATTTATTTACCTTTCTATATCAAGAACCGTTTTTCTGTCCCCCCTATTGAATTTGACAGTGCTTGCTGCAATTTGGCATCTTTAGATGGATCAGAATCGCGCGCTGATCCGGCTGTTAGATATTGCAAAAATAATCGAAAATATTTATTTTTACTTTCATGGGTAGTCTTCACCTTGTTTTATTTTATTACGGTCAAATAATATTTATTAGGTTATAAAGCAAGTATTTTTGTAAATGTTTTGTATGTAAATGTAAATGTTTTCATTATTTTGTTATTCTATTGTTTACAGTTATTATCACGTCTTAGCTTTACACGAAGAATTACATTAGAAATTCTTGATGGGATGCGATGTAACGCGCATACATTATTTTCATCAAGAACTATAATATATATATTTGTTTTTTTTTTACCAGTAGAGTTTCAACAAAATCTTAAACAAGTTCAATGATTTAAAAAAATGCCAATAATTATATAATTTCAAGTCAGTGTTTTACATTTAAAGATCAGTTATAAAGAGCCAAAGTTCTTATTTTCATTTTGATTAATTTAATTCGAGAGTAAAATTAATGTGAAAGGGCTTTTATCTGCAGTAATAATTTTCATCAAAAATAACATAGAATTATAAAAGTCATATACACGGTCTATCTTACTGAAGGTTATCAATTGTACTACAAAATATTTAAAAGACTATTTCCAGTATAATGACCCGAATATCATCATTAATATTTGGCTGGCACACTTAAAAGTTTTATCACATGGCTAAATGATTGACTTTCATATTATGATAAGGTCATGCTTTTCTATAAAAAGTTGCAAGAAATTTTAAATCACGGCCCTATTGGTTTGTTTTACTTTTTACTTAATTAGTGAAAAACAAGATGGACTGATCTAAAAGTTTACTTTCTTGTGTAAAAAGTGCCATTTAGAATTTTATGCAAATGATAATTAAAGTTTCTAAGTAAATAAGTGTAACATAGCGGCTATTATATTCAATGGTAGCGGCCATCCATATTTGCAAAGCCAGCATCATTTTCTGTACAGAAACCTGCAGTATTGCTCAAGGCACTATAAACAAAGCAGCTGATAAAAATTTTACTCTCATAACTGTTACCAAAACTGTTTCTGCAAATCGTCTTATAGATAATAATAACTATTCCGCCGTGTTAGGTGCAGGAGCTATTATTAGAAGGAGAAGAGGTAAAATTTTGTTTTAGAAATGCACAATCGATATTGTTTTGTCTGCAATTGAGCATAAAATAAAAAATAACTTCAGCCAAATAGCATAACTGGCATTATACTCAGGCCCATCAATTGGTATGGAAAAAAATAATTTTACCAGGTTTCAAAAAGTCAATCAAAATTAAAAAAAAAACCTAAATATTAAAATCAATACATGTATTTATGTATGTCTATACATACGTATAATGATTTATGGCCGCTTAGTAACTGACGGTGACTCACTATAACATCCTACAGTCACGCCGAAATTAAGAGGAGAGAATCACTGTAGAAAAGGTAGTAACTTATTGCGGAAATTTTGTGGTAAAATTAAAAAAAAATTATAAACTTATCCAAATTGATCTCATAATCTAACTTAGTCTAACTTATCCTTATGCGTTACAAAAAAAAAACAAATAATAAAATAGTGAGATGGCGTCAGTTTTCAAGAAGATATAACAAAAGTAAACAAAAAAATATATTTCAAAAAAGTTCAGTATTTAATTGATTATATACCGCTGACACTTAATCACGCTTTTCGAAACGATGCCAGTTGTAAACATATTCTTGTGTGAAAAGACAAAATCTTCTTTTCAAATTTCCGCCGAGTTTTAAGTAGAAGGCCAAATAGGTCACGTGTCAATTTTAATTAAATATATTTTTTATGAAGTGATCTTGACTACGTTTCATCAATTAACCATTAGTAAAATTTAAAACAGGAATTTTACGATTGTGTTTACAAAAAACATTATTAGTTGAACCTTGCAGCTTGTTCATTATTTTTATTATAAATACCTATAAATGTATATATTATTAATAAATAGTTCCCATAATATTTTGGATTATTTTTTATTTTGCCCTATCTGCAATGTTCTACGCTCTATAGAGAATGTGGCGTATGACATGACTGACAATCTCTCGAACGTTTTATCTAGGTACAAACATGTTTTACGTTTTCGTCGCCTCCACATGATATTTTTGTCAGCATAAGGTACCCTTCTATATCTGAAACGAATATAAATATTGCTACAAAGTAAAGTAATAGGCTATACAAGTCCCTCTACTGGGCAAAGGACTCTTTTTGTTATTTCTGAGAGGGTTCTAGGGCAAGGAAATGCCCGCCGTGCTTCCTTAATGCGTGTTGACGAAAATTGCAATTACAAATTTCATTCGTGCTGTCGGCGATCAAACCCGGGAAAATTTACAGCGAACGCTTTGACCCAGGTCTATTAATACGATACAAATAAATACGATTTAACATATATAATAAAAAACTCTTACGTACTTGAAACTTGAACACTTGATAGCTCGTGACGCCTACCGGACAAAGCTACAGCACAATGTAATTGAAGATGCGTAATTGCGACATAATTATCAGTGATGCGTAAGCATAACAGGCAGTATGTCACTTATATAATTGTCATCTCTGCAGTCTATTTATCTTTGCACTTTTATAAGTAATACACGGTGTTGCTAGACGGTGTTGACATCGGCTAAAATCTCTGCGATCGCCGTTTCGTCAAGGTTATTTAGGCTAGTTAAAGCCTTAAAAGTGAAAAATAAATATAAAAAATTGATAAAATTTAGTAACTTCTCAACTGAAGGGATTTGAGCAACTTTTCGAGTGGAACGTGATCATAAATTTTTACACAATATAAACTTGCTCGGTGATATGGAAAAATCATCGAAATTTACTGTCTTCAAGAGATGTTTTGTTGTGACTATTGGAAATCTTTGATATAACGAAAATACTTTATTCGCCTTTTTAACTCGACAACACCTCTTCTTGTTTTATAATAAAAACTGATACATGTAATATATATCTACTCTTAAGTGGATTTTATGGTCCAAAGACTACCCTCGATTAAAAAGCAAAATGATGCGATATTACCCCTGAGGACTAAGGTGGTATGTCTAGTTGCCAGAAAAAAGGTTCGTCGGTTCTCTACACTTACCGTACAAAACACAACACCATTGAGCACCTTTTTAACATTGTTATTTTATGAGGAAATTCACCACATTCTTGCTGCAGCCATTAAATAACTAGAAGGTGGCTCCACCACATTTTGAAGATAGATACATCTTCTCCACAGTTTCCCACTATCCGAGATCTTGTGAGAAAAATCAGCAAGAAAGTCATTAGTAGACTTTTTTCCCAATCAGGTATAATTTAAAATCTCATAAGTATTCTAGATAATCATATAATTCAAATATATTTTGGCCATGGCCATACTTTCTACATGCGCCTTTAATTTATAATACGGCGAACAAGTAATATTCTTCTTCTTCGCTTATATTTCGGTACATCAAGATTTCACATTTATCACGCGTGCTATAGTTATTAACATCACACCTAATATCGAAAGTATGAAAATAATATCTTACATAAATTATATTCTTCAAAATTTTACTTTAAAAACATAAAAACTAACTTCTAAGAACTATCAAGAATAAAGACGGTGCTTATTGTACCTATGAATTTAGGTTTAAAACTTCATAAGGTATTAATGTACTTGGAAATTAGTTTCTTCATTTAGTCTTTGCAAGTTTTATTTTTCTTGAGTGAACTAAGGCACAGGGGTTTGAAAGTACGTAAAACTTTCCTTGGCAGAAAACCCAATAACTGGATTAGGATCCGAGAACTCATGATCAGCCATTGAGTTATATGTACTACGCACTAGAGAAGCCATTCCAAACAAAAATTGTGCCCTACTCTATGTATTCTTGCATGCGCGTTCGTAATAGTCGCGCATGCGCGAAGTCTTTGATATAAAATAAGATAATAATATAAAATAAATATAAGAATTTAATATAAAATATCTTTATTTAATCTAAACAAACTTATTTCTATATAAAATGTAATAATAATTCTTCTTCAATTTACGCAATATTTAGTTTGTACGGATTGCAGTGTAGTTCATTTGAACATCAACATGAACATCAATGTTCGGAATGGCTTCTCTAGTACGTAGTACATATAATTCAATGTGATCAGCAAATCAACGTTTAAGACCACAAAACAAATGAGGCAGTGAAATATAAGCTATATCACAAACTCACGATATCAACATTTAATCATCATCATCATTACATTGAACAGAAGCGAATCAGCAAGAATGCTACAGAAATATCGACATTGTTTTTTTGATCCAATTGTTTTTTTAATTGAAAAAAATGACAACAGTAAAGCTTTATTCTAAAAGAACGTTGCAGCTCATTTCATATTTATTAAGAACAATAAAAACATATTTATTTATTTCATGATATTCCACCAAAATCATAAATGAATTGGTCTCCAAGTTAGTAACCCGGTACAAATGGGGTTGTCGGCTTTGCCAGTAGAAGAGATGAGATTTAAATAATTTCTTAAATCATAGAACATCAACTCCGAACGTCGTTTGTGCCGAACTTTGCCCACTTTTCATATTTATGTTTTGGTGGGATTAGTCTTATCAACGTTAGTTTAATCAATACCAGAAAACTCAGAGGATTTAAATTTAAAGTGCTTTGAGGTTAAAATGTATTTAATTGGTCCCTTGATATGTAAATGGTACCTATTTATATAAGGTCAAGCTGTAATTTAATATTGCCTTAGCTCATGAGACACATTGAAGTTAATTCGATTCTTTTTTATTATTGCACAGAACGCAAGATTTCGACTAAATTCAAGAAAATTATTTCACTATTAAGTGACGATTAACCTTGAAAGAAGGTGACTGTGAACCAATTAGTAATTTAAGGTGAAAAAATACAGTTTATTTGAAGTTTCTTAACATTATCTACATATCTTTTACATTGCCCGCTAATGAACATGGATTACCTTGTTTAACTTGGTAATGCCAGATCATTGATATTAAAAATAATTAAGAAACTTACGAAATAAATAATGATAGTCAAGGTTTTTACGTAAAGGAACCGTGCTATAAGTGTGGCTGCGGAACGAAAGAGTTTTAGAAACTTGTTGTGTTGTGAACTGAATTATTGTATATAATGATTTTCCGCATGTCCTTGACATTGTATCTTATGTATTAGTCGAGAAAAATGTAATGCTGGCCAGTTCTGCTGTGGACTTGTGATGGTTAATAATAGTACTGATAAAATAATGTATACGTGATAATATCTATAATCTATCAGTGAAAACAAGTTGTCCTAGGCTTTTTACTTAATATTATATTTCTATAACACCACGATACAGTAAATTTTTAATTAACTTTCTTAATAATTTTATTTTACATGCTTTTTAGACGTATTCCAACAAAAGGGGAAACTCCACATTTGTGCCGATTTTTCTTTGAGGAGCTCATAACCATGTATATATATTTTTTTATAGAAGAGGGAGCAAACGAGCATACGGCTCACCTGATGATAAGCGACTACCGCCACCCATGAACAACTGCAACACCAGAAAAGGAATAGCAGATGCGTTGCCGGCCTTTTAAAAAGGAGAAGGCTCTTTTCTTGAAGGTCCCTAAGTCGTATCGGTCCAGAAAAATCGCTGATGGTAATCGATTCCACAAGGACGTCGTGCAAGGAAGAAAACATTTTCAAAATCGCACAGTGGTGGACCGCCAATCATCCAGATGGTGTGGATGGTATCGGGAGTTCTGCCGCGATGTGCGTTCGTGAAATATGGCGGCTGGGATTAATCCGCACAATTCCTTAGAGCACTCCCCGTGGTAGATGCGAAAGAAAATGCAAAGGGAAGCAACATCTTTTCGCAGTGCCAATGAATCGAGCCGATCGGAAAGGACTCGGTCGTCGACGATTCGAGCCGCTCTGCGCTGGGTGCGGTCAAGTGGAAGGAGCTGGCACTGGGGAGCCCCTGCCCAGAGATGGGAACAGTATTCCATGTGAGGCTGAACCTGCGCCTTGTAAAGTTGCAGGCAGTGTGCCGGCATGAACTACTGTCCCGCTCTGCTGAGCACGCCAAGCTTTTTAGAGGCTAATTTGGCCTTCTCTTCCACTTGACCACGAAACTGCACGTCAATCTATATGTCGACTCCGAGGATTCCGATACTGGCTGAGGCAAGAAGGGGAGTGCCTTGAAACTGAGGAGATACGACAAAGGGGTTCTTTTTAACGGTAAACGCGCAAACTTGTGTCTTCTGAGGATTAAACTGGACTAGATTTAATCGCCCCCAATCCGAGACTTTGTTCAGCAAAGACTCGACTTCAGACACAAGTCTGTTCCGGTACTCGGCGACGTTTTCCCGAGAAATATTGGCAAGGCCTGTGTATAGAGCATCACCAGTGCTGTCATCCGCATAGTAATGAATGTTACTAGTTAGCAACATATCATTGATATGCAGAAGAAATGGCGTCGGTGATAGCACGCAACCTTGTGGAACACCAGCGTTAATAGGCTTGTAGTCGGAGCACGCACCGTTTACAACGACCTTGATGCTTCGATCTGCAAGGAAGCTGGTGATCCAATTGCACAATTTTTCGGGAACCCCATAGGAAGGGAGCTTCGAAAGAAGCGCTTTGTGCCAAATCCACAGCTGATCGACCCCGACGAAAACCGTATTGCCGGTCACAAATCAGCTGGTGATCCTCAAGGTTCCGCATGAGCTAACAGTTAATAATGGATTCCATTATTTTGGAGAACAAGGGGGTGATGGCGATAGGCCTATAATTGGACGGGTCTGAGCGGTCGCCTTTTTTAGGGATCGAGTGGACAAAAGCTGTCTTCCATGAATTCAGGACTACGCCTTGGGAGTAGTAGTACCGGAAAAGATGCGTTAGGACCGGTGCCAACTCCGGAGCACACGTCCTCAGCACAATTGGGGGGATTCCGTCAGGCCCACTCGACTTCTGGATGTCCAGGGAGAGGAGTGCTTTGCGAACCGTGCGCTGTGAGAACAGCACATCCGGCATGGAGCACTTATACCGCGGTATGGTCGGCGGTGTTTTCCCCCCGTCATCAAGAGTCGAGTTGGAATGTGGAGCCTAAAAGGGAGCCTAAACTGTCGGTTTTGTCTTTTGCGGCATGGGCCAGTGAGTTGTCCTCCCTGTGCAGAGATGGTAGTGATGGCTTACAGAAATTACCTTGAACAGCCTTGGCGAGAGACCAGGATTCACGGGTTTCCGAAGGAAAGCGAACTAGTTTCTCGCCAATTCTGCCTATTTTCTCTGACTTTGCCTTGGCAATAACTCTTTTGAAGGACCTGGAGGCGAAGTTATACTTCTTTTTAAGTGTGCTGGTGTTTACATCCCGGGTCGCCGCAGCCCAGGTTTGATAACACTACTGCTTACTACGTAATGCAGTTTTACAGGAGCGACCAAACCAAGGCTGAGATCTGCCGCCGATGGGAACCACAGATGATGGAATAAATAGTTCCATTACCTGTAGCACCACATCAGTGACAGAGTCAGCAATAGCGCTGGGATTATCCGGCGAGAAGCAAACCCCCGTGGGTAGGATGCAAAGAAAGACCGCATTCCGTCCCAATCCGCCAACCTATAATGCCAAACACGACGGCAACCTGCAGAACGCAACCGCGAGGGAAGCGTGAGTGGCACTACACTCTAGATCAGACAATGGTCCGAAGAGCCGAGAGGGGCATCGAAGGAAACCTGATATCCGTCCGAATGAGAGGTCAGTAGAAGGTCCAATAGGGAAGGTGTATGATCTGCCACATCTGGAATCCGCGTGGGCGAAGTAACCAGTTGTGTCAGATCATATGGAAGGCAAAGTCATAAAGAGATCTCCCCGCATGATCGGTTATACGTGAACCGAGCCATTAGGCGTGGTGGGCGTTAAAATCGCCAAGGATCACGATCTCTGCGTATGGGACCTGTTGTAGCAAGGAATCTGTAGCCATTTCGACGTGGTCGATGAGTCGGTCTGTTTCGGCATTACTGCTATGGGACCTATAGAGGAACCCTTAGATGCGCGGGTGGTCGTCGCTGTCTACGCGTAGCCAAAGGATGGACAGGTCCGAACCTTCAAGACTGCCGAGGCGTCGTGAACAGATGTCCTCTCAGACATACACGCAAACTCCAGCCCGAGGGACAAAGGAATGCTCCAATTTGTACACCGGGCAGAAGAGATACGAAGTATCAGCTGAAGAGGACACCTGCATCACGGTCAGAAAGAGGAAAGCCGGCTTCGCCGTCTCGAGATGGTAGTGGACGGCGTTTAGGTTCGGGTGAAGTCCACTGATGTTGCAGAAATTCACGGATAGCATGGCAGGGGTCACCTTGGTATTGTTGCTCAGTTTGCCCAAAGCAGTTATGTTTTTGAGCGGTATTTTGCCCTCCCCCCCCCCCCCCCCGGCCAGAATTCTGTGAGGTCGTGATACCAAACCGTCTCGAGCTGGCCCATGCGTCTTATAACTCAAAAACAACAGTCTTATTTGCTTAAATGGCTTTATGATACGATAGCTCTTCATAACTCAATCAAATAATAAACAGTCAAAAGGGCACAGCTTTATCGACGCCATTTTGACACTTGATATTAAAGTAAATGTTTTAGCCGATTTTAATATAGTTACTTTTGTGTAAGTTGATTTTCTGAAGTGTTCCTAATTATTGCCAAGGCTTGTTTGCTATTTTTTTCTTAATTTATTAGTTATAGTATACGAATTTGTGTATTTGTCTCTGTCCTCCTCATAATTTTGGTTTATAGGGCGGCAAAGCTTTAGGTGACCATATTACCCTCACGTACCTTATGTATTTTATTGCTGGTTTAACTTAATGTTCCCTTTAATTTTGGGACCTATCATCTCCTAAGGTCCCGGGTTGACTAGAAGAAAATGCCAAAAGGCATTTAGTCCAACCTTTGCAATCATTTTTATTATGGCGTTATAGTCAAAGTGTAGCTAAATAGCTGCTAACTTATAGGTTTGCATAAGAGTATATAACATGCTCAAATTCAATTAAGAAATTTTGAGTGGAATATGTTTTATGCACGGGAATCGGCCACGATGAAGTCAAGTACCTATATTTAGTAATTCTAAATGAGTATTAGCTAGGAGCCTTGCGAAACTTAAGTTTGAAATAAATGTTTACAGCATTTTCTTAAAATTTAGAGTCCGTGCGATTTAAGACGTCATGGAAGTTTTCACTAAATCACGTCTATCTTTTTATTATTTACGGTGATTCAACTGCTTTTTTTACCTTTCGCAGTAAAGATAAAACTAAAACTTGCCTACAGTTATTCTTATCGCCCGACAGTATATATCAAGGAAATACGGAGTGACGAAAAAGTTATCACATAAAATGAAAAGACGTATGCTACATAAATTTCTTTAAACATACACAACTAAAAAAATATATAACAATTAATACATTAGCCGCGGTAGCATTTTTTTCGTTTCAATATTAAATAACATCATGTAAATGCATACAGATATCACCTGATGAATTCTAGAAGGTCAAAGACCCATGCCGTTTCAAGGCGAATATAGGTAGTTTAAAGGTTATCAAACCTAACTACTCAAATAAAGAAAAAATCAAACAAAAACTGCACTTACGGCTAACAATTTAAGGCATAATTTTATGCGCGAAATTAAAAACAAAGGGAACGCACGCTGCAGGCGTATGAAAACAAAGTCAAGCGAAAAATTTACTTAAAATAATGAAGTTAAGGCATAATTCTCTACGCGCAAAGTGACAAGAAATGGGATCGGGTGTTAATATAAATTATTATTTTTCTGGCGCGTGCGACGTTTTGTAAGTCACTTCAGGTCAGTAACCTATATATCAAGGCTGATTTATTTCTTGTCAATATTTTACCCTATTTATTTTGTTTGAAAAATGCATTTTTTATTTTCTTTTATTATTGTTTATTTTATTATTTTAACAGACATATATCAACTTGTATTAACTGCTGTGCTATTTAACGTGATAACCTCGGCGCCACCCAGTATACTACTCTTAAAGCTGCCAATTTTAGCAACTATAAGGTAGCTGTGCTTTATGTAAGTTATGTGGCATGAGAGAAAAGTAAACTTAATATTATACTAAGATTTTTTTACGTACTTTAAACAAGTTATATTTGATTTGATAACATTTAACAATGGAATTTATTTATTTAAACTTTTGTTGCACAAAAATTTACAAAGGTGAATTGTCATTCCAAAACTGCATGCAGTTTACTTGTTGGCTGCATCTTGTCTGCATTTCTGTTTGTATGCTTTGTAATTTACGGCCACTAACAATACAAATTTTGTTTTGCCTCAACATTTTAAATAATTATACATACTCATTTTTGCCGTAGTTTTAAATAATTATACATACTCATTTATGCCGTGTAGTGGCGGTCAAGAATATCCACTACCCCATATCCTCCCGTGGGTGTCGTAAAAGGCGACAAAGGGAAACAGCCAGGAGATGGGCAGCAGCATCTTCCTGATAATAGCCAAATGACAATAAAAAAACTGCGGTTGCCAACCCGCTCGCCAAGCGTGGCAACTATGGCAAATACCCCCCAATGATGAGAGCAACAAAAAAACGGCCCCCAGTCCCCGGCGGCCCCGCTATTCCTGGCTACGGTGGCGACCATGGTAACGGCGGGGCAGGGGGTGCTAAGAATCTCCGGTGGAGGTTCGGTTGCCACCTTAGACGACTCGACCTGGCAACGTACAACGCACGCACCCTGAGGACTGACGAGAAGATCGTGGAGCTGGAAGAAGAGATAGACAAGTTGCGCTGGCATATTATAGGATTATCTGAAGTCCGAAGAGAGGGGGAGGACACGGTAATCCTCGAATCCGGCAACTTGCTCTATCACCGGGAGGGCGACCATCTGTCCCAAGGAGGTGTCGGATTTATCGTCCACAAGTCTCTCGTTAACAACGTTGTAAAAATCGGGAGTGTGTCGACGAGGGTTGTGTACCTTATACTGAGAATCACCAAACGGTATTCGCTGAAGGTCATACAGGTTTACGCACCAACCTCGGCACACCCCGATGAGGAGGTGGAGGAAATGTATGAGGATATCTCTAGAGCCATGCATTCCTCCAAAACCCAATATACGGTGTTAATGGGAGACTTCAATGCAAAACTAGGCACAAGAGAGAACGGTGAGCTGAAAGTAGGGAAATTTGGAATAGGGCAACGGAACCCAAGGGGCCAGCAGCTGGCCGACTTCATGGAGAAAGAGGGACTCTTTATGATGAACTCTTTCTTCCAGAAGCGGCCCCACAGGAAGTGGACCTGGTCAAGCCCCGACGGTTTCACAAAAAATGAGATTGACTTCATTATGACGACCAGACGACAACTGTTCAGTGATGTCTCCGTGATCGCGAGGGTGAAAACTGGTAGCGATCACCGAATGGTTAGAGGCACACTGAACCTAAACGTTAAGTTGGAGAGGTCTCGTCTAATGAAGTCAACGCTCCGTCCCCCTCGTGCTCTGTTTCAAAGTCCCGAAACCTTTCAGCTCGAGTTACAAAACCGTTTTCAGTGCCTAGAAGACTGCAATGAAGTGGACGATATGAATGACAAGCTCGTGGAAACTGTCCATGCGGTTGGAGCTAAGTTCTGCAAGACTCGCCGCAGAAGAACACAAAAACTCTCCGATCACACTCTTAATCTCATGGCTGTTAGACGGGAGATGAAGCTACATTCTTCAACAGACTTGACAGCATACAGGCATCTGAACAGACAGATCTCCAAATGCATGCGGCGGGACTTACGCAACTTCAATACAGCTCGTATTGAAGAAGCGATCGAGCGGAACCAAGGCTCCAAAGTCTTTGCCAGAGATCTGTCTGCCAGAAAGAGCCAACTGTCAAAGCTGAAGACAGAGTGTGGCAGCATCGTTTCCGGGACACCTGAGATTTTGAGTGAGATTGAGAGGTTCTATGGGCAGCTGTACACATCATCGTTGGAGCCACACGCAAGTGTGAGTAACGATCCAAGAGCGAGTCTCATCCGACACCATTCCGAAGATATCCCGGATGTCAGTCTGAGCGAGATTAGAATGGCTCTCCAGCACCTTAAAAACGGTAAGGCCCCAGGCGAGGATGGAATAACAGCGGAGCTTCTGAAAGCGGGTGGAAGACCGGTACTTGAAGTCCTTCAGAAGCTCTTTAATTCCGTCCTCCATGGTGGCATTACACCGGAGGCGTGGAGCAGAAGTGCGGTGGTCTTGTTCTTCAAGAAAGGTGACAACGCTCTCTTGAACAGACTACAGACCGATTTCCCTTCTGAGCCGCGTCTACGTGCTGTTTTCGAGAGTCATTACGAATCGTCTCGCGCGCAGACTTGACGACTTCCAGCCTCCCGAACAAGCCGGTTTCCGAAAGGGCTTTAGCACCATAGACCACATACATACCCTTCGGCAAGTTGTACAGAAGTCCGAAGAGTACAATTTGCCACTATGTCTGGCGTATGTGGACTATGAGAAAGCCTTTGATTCTGTCGAAATTTGGGCGGTGCTGCAGTCCCTTCAGCGGTGCCAAGTTGACTGTCGGTATATCGAAGTGTTGAAGTGCTTGTACAGTAGGGCTACGATGGCTATCCGAGTACAGAACCAGAGTACGAAACCTATCCAATTGCAGAGAGGTGTAAGACAGGGTGACGTCATATCCCCGAAACTCTTCACCGCTGCATTGGAAGACGTTTTCAAGCTTCTGGACTGGAAAGGATACGGTATCAACATCAATGGCGAGTACATCACTCACCTTCGATTTGCCGACGATATAGTCCTTATGGCAGAATCGCTGGAGGACCTAAGCACTATGCTCAATGACCTCAATAGTGTTTCCCAACGGATAGGTCTTAAGATGAACATGGACAAAACTAAGATCATGTTTAATGTCCATGTCACACCTATGCCGATAGTTGTTGGGAACACTAAGCTCGAAGTTGTTGACGAGTATGTTTACCTGGGACAAATAGTCCGACTGGGTAAGCCCAACTTCGACCGAGAGGTCAATCGACGGATTCAACTCGGCTGGGCAGCGTTCGGGAAGCTACGACACATCTTCTCGTCAGACATACCTCAAAACCTTAAAACGAAATTGTACAACCAGTGCGTGTTGCCAGTGATGACTTACGGAACTGAGACGTGGTCCTTCACTGCTGGCCGTATGAGGAAGCTCAAGGTCGCTCAGCGAGCTATGGAGAGGGCTATGCTCGGAGTTTCTCTGCGTGATAAACTTAGGAATGAGGATATCCGCAGTAGAACCAGAGTGACCGACATAGCCCAACGGATTAGTAAGCTGAAGTGGCAGTGGGCCGGCCATATAGCTCGAAGAACCGACAACCGATGGGGAAGAAAGGTTCTCGAGTGGCAGCCTCGTACCGGTAGGCGAAGTGTAGGGCGTCCCCCCACGAGATGGAGTGACGACCTGGTAAGACATGCAGGAAGTCGATGGATGCAGGTGGCTCAGGACCGTGTTTTGTGGCATTCTTTGGGGGAGGCCTATGTTCAGCAGTGGACTTGTGAAGGGCTGTAATGATGATGATGATGATGACTCATTTTTCTATATAATATTGAATTCCTGAAGTATTACTAAGTAATTTGTTATCTTGGGCGAAGCCGATAGCGACAACATGTACAAAATTATTTAGTATCTACAGGTTGTCGCTTGTTGTTAGTCTTTGGCAATAGGCCAAATGTGTACACAACGTACATAAAATGTTTGCTGCATTGGGTTGTTTAGGGTCTCCTATAAATAAGTCAGTAAAGTTATGGGGTAACGAATATAAATTATTATATTAATTATGATATTTATTGCAATAATTATAATATTATGAATCTGATTTTACTTTAATATTTTATACGATTTTTGCGTGATTAAGATCGACAAAATATTTTCTTGTCATTTTTCTTCCGTAAAAGTACGCTGCTTAACACGGACTTGTTTCGTTTGAGCGAGAATTTGCCTAATCGTCACGCTTGTCAGATGTATTGACGATCACAGGATCAAAAGTCTAGTACTTTTGACGCTGCTGCGGGTCTCCGGTCTGAGTATTTCAGGTCTGGTCTAAGCGAGAGGATTTTACCGCCATCTTTCGTTAACTATCTTATTAAAAAAAGTTGTATAAAATATTTCCTCAATATTTCCTATTGGGCGAAATAAGGC
The DNA here is from genome assembly GCA_963668995.1 of Parnassius mnemosyne. NCBI lineage: Eukaryota > Metazoa > Arthropoda > Insecta > Lepidoptera > Papilionidae > Parnassius > Parnassius mnemosyne. Next base: position 10,511,246 of record CAVLGL010000046.1, on the reverse strand, counting down.
AAATTCAATTTAGACGCCACTACACGGACTGCAAAAATATTTTATTGCACTCTAGTTTTGTAGAAATTCGTTACGGTAACACATTTGTGTGTGAAATTACCCTAGTTCTCGTATAGGTTATAAAATATTGGGTTTAAATAAAAATATCAGTTTACTGTTTTAGTACCACTTTTTGCTTTTTTCGCGTAGTAATAGCGTAACAATTTGATATAATACTATGATTTAAACGAATTGTATTAAATATCGTCCAGGAGGAATCGGCGCATTACTACCGATAATTTTTTCACCTCAATTTTTTTGCGATTCTGTTCAAATTGCCTAACTAATGATATATGTAAATGCAAGTTGCCAAGGGCAACTCGGTGCCATATTGTTTAAACCGATTTTTTTCCAATTGAAAGGAATGGTTATTTATCTCTATCCCGTACATAGAAGACAAAATACGAATAAAACGATATGAATTTTTTCGATGAAGTTAGTATTTTCAGAGTTATTAATTTTTAAAGGTTTGAAAAATCCTGAATTCGGCTACTTTTGACTCATTTAAAATATATAAAAAATTTTAGAGGCATTCCATCTTAGTCCTCACGGGTGACAACGCATCTACATCTTGAGTCTTTATTGAGGATAGATGTAGATGTCTATGGGTCACAGTAACCACTTACCATCAGGTGGACTGTGTGCTCGTTTGTCACCCGATCCTATAAAAAAATATATAAAGAAAGATAATAAAATATTAAATATAATGATTTCTTACATTTACGCCAACACTACACATTGAAATAAAACTACCCGTAGAATATGCCGTATCACTCAGACACTGACTTACATATGGCTACCTATTGTGGAAGGAGGAGCTCTACAAGCAAGTAGATGGAGTGGCGATGGGCTAACCTTTATCTCCCATTGTTGCCGATATATTCATGGAGGACTTTGAGGAGAAAGCCCTGCTTACTTCTCCCGTAAACCCAAGATTCTACAAGCGGTACGTAGACGACTCTTTCATAATTCTACCTTTAGATAAAGTAACTGCATTTTAAGACCATCTTTACTTCTTAAATTCTAAAATTCAGTTCACAATGGAGTTAGAGGCAAACAATTCTTTAGCTTTTCTAGATGTGTTAGTAATTCAGAATCCTGATAACACCTTGAGCCACACTGTGTATAGAAAAAAGACCCATACAGATAGATATTTAAACGGTGATTCTCACCACCATCCTTCACAGTTAGCTACCGTGGGTAAATCTTTGTTTCAGAGAGCACGAGGGATCTGTGACAGTAAACACCTGGCCGCCGAGCTCCAACATGTCAAGCAAGTTTTGCACGACAATAAGCTTCGGGTCCCGCACCTACATTACAGTGAACGAGTGAAGACGGCCACAGTCGAGCGAAGTGCCTGCTGTACTGCCATATGTCAGAGGTGTCACTGACAAGATTGGCTACATCTTGAAGCGTGCTTCCATTAAAACATATTTCAAGCCGCCGGAGAAGATCAATCAGTTTTTACCATCAGTCAAGTGTAATATTCCTGTGCAAGATGCAGGAGTGTACAAGCTGGATTGTGAATATGGTCTCTCTTATATAGGACAAACTAAAAGATCCATAAAAACCCGCGTTAAAGAACACATAGCTGATGTGAAGTATAGACGCTCCGGGAAGTCTGCAGTCTGTGAACAGGTACAGGATCACCTCTGTCACTACATTAGATTTGATAGGGTACAAATTATCGCTAAAGAACACCGATTCCTTCCAAGGATGATTCGCGAGGCTATTGAAATCAAAAAACATCCTGATTTCAATAGAGGAGGTGGCTGGGTGCTACCATCTGCTATGTGCTTGAATGTGAATATAGTATCTCTTATATAGGACAAACTAAAAGATCCATAAAAACACGCGTTTAATAACACATAGCTCTGTGAACACGCACAGAATCACCTCTGTCACTACATTAGATTTGATAGGGTACAAATTCTCGCTAAATAACACCGATTTCTTACAAGGATGATTCGCGAGGCTATTGAAATAATAAAATATCATGCTTTCAATACAGAACATGGCTGGGTGGTTTAATCTGCTTGGGATCCCATAATTAATAAAATTAAATCCCAACCCAAGCATACAACTGTAAGACTTCAAGATACACTGTAAGTTCATATTGCGTAGATTGGCACAAAAATTAATAATTTTTAATCTGGAGGTAGCCGTGGTTAACGAGGACATTAGGACGTTATACACCTCAATCCCCCTCGTGACCATGGGTGCTGTAAAGTGCTTGAAACGTCGGGAATGTAAAAAAAGTTAATATACGCGATAAAATTCGTAAAATTAGATTTTTTAAATATTAAATATTTCTTTATATTCTATAGACAAGAAAGAGTTAATAATATCCTTAAGGGAGAATAAAAAAAAACAGTTTTTATACTTTTCTTTATTTATTTTTAATCAGTCAAAAGTATCTAAATTAGGGATTATTCAAACATTTAAAAATTCATAAAACCCTTAACTTTATCGTAATATATATCATAGGACCTTTTTCGTATTTATCAAAGAATATAAAAAAATGTCCCTTTTAAAAACAATAATTTCTTCCAATTGAAAAAAAATGGTTTAAACAATGTGGCACCGAGTTGCCCCATGACAACATGCATTTATATCATCAGTAGGACAATTTGAAGAGAATCGCATAAAAATTGAGGTGGAATAGTTTTCGGTACTCATGCGCCGATTTCTCCTGAACTAATATGATAATTATATTATTTGTTCAGGCATTAATATTTCGTTTTCTGAAGAATCAAATTATTAATTTCTGGGGATATTACGACTAATATCAGAAGAACCACATTCCCACCGGTTAATGAAATGAGGGTCATTTTTTTTCAATCCTCATATAAAATTTATTCATAGTATAGTTAAAAATACAACACAAACAATTAAAATAACGGCTATACGAATAAAATAGTTCAAATTTATTACTTATATTTTAATTTATTTGATGGATAACTTTTACCTGACGATTGAAAAATTGGTATATATAATATAAAAAAAATTCAGCTTCGTACTGCCGCATTTATAATAATAGTTTATAAGAGCGTGACCATTTACTAATGGAGCCGATACACTGACCTCTATACAAGTACGCTGGACTGGCTATGCCATACAAAATGCTTTTACCGATTTGAAGTGCCCTCATTCCGTATCGGGAACTAAATTTGACAAAATATGCTATAATAATAAGTCTGTTGTATTATTTGAATCGTATCTCTGTACTTTGAATTATAAAACTAAAAATGAAAGTATTTCATGTGGTTTGATTATGTTTAATTTCACTTCTGCTGTCAGCGCCAAAATGGCGAAAATCAAATCACCTCATGATGTCACGGTGTAGAGCCAGTCCATGTATTACGTTGCCAGAATATATTGAGGTGTTACTTTATCTCATCAAATAATGTTACTAACAAGTTTATTCTAAACATTCAAAAGATTTGGGGTAAACCGCTTATTAAATAAAACAAATACACAAAATTTTAGAAATGTTTCAAATTTTTTTGTATCAAAATTACTATGACAATACAAATATTTTTTATTCCTCAGGGAAGATAATCCCGTCAAATTTTACCACTAATCTATTAACTGTACGACTAAATATAAGAAATTTTTTTTTGTTATAACCGATGTAAATTAATACAATATAATAAATATAAAACAAAAAAAAAGATAGAATAGGTATAATCACATAATTAAGACTTCATTTTTTAATTTACCTGGTACGGTTAATATAGCTTTAAAAAATATAAAAAATAAATATAATCCTCAGCCTAGAACAGGTCTCGTTCTAGCAAGGGAAGTGTCGGTCCCCCAATAGACGTAGTGAGGACCTGTAAAGTGATGCAGAAAGTTAAAGTAATGAAGGGCTATTATAATGATGATTATGATATTTAAAATAACTCTTTGTAGGTTATCTCTTATTCATATTTCAAAACAATTAGACACCATTAATATCACATCATCATCATCATCATCATCATCATTACAGCCCTTCACAAGTCCACTGCTGAACATAGGCCTCCCCCAAAGAATGCCACAAAGCACGGTCCTGAGCCACCTGCATGCATCGACTTCCTGCATGTCTTACCAGGTCGTCACTCCATCTCTTGGGGGGACGCCCTACACTTCGCCTACCGGTACGAGGCTACCACTCGAGAACCTTTCTTCCACATCGGATGTCGGTTCTTCGAGCTATATGGCCGGCCCACTGCCACTTCAGCTTACTAATCCGTTGGGCTATGTCGGTCACTCTGGTTCTACTGCGGATATCCTCATTCCTAAGTTTATCACGCAGAGAAACTCCGAGCATAGCCCTATCCATAGCTCGCTGAGCGACCTTGAGCTTCCTCATACGGCCAGCAGTGAAGGACCACGTCTCAGTTCCGTAAGTCATCACTGGCAACATGCACTGGTTGTACAATTTCGTTTTAAGGTTTTGAGGTATGTCTGACGAGAAGATGTGTCGTAGCTTCCCGAACGCTGCCCAGCCAAGTTTAATCCGTCGATTGACCTCTCGGTCGAAGTTGGACTTACCTAGTCGGACTATTTGTCCCAGGTAAACATACTCGTCAACAACTTCGAGCTTAGTGCTCCCAACAACTACCGGCATAGGTGTGACATGGACATTAAACATGATCTTTGTTTTGTCCATGTTCATCTTAAGACCTATCCGTTGGGAAACACTATTGAGGTCATTGAGCACAGTGCTTAGGTCCTCCAGCGATTCTGCCATAAGGACTATATCGTCGGCAAATCGAAGGTGAGTGATGTACTCGCCATTGATGTTGATACCGTATCCTTTCCAGTTCAGAAGCTTGAAAACGTCTTCCAATGCAGCGGTGAAGAGTTTCGGGGATATGACGTCACCCTGTCTTACACCTCTCTGCAATTGGATTGGTTTCGTACCCTGGTTCTGTACTCGGATAGCCATCGTAGCCCTACTGTACAAGCACTTCAACACTTCGATATACCGACAGTCAACTTGGCATCGCTGAAGGGACTGCAGCACCGCCCAAATTTCGACGGAATCAAAGGCTTTCTCATAGTCCACATACGCCAGACATAGTGCCAAATTGTACTCTTCGGACTTCTGTACAACTTGCCGAAGGGTATGCATGTGGTCTATGGTGCTAAAGCCCTTTCGGAAACCGGCTTGTTCGGGAGGCTGGAAGTCGTCAAGTCTGCGCGCGAGACCATTCGTAATGACTCTCGAAAACAGCACGTAGACGCGGCTCAGAAGGGAAATCGGTCTGTAGTTCTTCAAGAGAGCGTAGCGTTGTAATATCACATCACAAATATTTTTTTAACTATTGGCAACGCTTGGTTACTACCACAACTTGTTATGTTACACACGTGTTGTACATGTTATGTAATGATAACAAAGCTAATGAAGGTAAAGCACCTGACATATCTCAACAAAATCTCCAACTCAATCTCCATCTATAAATAATGTACCTTTTTATTTTTTAGTTAAGTCTAGCAAAGCATGTTAAATATATGTTTATAAACAAACCATTTCCTTCTTATTAAAGATATTTCTTCTTTGATCATCATGATCATTGTCATCAATAATATTAAAGTACTTTAGTGGACATCAGTGGCTAAACAATGGTTTCTTCCAAAGGAATGTCACTAAACACGGTCTCGAGCCACCTGCATCCACCAACTTCTATTTACATAATTTACAGTTTTTTTGCAATCTGTGGTAGCTCAGATGGTTAGCGCTTTCTGTAAGCTTCACAGTACTCGAGCAACCCAGGTTCGATCCCCGCCGGCACCAATGAAATTGGTAATTGCAATTTTGAGTGCTGATTTACCGCCTGCAACTTTACAAGGCGCAGGTTCGGCCGCACATGGAATACTGTTTCCATTTCTGGACAGGGGCACCCCAGTACCAGCTCCTTCCACTTGACCGCATCCAGCGCAGAGCGGCTCGAATCGTCGACGACCGAGTCCTTTCCGTTCGGCTCGATTCATTGGCACTGCAAAGAGATGTTGCATCCCTTTGCATTTTCTTTCGCATCTACCACGGGGAGTGCTCTGAGGAATTGTTCGGATTAATCCCCGCCGCCAAATTTCAAGAACGCAAATCGCGGCAGAACTCCCGATACCATCCACACCATCTAGATGGTTGGCGGTCCACCACTGTGCGATTTAGAAGATGTTTTCTTCCTCGCACGACTTCCTTGTGGAATCGATTACCATCAGCGATTTTCCGGCCCGATACGACTTAGGAACCTTCAAGAAAAGAGCGTATTCCTTTTTAAAAGGCCGGCAACGCATCTGCGATTCCCTCCTTGGTGTTGCAGCTGTTTATGGGCGGCGGTAGTCACTTACCATCAGGTGAGCCGCATGCTCGTTTGCCCCCTCTGCAATAAAAAAAACGTGCTCGGCGTTGACGGAAAACATTGTGAGGAAACTTGCATGTCTGAGAAATAAGAAAAAAAATATTTCGAAGACAGTGAAGTTCGCCAACAAGCATTGGGGCTCTCAGAAATGAGAGGTGGCCTGTGCCCAGCAGTGGGATGTAAGTAGGCTGCAACTTTACTTTACTTTTTATTATAGAATGAGGGTGCATGTAACAGGCCTCTCCCATATTAGAGAGGATGTGCTATGTTCGCCACAAGTGACAGTCAGGTTATGAATCTTAATTTTAACCTTCACAGTTCGGTCTGAAAGACATTATTTATGTCCTCCAGACCGAATTTCTGTTACGGCGGCCAGCTCAACGGAGACTAACCATCCACCCAGGATAGGATTGTAGTGCCTAAGTGCAAGCACAGGTGCACTCTATTTCCTCACTTTCAAAGTCCGATGGGACGGTACCGCACGACCGGAGAGAGATCAGGCGCAGAAACAATAGCTTGACGTGCTTTCCGAGGCACGGTGGTAAAACACCGCTAAATTCCTGACTCCGGGCAGGTACTGAAAATTTCTTGATGGAAAAGCTCAAGAACTTATTGTTTTTTGTCCCGAACCGGGGTTCGAACCCGGGACCTCATGATCAGCAGTCACACTTCTATAACCGCTAGACCACCAACAAGGCAGTCAGTCAAAACCTATTTATTACATTATATACACGTTATTCGAAGGGGAAGACAATCCTGACAAACTATTCCGATTTAAAACCCTCACGTCAGGCACCTAGAGGGGTACACAGAGATTACTGACTTTCACACAATCCTGATACACTTCTCTTGCTCCTTTCATATCCTTATATCTACGTATATATGTTCGTCGGTTAAGGTTGCACTTAATTTGGCCTATCTGCTATATGTCGAAAATTCGGTCAATAAACTTCCATCTAGGGTGACCCTAGTCAACTAGTACTTCTGAGTAGCAGACTCATTTCTGCAACATTATTTAGCTGTTATTCATCATCCATTGTTTCTGCTTGTACAAACCACTGATATAAATAATTGTTTATAAATATCCTTTTAAATTGAATAAAGCTTTTCTATTAAATCATCGAAATAAACATTAACATTAAATGTATATTTCGATTTTTTATTTCGAGTGATTAAGCGAATGTTCACAAAAATATACGTCGGCGTACGTATATTTTTGTATACATCAAATTGAACAAAAGATGCACGAACTTTCAAGTTGCAACTCAGTGCACGTATAACTTCCCAACCTTTTTCACTGGTACGTGACATCACGCCGAGGACTTATCCGTAGGTTAAACAAGATGACAGTCACGTTTTTTCCTTAGATCAATTCATTCATTTGAATTCTGCTTTAAACGACTAGTACTCGTGTTTATTGAATTGTTGAACTTTAGAATGTAAAATTTCTCCAGTTGCCAAACGTAAACATTTTTTTTTATATATAGAAGTAAGGTGAGTACAAATCTCATTTGATGATAAGAGAGTGTTATCGATAGATACATCTAAATCTGAATGAAGATGCGTCGTCCCTGACTAAGGTTGAATAATTCGTTATCATTAAAAAGCCTCTAGAGTTACATCACTCTTTCTGCAAGTTCTTTCCCTGGAGTGGCTGACCAATCTAAATAGCTTTATACATAATAAAATAAGTAAAGTTTTATTTTTAATCGTCTTTATTTTAATTACTTGACGCTTTTTAGTCGACTTAGTAATATCAAAAGCTCAAGGTAATAACTACTTAGAATGTTGTTTATAAAGTTGCATTAAAATTTCAACGCTTATTTTTCACCCTTACGCGTATTAGCCCTTTTTACTGGAAATTAGGCATTCTATCTTAGTCCTCAGCGGTGACAAAGCAACTGCATTTTTATTGTCAATTGAGGATAGATGTGGATGTCTATGGGCTACAGCATCCATTTACTATCAGGTGAACTGTGTGATCGTTTTTCACACTTGTTCTAGAAAATATTTTTTTTTAAATAAACAACCACCATTGAGGCATAACTTTTTTTTTATAAAAAAGAATTATAAAAATTTGTTTAGTATTGGTGACCATATCGCATAACCAATGCAAAAATAAATACGGTTCAATTGAGAACATCTTCCTTTTTTAAAGCCGGTTAAAAATAATATGTATGTTTTGATATACATGAAAAGCAATATTTTATATCACTTTAATATCATAAATATTTTTCTTATTATAATAAACATATTTGTGTAAAATGTTAAGACGATTTCAAAAAGAACACAGTTTTCAGATAAATAAAAAAAAATCCCATTTTTAAGCCAGCCGCACAATCTGCTAATCGTTTCCGCACTATCTCCAAGTGAATGGGCCCTTTCTATATATGGTGCGTAGTTTTCAGAGCACTGTTCTTTATTACTACCACTCATTATGAAAAATAAAATCCAGGTTAATGATCTGACCTTACGAAGACAAAAGTAATTTTTTTTTGCGAAGTTAAGTTAAATTTTTGATGTCCTCATTAAAACGAAAAATGAATAATAATAAATGTGCCCATGGTTCGACACGGAGTGGTCGCTCTTACATGACTCCCGCGAACCGATGGGGAACAAACTTTCTAGAGCGGCAGCTTCGTACCGGCACGGCATGCAGAATTCGGACGGTAGGTACCCTATTAGATTTTCTGTTTCTTGTGTATGTAAGGCAATGATACCAACTGTCCACAATGATCTGAACTTAAATTCTGAATAATTGATTTATGCAAGGGCATAACATCTGTAAAAATATTATCTATACGGATCGCACTAGGCCCAGCATTACGTGTTGGTTCTAAGAATAAATTAACAAGATTATACGATTTATACAATGAGCTAAACTATTAAGTTATAGTATACAGTATATAGTATAATTAGTATTAACTAATGGAAGAAGTTTCAAGGAGATTGAAACAGAAACAGAAACAGAAACTTTTTTATTCAATATAGATTATAAATAATACTTATTGAAAGTCACTCTTTTGTTTGATTACCACTGGTTCGGAGAAAACCTCTGTCCTGGGAAGAACCAGCAAGAAACCCAGCGGGACTTTTTTTTTTTAAATAACAGCTTACAATCATTGATGTTAAAGTCTCGACATATTACAACACACTTGTTCTGTTTACTAAGTTTGAGCAAAACTTCTTCCACAATCCTTTCAAATAGTCATAAGTAGCACATGGGGGTCTGTAAACACTTACAACAATGAGGTGCTCGAGCTTGACACAAGCCATTTCTACAGTTCGCTCAACAGAGAGGCTCACTATATCCTTACGTTCTTTATATAATAATGATTTATCTGCTAGTATTAAGGAGCCACCACGTAAACTTTTTTCTCTATTGAAGGAACTGATCACCTGGTAATTTCTGAAATTAAACATGAAATTATAATCTTTTGGCCAATGTTCAGTAATACAAAGGATATGTATGTTGTTACTATTTAGAAACATTTCAACTTCTAATTCTTTGCCCATCATGCCTTGTATATTTTGATGCACCAGGTGTAAACAATTTTTATTACTTATTTGTGGGCTGCATTCAAAGTTAATTTAAACTCTTATTATTGCTAGAGATTGCCTCTATTGTCGCATTTACTAATTTAAATTAGTTGGAACTGATTCTAAATTAATGGTCAAATAATTATCCTGCCCAATAAAAGCAGTCTTGGTAGCCAAAAACTTGGCTGAGTTAAAAAGTAAATAATAAGATAGCACATTTGCTATCAGTATTAAATTATATTTGGATAGGTAATACCTATCTTTTGTCCAAAACTTTTTTATTAAATTATTTAGATCAACTAAATGAAATTTGTCATTATTTTCATTACAATTATATGTCAAATTTAAATTATTGTTACATATTAAATTATTCATTTGTATATTTAAATATTTAAATTGGTTATTGGGGGATAAGATGGATTGACAACCTGGTAAGATATACAGGTAGCTGCATATAGAAAATAGATGCAGGTGGTTTAGAACCGTGCTTTGTGTCATAACTGGAGGGGGGGGGGGAGCTTGGGGAAATTCTATGCGCATCTGTGGACATGTGAACGGTTGTAATTATGATGGTGACTTAACGCATTGTTACAGGTTACTAAATTTAATTAGGAAAACTTAACGTAATTATCTTTATATATATATATATATATATATATATATATATATATATATATATGTATATATATATATATATTACAAATTTAATATATATATACATATATACTAGCAATCTAGCAATCCACGCCGGCTTCTCACGGGTGATTTCTGAAACTCGACCATTACCGAATCCCATTTTAAATCAAAATCCTCAAGTAACCCACTCACAAAAACACAAAAATTGAACAAAATAAGTCGAGCCATCTTCGAGTCTTAGCAAGACTAACGGACACAGCGATTGATTTTATATATAGAATTATTCTGTATGTGTGTTTCTCGCTGAACGCCTCCTACACGGTTAGACCAATCTTGATGATTGTTTTTGTGTGCTGGATGCTTTTGATTGACAATTAGACCCGATAGGTGGTGCTATTGTCAAGACCGAGAAATCACCCGTGCGAATCCAGTGCAATCGCTAGGTCTTATATAATATTCAAACTTTTAACACATTTTTACTGAAATGTAGTCAGTCTTAACCTTATTTAAAATGTGAGCACGTGACACTTACACGTGACATGAGTATCTCGTCCCGTCTTTAATTTTCATCGTGATTATATTTCTTACGATCATTTCCAAAATGAAGATGAAAATAAGCAAAATATATAAAGAGAGACGTTTTACAAACTCAATCAGTACTCGTTTCTACCTGAATTTATTCTGTAGACGTTTACTGTCATTTGCTTACTAAATGTACTGCACAATTAAAGTAACAATGGGATTATACCGCCGTCATTTTATGACGTCGTGGATGTCAAACTTTGAATAGCTTCCCTAGATTAGGATTGAGTATGATGTGCAAAAAGGAAAAATTATAAAATAAAGTATTTATTTCGTTATCCAAATAGTAAGACCATGTAGTGTAGAAGAATTTACCGTGGAGGGACAGTGTATGAATATCCACTACCCCATAAAATCTCCCGGGATCTTATAAGAGGCGGCAGAGGGAAATAAATCAGAGGATGGGCAGCAACGTCCTCCTAATAACGAAAAAAAAAAACTGCCGTTGCAATCTTGCTGCCAAGCGTGGCAACTATGGCAAATATTACCTCTATGAGATACCTATGTTCAGCAGTGGACTTTAATAGCCTATAACAGTAACGGTAACGGAAAAATAAATAAATATGTTGTATAATTGATGTGGCAATTATTGAAATTGAACGTAGTGTGCCTTTCAAAGCATCATTTACAAGAAAAGATAACTTAAATATATAATTTTATACCTGCTAAAATTTTGTTCCATCATCTACGAAATATCTTATGTATTATAGTGTTGTATGAATGTCAATCAATATTTTTGCAAGCCCTACTTAATTAAAAGAGATTAGTAATCGGCCGGTCCCACTCATCTGATTTTAATTGAATTTTACATGTAAACATTTTCAACATGCGCTCGTCCTAATCAACCTGTATCTAATGTAATGATTGAGGGATAGAAGATTTACATCATCCCTCCACCACAGCATCGTCATCATTATGATCATCATTACAGCCTAATGCAAATCCAGTGTAAAGTCCACTGCTGTCCACGCTGCACATAGGCCTCCTCAATAGATTTTCTTATAGAAGTCTTACTGATGTAATGAAATATAATATACATGCATAGTAAAACATAAAATAAAAAACATATACCTAGATAGATAACGTTTTTCCTTACAATTGGTCAAATTTCGAACATAACTGATACCCAAATGTTTCAAAGTTTAAATATTTAAAATAAAATAAATGTAAAATATTAATATTTAAACAAAATTAAGACCTTAGAGGCAAAATCATCAAGGCTTAGCCTTTTCTACGAAAAACTATTGCAAATTCTTTTAGTAGGCTATCTAACTTTTATTTGTGAAGCATATTAATACGCTTACTGCGTGACTTACATATTGTGTACAATATAGTGTTAATTATTAATAGCTAGTAGTTTTTCTGTTTTAGATAAATTAATAAAATTAAGAAACCTACATTTAGAGTTTACGTATACACCCAAGATAAAACTTCTTTCATTTTAGTATGCACAGTGCACATATTGTTTGCGTAACTGTCTGGCAATTCAACAAGTTATAATTGTTTTTAATACTCGAGTTAGTTATTAACAACAAAAAAAATAATTTGCTGAACTTAACGCTGTTCGTTTAAATACAAAACCATGTAATTTTGTTAAGGCAATTTAATAAAGCATTGTTTCGTAACTTAAAGCTGAAACAAGTTTCCTAAGTGAACTGTTGTCCCAGACGTTGACAGTCAATTTCACAACCAGTTGTGTTCACGAGGCAACATCAATGAATAAATAAGTTAGTTGCTTTCAAAGGTATTTATCAAAAATAAAATATCACGTGTAAAATAACGAAATACGAATAACGAATGTAGCAAAACATATTAATTACAAGAATTTATTGGATGACAATGATGCAATTACAGTTTTTCCTATTTCTTGTTTATCTTATATTTTAATAGATGGCGCCATTTTAGAATATAAAATATATATTGTCACCTGTGAATTATTTTGTAAAAATGTACTTTTCTGCGTTATCTTGTGATTGATCTATGGACTCATCAACTACTATTTATAAAAAAAAATGAGGAATAAAGATCTTAGTGAGGGATCCGGGGATGAGGCCGTGACTGGTACGCCAGACCCGGACCTCGATGACACTGAGGTCATCAGTATGAAAGAGATTGAACGTGCGATTCGAAGTTTGAAATGTGGTAAGGCTGCGGGACTAGACAGAGTTACTGCTGAAATGGTCAAGTTTGGTGGGCCTCGCGTCTGGGACAGCTTTCATCTGCTGTGCAATTTGTGCTGGCGGACGGGGGATGTCCCGGATGATTGGCGATCCGCAGTCATTGTGCCTTTATATAAAGGTAAAGGTTCACATTTTGACTGCGGGTGCTTTCGGGCGATCAGCTTGACCAGTTTAGCAAGTAAAGTTTACTCGAAGTTTTTGACACGTAGGATGCAAGAGAAATCGGAAAGATTTCTATGGGAGGCACAATGCGGATTTAGACCTGGAATAGGATGCACGGATCAAATGTTTTCTCTCCGCATGATCACGGAAAAGCTTCTGGCTGCTAACCAGAAGATTTTCTGTACTTTTGTGGATCTTGAGAAAGCATTTGATAAGGTTGTAAGGAAGAAAATGTGGGAACTGTTGCCGGGGTATGGTGTGGATGGTCAATTGCTAAGGGCTGTGCAGTCTCTTTACTGTGACTGTAAAGCCTGTGTGCGGGTAGGGCATGACCTGTCACCCATGTTTAACGTCCAAACGGGCGTAAAGCAGGGTTGTGTCATGTCTTCCTGGCTGTTCATACTGTATCTCGGCAGCTGTTTACAGAAGCTGAAAGATAGCTGTTTGGGTGTGAAATTGGGTGACATTAAAGTAAATTGGCTGCTGTATGCTGATGATGCAGTGCTTATTGCACCATCAGAGGCAGAACTGCAGGCATTAGTCACGTGTATGAAAGAGGAATGTGAAATTAAAGGTCTCCGTTTGAATGCTAATAAAACTAAGGTTCTGGTATTTGAAAGGGACGAAGAGAGAACGAAGTGTGAAATATGGGTAAATCAGGAATGTCTAGAACAGGTAAATGAAATTGTATATTTGGGGAGTGGTTTTAGCCGGGATGGAAGATGTGATTTAGATGTGGACAGGCGTGTCGCTGCCGGGAACAAAGTCAATGGTGCCCTGACTGCGTTAGTCAAAAGGCAAGGCGTAGTGAAGAGTGCACGCCTTGCAATACATAACACAGTGTTGGTACCGACTTTGTTATATGGCAGCGAAACCTGGGTATGCCAGAAGAAGCATAAAAGCAAGTTGAATGCAGTGGAGATGCGATCTCTTCGTAAAATGTGCGGCGTTACCATGGCCGACCGAAAGCGAAACGAAGAGATTCGCAATATGGCAGGTTTGAAAGATGACCTTATCACAAAAATTGATAAGGGCGTGTTTCGGTGGTTTGGGCACGTTGAGCGAATGAGTGAAGACCGAATGGTGAAGAAAATATATAGCGCGAAAGTTAATATTAAAAGGTGTCGAGGTAGACCGAGACTAACTTTCGAAGACCATGTGAGCAAATTGCTCGAAGAGGGTAGGGTCAAAAGTACTCGGATACTTAGACGTGCATGCATGAAGAAGATAATGTATCTGAAAGAAGCGAAAGAGGTTTGTAAGGATCGTGACCCTTGGCGATCTGTTCTCTCTGGCTACCCCGTCAGGGATTGTGCGTGAAGATAAGTAAGTAAGTAAGTAGGAATAAAGAAGTAAAAGATAAACCCTCCCATTTTGCACTTCCGCATTTGAATAAGAAGTAGTCTATAAAATATTGCCAATAAAAATTAGCTACCAAAATACCAAATTTCACTGAAATCTTTCCCGGAGGTTTTACGTAAGCCAGACAGAAAAATCTAAAAACCATGATTTCGGCTTCATCATCCTTTACTTAGTCTCCTATACTTGTTTTGTTCCAGAATTATTATTCTTACAGACACGATATTCCTACAGATTATATATATATATATATATATATATTATCTAATATGTATAGATAGAAGGATATGACATACTAGAATATAATATTTCCTTCGGAGAAACTTTGTTAATAATTTTCAGTAATCAAGTCATATCCAATAAAACAAATAATAATTGTATCACAAACAATATGGGGACCACAATTTTATTACATCAGTTTGTTTCATACATGCTTGTCCATTAACCTTCATTTACAGTAAGTAAATGAAGGTTAATGGACAAGCAGATTTATAAACACAAGGCCAGACTCTTGCATTCTTAACACTACTGCAGAAATAACAAATAAAAATAGTGACCTCTTTTTAATAAAATGAGCGTGGCAAACGAGCACACAGCTCACCTGATCATAAGTTAAGTGGATGCTGTAGCTAATAGATATATACATCTATCCTCGATTAATAATCAAAGTGCAGTTGCATTGCCACACCAGCAGACTAAGATGGAACTCCTCGTATCCATTAAAAAGGGCTTCCGATTCTCTACACACGCCATAGGAAACACAACAGCATTGAGCTGCTATTTTACGCTGATTTTCTGTTATTGCGTGGTCCTCCGGCCCAGTCGATCCATTCACGCTACATCTTTAATATAAATGCAGCATGACTCTACCACGTTAAAACGTACAGGATCTTCATAGATATGGATATATAAATGTGTGAACTATTATAAAAGAGGGGTCAGGTGGTCAATGATCCATATATCTGTTGCCCACCCCAGTATTACCAACCCAAAAACTATTGAAAATTAGGTTTAATTAAATATCATGAAAACCATTTCACGAAAAATGTTTTTGTTTAATCTCTACATATTATAAAACAAAGTCGCTTTCCGCCGTCTGTACGCTTAGATCTTTTAAACCACGCAACGGATTTTACAATTGGACCTGGTAGGTGGCGTTTTTGTCAAGATCCAGGAATCAACAATACGAAGCCAAGGCGGATCACTAGTTTTATTCAATAAAGGTTCATTCTGAAAGTCGATGGCGGAAATAAGGCTCTACTCTAGTTAAAAATGATCATTTGACTTCATCGGCTAAGGCTTTTATGGGCCAGCAAACCCTTTGGAAAATGACCGCTTGGAAAATGTGTTTTGGTATTTACGAGCTTTCTGACCCACATAAAATAAAGTGTGGACAAATTTTTTCGAGTTATGGAGTGTAGTTGACGATTTCATAAAATGGTTGCAATCCAGTAATAGATTTGTAAAGTATGTTAAAGAAGATAACTGCTTTCGATGATGTTAATGCTGATAGTCTTTTGGCTTTTACAGGTTCATCGGACCCAAAGTGTTAAAAAAGAAGAATCAACGGAACTCCTTTAACTTTGACGGCGACGGCTCCGTAGCGCAAAATATATATTTGTATGGCTTACAATAACTGTTCCAGGTCTGAATGTTTGTCTTTTTGCAATTTATGCTTGTGAACTGCCTCCACGATACAGGAGAAAATCCTAGTTCGGTAGTCACGTTTTAAAAAAAATAACGAAAACTTTGATTCGATCTTTATTTCTTTTACAAGTATAACTAAATGTAATACATTTTAACATGAATATGAATAAATTTAAAAATAAATGTGAAATACACAATACAAAGTGGTTTTGTAAGACACGTATGTCGTGTTTTGTGACATTCCTCGTGAGAGACTTTATGTTCTCCAGTGGGCTTTTGAAAGTGTCACCGTTGATGACATTTTATTCACTGTCATCACCAAATTAAAAAATGTGTCTGATTCGTAAAATTATTTTAGTACTATGTTCAGTTACTCGTACATTTAGATTTAAATTTAGCGTAATTATAAAACCAAAAATGTTACTTTTAAAGGACTAACAAGTTAAAGCTACTTTACCGCACAACTTTTAACAAGCTTTGCTAAATAAAAAACTAGTATAAAATCGAAAATCGAACGAAAATTGGGAAAACTTTAGCTTCAGATATTTAGTCCGCGTCTGATAAATAAGTAAGATTCACAAAAAGGGTAAAAGGTATTTTCTTTTTTATGTTAAATAAAATGATGAACTAAATTAATTGTTATTTATATGACTAACTGATTGAATATAAAATAGTTTTGTTGCCTAGCTAGTTACGTTTTATTGTTAGACCGTCAAGCGACAGTTAAAGAATATCCACTATCCATATCGTACTCTTGATGTTGTAAGAGGTGACAGTGGGAAACAGAATCAGTAGATAGGCAACAGCATCTTCCTGTTAACAACTAAAAATAATAAAGACTGGCGGTTGCCTGTCAAGCGTAGCAATTTTGGCAGTATGCTCGTTATAAGTCAATCTATGGGTTAGCCATTTGTTTAGCAGAGGAATTTTATAGGCAGTATTGGATAGACGTTCGACAGAACGTGTTGCAGTTGTAACAACTCTTCAAGTGTCAACCCTTGTGTGGTGAAAACTGCCGATTTACCGGATGAAGTTCTGATGATTGATATGCGACGTAAAATTCAACTAAATAGTATATAAATATTAGAGACTGGTAATGAGGAACAGAAAAATCAGTGTGCTTATTCCAACATGCCTGTCCTGCATGGTAAGCAAGGGCTAATGTTCCGATTTATGCGAGAATGAAGTTACGACGTGCTACTTATTTTTTTTTATTGTTTTTACTTATTGAAGTCGGCGTTTGCCTTTATAAAATACTGGTAACCTGCCCCGTCTTCGCACGGGTTACTTTTAGATCATGAGATCAGCGCCACCTACTGAGTCTAACTGTAAATCTAAGTGTGGAGTTGCCCCCCACTAGATGGAATAACGAACTGGTAAGACATGCAGAAAGTCGATGGATGCAGGTGTCTTAGGTAGCATTCCTTGGGGGAGGCCCATGTTCAGCAGTGGATTTATGAAGGGCTGTAATTATGATGATGATATAGATACCTAAAGTAATCTATTAAAATATAAAGAAATAAATAGATTTAGTCGTTTCCAAAAAATCGTGTTACGGTAAACATACTTCAAAATAAACACTTCAAACATAGACCTTCCACGTTATTTGAGCTCTGCTAAAATATCAGATGTGATGTGATTAATTAAAATGGTAAAATAGTTGTAATGCCATTTATTAAATTATTAATCATGTACAATGTCAGAACTTAAACAGTTATTCGGTATATTTTTAAGTGTGTAGTCTTGACAAGCTATAAAGAGTCATGTTTTACTACGATGGGTCGATTTGTTCTAACGAGAACAGAAGGGTATTAGTAACTATGGGCCATTAACTTGACTTCAGTTACGTTAATCTATTTCAGGTAACAGTGATAGTGACACATATCTTTAAGAATTCTCCTGCCCTAACATAAATTTGATAGGGATTCTTTTCAATTCTTTTAGTAGTTCGTCTTTCTTTGGTTTGAAAAATCCTATTAACTATTTTTAAATATTACTAGAATGTTTTGGACTGACACATTGCACAGGGGCAAATCTATATGATATTGATTGATTTTGGTGTTTCCATGAGTATGGGAATATTTACTGCTTTAATTTTTATCTTTTCAAAGCTTTTTACTTTTTTATAAACTATTACGTTGTACACACATCTTTATACGGTATAGCTAATTTGAAGGCATGTCCGATGTAAGACCACGCTCGCTCATAATATCAAAATGCAATAGAAGCATAATGCTATTGTATATCTTATGTTGCTTGAGACCCAACTCACTGGTAACGAGGTATTCCATCTTAATCCTCAAGGGTATCAATACATCTGCATTTTGTTTCTTGATTGAGGGCAAATGTAGATATTTTTATAGTGGTAGAGCCACGCGTCAGCTGTTGCTGTCGCACGGATGGGCCGGCTCGAACCGGGGTGGTACCACGACCTCACAGAAAACCAGCGTGAAGTAGAGGTTTACCTCTGCGTTTCGCTTGGTGAGTGCAGGTGGCCGGAGGCCCTTTTTACTGGAAATTGGGCATTCCATCTTAGTCCTCACGGGTGGCAACGCATCTACATTTTGATTTGTAATAGAGGATAGATGTAGATGTCTATGGGCCGCAGCAACCACTTACCATCAGGTGGACTGTGTGCTCGTATGTCACCCTTATCCTATAAAAAAAATCTGTAGTCTACAGCATTCGCTTATCGTAGGTGGATTTTGTGCTCTTTTTTAAAGATTACCTTTAAAATAAAAACAATCATTTGAGCAACAAATAAATGCTTAAGCGAAAATGAAACAAGATATTTTCATTAACATAATATTCTCAACTTGCCACTTGTTTCACCATAGTAAAATCCTTGAATTTACATATATATTTAGCCCACAGTCGGGCTCGTTTTTTACCATTATTTTTAAAAAACAATAATTTAAGCAACAAATAAATGCTTTGAAAATGAAACAAGGTAATTTCATTAACACAACATTCTCATCTTGACACTTATTTCACCAAAGTAAAATAATGGTGACTTGTGTAAAACCATAGAATAAACTCTCACAATTAAAAGCGACGTCAAACAAAGCAAAGTTAATCTATCTTCTATGCATTAATGTAGCAGTAAAGCAATTTCGAATATAATAGTTTTTCGAGGTAATTTAGAGACCAATAAAATATTTTCATAATTTTTGTTTGTTGTCCGCAATTCGTATGTCTATTTGCGCTACGTATTTTTAATATTACGAGTATAAAGCTGTAATAAAAATAAATCTATCTATTACAGCTTATAAAAGTCCACTGCTCCACTTAGGCCTCCTTCACAAATTTCCTCTTAGGATTCTGATTAGTATTTTGCCCCCTCTTTCACTAGGTAGATATTATTATACGTCACTACAGGGATGAAAATATAAATAAATTCCGTTTAGAGAAATTGTACGTCCCATCATATTACAAACACGAAAGCAGTGTTCTAACTAAGAAATAGTCACATATTGCCTGCGGCTGAAACTATCAATAATTGTATTGAAATTCGAAAAAATTATTTCACTTAAAAATCACCGCCACACTCTCACAGATGGTGTAGAGTTGTTTTGGTTGAAGAACCCAAACAAATTGATCACTATATAAAATAAAAATTTTCTAGTGTTGGTATAAAATTTCGAAAACTTAATTTATTATTATTTAAACATTAATAAAAATACTGTATTCTCCTTGAATACATACATTTTAAATCGTTTTGTAACCGATGGATCATTAAGATAAACTCCGAGTGTGGTTTACTCGATAAAAATATGTAAATTTAAGGATTTTTAACAAAATGAATAAAGGCATAAGAATTTTAAACCTCATTTAATATACATTGTGTAATATTATTTAAGTTGGATGAGTCATGATTACATCCCATTGTAACAACATTAAATGTTAAACATTTATTTTATAATAGTAATACGGTGTGAGATTCTCTTTGTAATAATATCGCTATGCCATCAAAAACATAGCTTGTAAAGAAACCAAGTCTCGCAACTCACTTCTTCTACCGTCAAAAGTTGTGAGATCCATGTAATACCATTTCGGTTAATTTATTCAGTCCCTCCTTAAGGTAAACACTAATTGTATTCTAAATTTGAAACTTCTACTTCTGCTAGAAATGCCTTAGAATTTTGATGATCGGTCAGTCAGTGAGTGACAAAATTAAGAAACTTTGACTAGTTATAATTCTTAAACAACTGGTTCAAATTGAATAAAATTTGAAATATACCGTGCTTATACAAGGAATATACAAGGCATATACAACGAAGTTATAGGGGGTCGAAAATGGCCTGAACTGCTTCGAGAAAAGGATGGTACGGCCGTGCCGCTTTTTTGCTCGACTTGGCGGGGGCACTGCCGTGCCCCCAGATTATGAACGTATTGTGATTATGAAGGTGAATTTGATGATCATTTATTTAAAAGCACATAGACAATTACTTTTTTTATTTTTAGTATTGGTACTTAACGATCACGCAACATCTTACTGGTTGGCTCCAGCCAACTCAGTTATAAACTATAGTATCCCAACCGTACCACACTTACGAAAAAATAAGGTAAAATTAAAAAAAGAAAACAACCTGTTTAAAAAAACGACTGTGTTATTGTGGCATAAGAGTACACATCACACCCATTCGTCCGTTGAATGTCATGAAAGCCAAATATATAAAAGCAGAATTTTTTTACGGCTATGGTATCCTATAGATGGTGATATAACCAGCTCAATTACACGAGACTTAAATGTTTAGGCTAGTGAAGGGCAGTAGAATCAAATAAAACGTTTTGTACTACGATCGTGAAACGACCTTCCCAGCTGACGATTATGGTTAAACATAGAGAGATGTGGGTAAAAAGGGTAAAGTAGTTCATGATTTCAAAAGCTGATAAAGAATCCATCTAAGTCTTCATGGGTGACAACGCATCTGCATTTTGATTCGTAATCGAGGATAGACCTATGGGCCACAGAAACCACTTACCATCAGATGGACTGTGTGCTCGTTTGTCACCCATATCGTATAAAAAAGGATAATACTAAATATACGTCGAAATCAAAAATAATGTAATATACCTACATATCGCCTCCTTGTATGACTTTGCGAATTCGATCGCACACCTATGAAGTAATGTTTACCACCGTCATCGCCAATCGCCGAGTGAACTAAACCGAAACATCCAATTAACGTAATCTGACGATCGATATATTTTTAAATACTTTGTTAACGGCAGGATTTTCAAACATACATATTCAATCAAACAAGGACACAAACTCCAACTCGGAACAATATTTATTAGCCTGTGTGGCCTACACCACACTAGTTCCATGCGAGCATCAAACCCGCTGCCCTGCAATATCACGGCCAGGCATTTAGCCACTGAGCTTTAGAGCCGTTAAACTTAACGAGTGTTGGAGTGATCGCGGTATCGCTGGAGGATTACTTGGCTGATTTTGTTCCACAATTTAATTCACGTTAATAAAAAGAAATATTACGTAGTAATTGCTATTTTAAATGTCATATTATTTAATATTAAAATTATAAGGCAATCCTCTTTACAAAGGAGAGACACATTTCCAGCAATGTACTTTTACGGGATAATTGAGAAAAAGATTAATTAACAATATGTTGTTTAATTTGATTAAAATGAATATAACATAACAATAGACTGTGTAGTTGCAGTGTAAGAATATTATTACCCCATACCGTCCTGTAAAAGGTGACGACAACTTCTTAATACAAATTAAAAAAATATTTAAAACTGTGGTTGTCTACACGCCTGTCAAGCGTTTCAACTACGGAAATTATCCCTTATATGGGGTAATATATGAGATAGGTCCATGTACAGCAGTAAACTTTCAATTGACTGTACCGGTAATGGCAAGATAACAGTATTTCTGTTCTTAAAAAAATCTGTTTTTGCTCTTACCAATTGCACATGCGGAATTATTTTTTTCTCAAAAGTGAAAAATAAATATAAAAAAATGGATAAAATTTAGTAACTTCTCAACTGAATGGATTTGAGTAACTTTTCGAGTGAAACGTGATCATAAATTTTTACACAATATAAACTTGCTCGGTGATTTGGAAAAATCATCGAAATTTACTGTCTTCCAGAGATGTTTTGTTGTGACTATTGGAAATATTTGTTATAACAAAAATACTATATTCGTCTTTTTAACTCGACAACACCTCTTCTTATTTTATAATAAAAACTGATACATATAGTATATATCTACTTTTAAGTGGATGCTATGGTCCAAATCCTATCATCCATTAAGAAGTGAAATGATGCGATGTTACCCCTGATGACTAAGGTGGAATGTATACTAACCAGAAGAAAGGGTCGACGGTTCTCTACACTCACTGTACAAAACTCAACAGCATTAAGCTCCTTTTTAACGGTGTTATTTTATGAGAGCGTGGTCTTTTCCTACTTCAACCACCCCATTTTTGCTGCAGCCATTAAATAGATAGAGCGTGGCTCTACCACGTTTTCAAGATAGATACATCGCCTCAACAATTTCGCTCAAATCACACAGACACATTTTTCCCAAACATTTATAATGTAGAATCTCATGAATCCTCTAGATAATCATATAATTTAAATATATTTTGGTCATAGCAATGCTATTTACATCCGCCTTTAATTTATAATACGGCAAATCAGTAATATTCTTCTTCTTCGCTTATATTTCGGTACAGAAAAATTTCACATTTATCATGCGATCTAAAGTTATTAACATCACTCCTATTATCGAAAGTATGATAATATTATCTTACATTAATGCCGTGTAGTGGCGGTCAAGAATACCACTACCCCATATCCTCCCGTGGGTGTCGTAAAAGGCGACAAAGGGAATCAGGCAGGAGATGGGCAGCAGCATCTTCCTGATAATAGCCAGACAATAAAAAAACTGCGGTTGCCAACCCGCTCGCCAAGCGTGGCAACTATGGCAAATACCCCCCTATGAGTGTAACAAAGAGACGGCCCCCAGTCCCCGGCGGCCCCGCTATTCCTGGCTACGGTGGCGACCATGGTAACGGCGGGGCAGGGGGTGCTAAGAATCTCCGGTGGAGGTTCGGTTGCCACCTTAGACGACTCGACATGGCAACGTACAACGCACGCACCCTGACGACTGACGAGAAGATCGTGGAGCTGGAAGAAGAGATAGACAAGTTGCGCTGGCATATTATAGGATTATCCGAAGTCCGAAGAGAGGGGGAGGACACGGTAATCCTCGAATCCGGCAACTTGCTCTATCACCGGGAGGGCGATCATCTGTCCCAAGGAGGTGTCGGATTTATCGTCCACAAGTCTCTCGTTAACAACGTTGTAAAGATCGGGAGTGTGTCGACGAGGGTTGCGTACCTTATACTCAGAATCACCAAACGGTATTCGCTGAAGGTCATACAGGTTTACGCACCAACCTCGGCACACCCCGATGGGGAGGTGGAGGAAATGTATGAGGATATCTCTAGAGCCATGCATTCCTCCAAAACCCAATATACGGTGTTAATGGGAGACTTCAATGCAAAACTAGACACAAGAGAGAACGGTGAGCTGAAAGTGGGGAAATTTGGAATAGGGCAACGGAACCCAAGGGGCCAGCAGCTGGCCGACTTCATGGAGAAAGAGGGACTCTTTATGATGAACTCTTTCTTCCAGAAGCGGCCCCACAGGAAGTGGACCTGGTCGAGCCCCGACGGTTCGACAAAAAATGAGATTGACTTCATTATGACGACCAGACGACAACTGTTCAGTGATGTCTCCGTGATTGCGAGGGTGAAAACTGGTAGCGATCACCGAATGGTTAGAGGCACACTGAACCTAAACGTTAAGTTGGAGAGGTCTCGTCTAATGAAGTCAACGCTCCGTCCCCCTCGTGCTCTGTTCCAAAGTCCCGAGACCTTTCAGCTCGAGTTACAAAACCGTTTTCAGTGCCTAGAAGACTGCAATGAAGTGGACGATATGAATGACAAGCTCGTGGAAACTGTCCATGCGGTCGGAGCTAAGTTCTGCAAGACCCGCCGCAGAAGAACACAAAAACTCTCCGATCACACTCTTAATCTCATGGCTGTTAGACGGGAGATGAAGCTACATTCTTCAACAGACTTGACAGCATACAGGCATCTAAACAGACAGATCTCCAAATGCATGCGGCGGGACTTACGCAACTTCAATACAGCTCGTTTTGAAGAAGCGATCGAGCCGAACCAAGGCTCCAAAGTCTTTGCCAGAGATCTGTCTGCCAGAAAGAGCCACCTGTCGAAGCTGAAGACAGAATGTGGCAGCATCGTTTCCGGGACACCTGAGATTTTGAGTGAGATTGAGAGGTTCTATGGGCAGCTGTACACGTCATCGTTGGAGCCACACGCAAGTGTAAGTAACGATCCAAGAGCGAGTCTTATCCGACACTATTCCGAAGATATCCCGGACGTCAGTCTGAGCGAGATTAGAATGGCTCTCCAGCACCTTAAAAACGGTAAGGCCCCAGGCGAGGATGGAATTACAGCGGAGCTTCTGAAAGCGGGTGGAAGACCGGTACTTGAAGTCCTTCAGAAGCTCTTTAATTCCGTCCTCCATGGTGGCATTACACCGGAGGCGTGGAGCAGAAGTGCGGTGGTCTTGTTCTTCAAGAAAGGTGACAACGCTCTCTTGAAGAACTATAGACCGATTTCCCTTCTGAGCCACGTCTACGTGCTGTTTTCGAGAGTCATTACGAATCGTCTCGCACGCAGACTTGACTACTTTCAGCCTCCCGAACAAGCCGGTTTCCGAAAGGGCTTTAGCACCATAGACCACATACATACCCTTCGGCAAATTGTACAGAAGTCTGAAGAGTACAATTTGCCACTATGTCTGGCGTATGTGGACTATGAGAAAGCCTTTGATTCCGTCGAAATTTGGGCGGTGCTGCAGTCCCTTCAGCGGTGCCAAGTTGACTGTCGGTATATCGAAGTGTTGAAGTGCTTGTACAGTAGGGCTACGATGGCTATCCGAGTACAGAACCAGAGTACGAAACCTATCCAATTGCAGAGAGGTGTAAGACAGGGTGACGTCATATCCCCGAAACTCTTCACCGCTGCATTGGAAGACGTTTTCAAGCTTCTGGACTGGAAAGGATACGGTATCAACATCAATGGCGAGTACATCACTCACCTTCGATTTGCCGACGATATAGTCCTTATGGCAGAATCGCTGGAGGACCTAAGCACTATGCTCAATGACCTCAATAGTGTTTCCCAACGGATAGGTCTCAAGATGAACATGGACAAAACAAAGATCATGTTCAATGTCCATGTCACACCTATGCCGGTAGTTGTTGGGAACACTAAGCTCGAAGTTGTTGACGAGTATGTTTACCTGGGACAAATAGTCCGACTAGGTAAGTCCAACTTCGACCGAGAGGTCAATCGACGGATTCAACTCGGCTGGGCAGCGTTCGGGAAGCTACGACACATCTTCTCGTCAGACATACCTCAAAACCTGAAAACGAAATTGTACAACCAGTGCGTGTTGCCAGTGATGACTTATGGAACTGAGACGTGGTCCTTCACTGCTGGCCGTATGAGGAAGCTCAAGGTCGCACAGCGAGCTATGGAGAGGGCTATGCTCAGAGTTTCTCTGCGTGATAAACTTAGGAATGAGGATATCCGCAGTAGAACCAGAGTAACCGACATAGCCCAACGGATTAGTAAGCTGAAGTGGCAGTGGGCCGGCCATATAGCTCGAAGAACCGACAACCGATGGGGAAGAAAGGTTCTCGAGTGGCAGCCTCGTACCGGTAGGCGAAGTGTAGGGCGTCCCCCCACGAGATGGAGTGACGACCTGGTAAGACATGCAGGAAGTCGATGGATGCAGGTGGCTCAGGACCGTGCTTTGTGGCATTCTTTGGGGGAGGCCTATGTTCAGCAGTGGACTTGTGAAGGGCTGTAATGATGAAAATGATGATTAATAATACTATCCCAAAATTAAACTTTAAAAACATAAAAACTTACTTCAAAGAACTAAAAAGAATAAATTTTTTTATGAACATCTAAAGTCGGTGCTAAGATATATTGTATCTATGAATTTAGGCTCGAAACTTCATAAGGTATTAATGTACTTGGAAATTAGTTTCTTCTTTTTAGTCTTTGCAAGTTTTATTTTTTGAATCTTGAGTGGACTAAGCAATAATGTCCTCCAGACCGAATTCGGTCACGGCGGAAAGTTTCAACGGAAACTAGCCATCTGCACAGGCCAGGATTTTAGTGCCCGGGTGTATGTGCAAGCACAAGTGCACTCTCTATTTTCCTCACTCTCATAGAACGATGAGACGGAAAATTGTCAATACTAGAGATACATCCGGCGCAGGACTTACAGCTTTACGTACTTTCAAAGACACAAGGGTGCCAACTTACTGACTCCACTGAGAATTCTGAGGAAGCCATAGAATATGCTATTTTATCACTTACCGTGTCACTGATTCGCTTGCTTATTTAAAATCCATACCATTTCTAGGTCCCTTATAAAGCGAAAGGAAAAAAAATATGAATATTACAAATTATCGCTATTTGGTTTGTACAAAGTTATGGTTGTGTTTAATTTCAAGTTCAGTACATACCTTTGTCGATATTTAATCCTCATTACAGGCCATCACAAGTCCACTATTGAACAGAAGCGAATCAGCAAGAATGCCAGAGATATCGACATTTTTTTTAATTCATTAAAAAAACGAAAACAGCAAAGCCTTAACCTAAAAGAACATTGCAGCACATGTTATATTTATTAAGAATAATAAAAGCAAATTTTTTAATTCATGATATTCCATCAAAAACATAAATGAATTGGCCTCCGAGTTAGTAGCCCGGTACAAACGGGGTTGTCAGTTTTGCCAATAGAAGTGTTGAGATTTAAATAATATAAATAATCAACTCCGAACGTCTTTTGTGCCGCACTTTACCCTCTTTTCAGATTTATGTTTTGGTGGGATTAGTCTTGCCAGCGTTATTTTAATAAAAATTAGAAAACCCAAAGAATTAAAATTTAAAGTGCTTTGAGATTTAAATGTATAAAATAGTCCCTGGATATGTACTAGGAACCTATTTATATAAGGTCAAACTGTAATTTAAAATTGCCTTAGCTCATGGGACACATTCAAGTTAATAGGATTCTTTTTTTTTTCAGTTATTGCCTAGAACGCAAGATTTCGATTGCAATTTAAGAAAAGTATTTCACGATTTTGTTAAGATAAATATGAAAACAAGGTGAGTCTAAACCAATTAGTAATTTAAGGTGAAAAAATACAGTTTATTTGATGTTTCTTAACATTATCTACATCTTTTAACATTATCTTTTACGTCACCCGCTAATGAACACGGATTATCTTGTTTAACGTGGTAATGCCAGATCATTGAAATTAAAAATAATTAAGAAACTAAATAAATAATGAGTGAAGTTTTTTACGTAAAAGAGCCGTACTACAGGTGTGGCTACGCAAAGAAAGAGTTTTAGGAATTTGTTGTGGTGTTGTGAACTGAATGTTGCATGTTATGATTTTCCGCATGTCCATAACATTGCATCTTTTGTATTCGTCGAGAAATATGTAACGCTGGCCAGTTCTGCAGTGGACTTGTGATGGTTTATAATAATAATGATAAAATAATGTACACGTGATAATATCTATAAACTAATCCATCAGTGAAAACAAGTTCACCTAGGCCTTTTGCTTAATTTATATTTTTATAACACCACGACACAGTAAATTGCAATAATGTCGTATTCCAATAAAAGGGGAAACTCCTGTATTTGTGCTGATTTCTCTTTGAGGAGTTCATAGCCTTAACATACACACACACGCACACACATACACACACACACACACACACACACATATATATATATATATATATGTGTGTGTGTGTGTTTATATATGTATATATATATAAACACATTGTCTGTAACGGTAACGGCTTATTTACATACATGCTTATATATTCAAGTATGTAAATACAAATGTACCAGGTTATTATTTAAATATACACTCATCGTCACAAAAATCGCACCTCTCTGAGTTTGCGCGAAAAATGCCTGTAATGGTTAGAAACGAATTATATTTATATAAATATTGGTATGTTTGAAATGGGTATTTGAATAGCTTTACATTATTTATAAAAAAATCATGAAATCATTAAAACATTTATCATTATAGAGCGTCAAAAATAAACACTGTCAAATGCTCGTTAGTAAGGACGCTAGTTACACCACCTAAAAAGGGTATAAAAAGGTCGATCTGGATGAAATATGGGTCAGTCGTAACTTAAACTTTGCAGTGAACACACGTGAACAAGTAACCCAAGTAAGAACAAGTAAAGATGGACACCAGCTCTGAAGAAGCCGCTCAAGTGATTGCCCTATTGCAGTCGGGGATGCGGCAGTGTGACGTTGCTCGACAGTTGAACCTGTCCCGTTTTTCAGTTCGACGGGTGTTCTAACGTTTTCAGCAGACTGGTGGTTATGTTAGAAAACCCGGATCTGGAAGAAAACGGTGCACATCAGAAAGAGATAACCGTTTCATCTTTACGAAACCGTTTTACAAATGCTGTTGAGTTGCAACAACAGCTTCTATCAACTCGGAGAACATCTGTGAGTGTTTCTACGATAAGAAGAAGGTTAAACGAAAAGAGTTTAACAGCCCATAGACCTGCTAAAGGTCCAAAACTTACTACACAGCATCGCAGAGATCGCCTAGAGTTTGCTCGCAATCATTGCGAGTGGACTCTAGAACAATGGCGGACCGTACTCTTCTCTGATGAGACAAGGGTCTGTCTCTTCTGCATTGACAGACGTAGAAGGGTCTACAGAAGACAGGGGGAGAGGTTCACACAACCCTGCTTCGAAGAATCCGTCGAATACGGGGGTGGCTCGTGTATGTTTTGGGGCGGCATTTCCGTAGACGGGAAAACGGAACTTGTGTGCGTTTCCCGGACTCGGGTGGCCGTGGGCAAGGGTCATTAAATGCTGGTCGGTACATTACTGAAATCCTGGAGGAACATGTGGTCCCGTATGCTGGTTATGTCGGTGATGCATTCATGTTAATGCATGATAATGCTCGTTGCCACACCGCGGCTATATTGTACGGGATTATTTATAGGAGGTCGATATCTCTGTTATGCATTGGCCAGCACGAAGTCCAGACCTTAATCCAATAGAACATCTCTGGGATGACCTAAAACGGCGCGTGCGAGCTCGAGATCCAGCTCCAACCACTCTTCAAGAGCTCCAATTGAGTGGGAACAAATGCCCCAAGAGGCTGTTGCGACCCTTGTAAGGTCCATGAAAGATCGCATGGAAGCCGTTATCAAGGCAAGGGGGGGGGGGGGGGGTAACACTAGGCTGTAAGAACTTTTTTGTATTTATTAATTTTTTTTTAAATTATTCATTTGCAAATTTGTACATACCCTGTCTTTTTCTTTAATTTCTCTTTCG
This sequence comes from Parnassius mnemosyne, assembly GCA_963668995.1. Classification (NCBI taxonomy): domain Eukaryota; kingdom Metazoa; phylum Arthropoda; class Insecta; order Lepidoptera; family Papilionidae; genus Parnassius; species Parnassius mnemosyne. The sequence continues at coordinate 10,481,275 of CAVLGL010000046.1, read as the reverse complement.
TCTCGTTATAAAAGTAAAATTCAATTAAAATTCCTGAAAGCTAATGAAATTACCTTTCCAATGATACCCTCAAAACACAACATTGCCATTGGCCTGTTGTGTTAAAATAGTATTTAAATTATTTTTTTCGGATGTGCGATTTTTTTGACACCGAGTGTAGTATATATATAAGTACATAATATACTGCTTTGGCACAAAATACGTTGTTGTATTGCTGATATAACTTAATGTTCTCTTTAGTTTTGGCACCGAAGTAGGGTAATATTGGGGCTGCTGCATCACTCACATCCGTTCGCGATGCAGTTCGCAGATCTTTTCTCAATTCTGTATCACTTTTAACTCACAGCGATTTTCTACTTTTTCATTTTTTTTAACTAAGCAGATGTCTTCTCAATTCTGTGTCACTCTTTTTAACTCACAACGATTTACCATACTCTTTCAAACATTTATTTATATAATCTAACCCTTTCACGGCGTTCACATAAAAACATTGAGGATAATGTAATGTGTGTTGCATCCACGGATCATCCTAAATCTCCCAATCTCTAATAACTCCTCCACAGGAAAAACAAGCAGCTGTATCATTTATGCTATCGCCAAAATAAAAGAATCCCGCATCAGCCATTTCATTCACCACCGTTACTCTTCAATCACTCGTTGCCCAATAATGGCTAAATGAAAATAAGCGTGTTTTATTTATACTATATTGGCATCTGTATTCGTTTTGAGACATGTCCCTCATGCTTTGTGGAGGTTTGATCTTGCTGGTTGCACGAGTATAACGAAGCTGCAAAGCTGCGCTGATTCCTTATAAACATTTAAAAAAAGTTGCTTGTGGAAAGTTTTTTATGAAATAAAACAAAGAATATTTCAAATGTTATTATCGGAGCACCATTTATTTAAACAAAAACCATTTTTCAAAGCACATACTGAGTCGTGATTAATACAACTATACAAATCTTACAATCTTTATATCGATCATACAGATTTAAAAAACTAGGACATCCTTTATCTTCTAAATTAATTATATTATCATTTTGTAAGATGGATTTTAACCATAAAACTTTTTCTAAACGTTTGACGTATATACATTTATCCTTTATATTATCTGCAATCAAATTCTGCTAATTTAAATAAGGTGTTACTCCCTCACACCAATATATCTTTCTATTACGTTGAATCCAATTTACATGTTTTTTTTTCTTTTACAGTCAATTTGTAAAAAGGAAATGGTGGTTTAATTAAAAGTCGTTGTATTTTATTGTTACACAATATTGCAATTTCTTTCACTATGAATTCATTTCTTTCTGTTTTGAAACCTTGGACATCTACGATAGCAGTCATGTCAACTTGCGCACTATGTTACTTATAGGCTTACATTCCACAAGTTGATCGTTAATGATTAAACAATATCCAGTTGTCTTCTCTGGTATTGCCGTTGTACATTCAATTTCCAAACGAACATCTACGGGTCCTGTTTTTAAACTGTCGTTTTGTCTTGAACAATCTATCACAAATAGCGAAGCCTTCTCCTTAAAGCTACTTAAATCAAGCAATGAGTCTGCGGGACAGTTGTAGTACGACTGGCGAAATTTCACATACATTTCGTACAATATATTAAATTTGTTTTCGGAAAACTTTAAACATAAGGGCTCGTATGTGTAATATTGTGAATTCAAAAACAATGTCACATTTCTCACTCCACAGTGATCAAATACTGAACAGTCTTTCATTTTTTGATTTTTTTTTTGTTTGTTTGTAAACAAAAAATTACATATCGAGGTTTCTATAATTGTGACGCAGTCTTAATAGACCAGGAATGCTTAGTTTCTGTAGGAAGTAAAGGGTATTCATATAAATCCCAATTTCTAAACGCCATCTGTATAGGTTTATCTCTTTCTAAATGTTTAAGAAGTTTCAGTCGTTCACGATCTGATACTTTCACATGTGGCACTCGCCATTGTATTCTTTGTATGTCTATTTGAAAATTTGCAACATCTTCAGGTCCTATAATACTATTGATGTTAGAATTACTTCTGTACGGTATAAGTTCATGTTTACAATTTATTACAATTTTAGCATAATCTTCTGCAAACCCTAAAATCTTATTTGAAGGTACAGTATCACTAAAATCACTGTTTTCACTTTTAAATCCATCCATATCCCAACCTCACACAGATGCTACCTTATTTTCTGCTTCATTCATTGAAATGTATGATTTAATTGTTGACGTTATACCAGCATTTTTAATACGATCTATTTCGATTCCATTTATCTCATACCTTATGTCTTGAAACAAGAACATAATAGGATTATTACTGAACGTAACAGGTTTTTTAATCTGGTTTCCATCTTTGCTGAAGAGCTTTGCACGACCTGCGATGTAAATTGAACTGGCTGATGGTAATACATATATGTCTTGCTGATGTATGGCAATTCTTATTTCATCGTTTTCTCTAAAGCTATGTATATTCATAATTTAAATCCTAAGGACTTTAGAAAGTCTTTATTATTTTTAATCAAGGTCTTAAATTTTTCTCACGATTTCGCACCTTAGTGAGTGTAGAAGTAATAGGGTGCTTTAAGAATACTGTAGGGTTTTTATAGTGCCATATAATTTTACTTTCCTCAAATGGAGGCGAATTTCAATATATTGTTCTTTGAAATTAATTTTGTAGCCAAATTGATCTAAAACTTTAATATTTATAGATTTAATATTATTTTCTGCCGACTTCCAAAAAGGAGCCGGTACTCAATTCGACTGTATGTTTTTTTTTTTCGTTTTTTTTTTTATGTGTGTTACCTCAGAACTTTTTTCTGGGTGAACCGATTTCGATGATTCTTTTTTTATTTGAAAGCTGGTACTTCTCGTGTGGTCCCATATGAATTTTATCAAGGTCAGACCAATAGTTTTTAAGTTATTCTTAAATAACTTATATTGAAGTCGGCTGTACAAAATTTTTAATTTTAAATTATTATTCACTGGGAAGTAAATAAAGTTCTGAAGTATTTCTATGTATTGATTATCTGCAGCAGTTTTAGATACAAATTCGTGAATAATATGAGTAGGTAACCCGTTGCAATATGTGCCGTATATGAGATCACATGCGATTCTGATCACAGATAGGAACTTGCTTTCAACATAGGAATATTTTGTTGTTGAGTTTATTACTGAAAAATATAGTAAACCGCACTCGTATTGACCTGATAAATTCGGAGGCAGTTAAAACTAGGAATCCAATTCTGTTTTTTTCCTGAGATAGTAACTGTTATAGACATGCTTGTAGACTGAGCAATTCATGAAGTTCTTGTATATTTTATGTCTTGATTGCGCCAAAACTTCTCCAAAAAATCAAACATTAAGAATTCCACAATGTAAAGGATGATCACGCTGTATGTTATCATAATTATAGTGGACTTTAGGACCTAAATATTTTATCAATTCCATTGGAGGTTTAAGATTTCCATAACTGTCGAAATATTCAACATAATTATTAAATGTTTCATAGGCTACCCAATGAGATCCCGGATTAGAGCAAATATCTAAATTTATAACTCCACATTCTTTTTTAAAAGGGTGTATTGGGAGCTCATCTCTCATAAATACACCTCAAAAATAAGGAATTATTTTTCCATACTTTAAAATGTCAATGTTAGTTAAGGCGCGTTTGGGTAGCCTATATTCTAGTTTTTTATTTCTTTAGATACAAAAATGCCAAATCCATTTTATGAGGCTTAAACTGTAACCCATTTCCGATACAAAGAGCTTCCATTTTTTCATTGTGTTTCTTCAATTCAGCAAATTGTTTTTCAGCCATTTTGATTTCATTTATAGATTTAAGTATACCAGATGCACCACAAGCTAAGGCTCCCGTAGCCGATAATCCGGCAAAAATCGAAATCACCACCAGTTTTTGGTATAGGAATAATGCCAGGAAGTTTTATAACAGAATTATCAACTAGTTCTCTAGCAGCAGCTATAGCTAGCTCAATTGCTGCTTTCTTGCATTTTGGTTTTAATTTTTGCATACGTCTTTTCGTTTTTGTAATGATATTCTTAAACTTATTTTAAAATTCATTCCCCAACTTTCTCGGAGACATTTTATTACTATTGCCATTATTTTTTTTGCTGCTAACTTTCCTTCAAAATTTGCATCGGGAGCAATCTCTCGTGTTTTTGCCATTTTTAACAAAAGTAAATCCGCCTTATGTCGATCCTTTAAGTTTGAATATTTGTGATTCGCAATTTCGTGTTCTTTACAATATTCGTCTAATTTGTTTATACCTTTGACTCCACGTGATAGTTTTTTTCATTATATTTGTACCAGGACCACAATAATTGTATCCCGTAAATGTAATTCAAATGGTAAATTATTAATCAACCAATTGAGAAGACTACTCTCACCAATGCACATCATAAGACTGTTTAATCGCGCTTGGGATATTTATTAAATATACCATTTTTCTTATTTGTTCTTAATGTTAAACACAGTGGTCAGTAAGTCAATTTGACTTATCGATACAACTGTTTTCACTAGAAGACAAACATAGCCATTTTACTAAAACTTTATTTTCTTTCCTTCCTAAAACTTTTTCGACTAAATATATGTTTGGATTTTTGATCTTTTGTAGCTCTTGCGCATAAATTCCTCCTAAAATTGGTTGACCTCTAATTGTATCTTCAATTAAATAAGGGGTTGGAATTGTGTTCTGTAATTTTCGAATTTTAAATATTTCTGTCGACCAATTTGGAGTATATGTTATTTCGAATGTACCTTTGTATTTGCTTATATGCACATAATCACCTACTTTAAACTTACGTTTTACATTATCATTCTTTACCAATCTAAGGTATCTCTGTAGTATTCGTTTTTGACTTTTATTATTAACATTGGCTGGAATTTCACCAATAGTTCGATGATAAAAGTATGTTTTTATTTAATGTGATTGTATTCGTAAATAACATTATTAAGAGTATCGTCTTCATCATCATCATTACAGCCCTTCACAAGTCCACTGCTGAACAAAGGCCTCCCCTAAGGAATGCCACAAAGCACGGTCCTGAGCCACCTGCATCCATCGACTTCCTGCATATCTTACCAGGTCGTCACTCCATCTAGTGGAGGGTCGCCCAACACTTCGCCTGCCGGTACGAGGCTGCCACTCGAGAACCTTTCTTCCCCATCGGTTGTCGGTTCTTCGAGATATATGGCCGTTGGGCTATGTCGGTCACTCTGCTACCTTCTACTGCGGATATCCCCATTTCTGAGTTTATCACGCAGATAAACTCCGAGCATAGACCTCTCCATAGCTCGCTGAGCGACCTTGAGGTTCCTCATCCGGCCAGCAGTAAAGGACCACGTCTCAGATCCGTTAGTCATCACTGGCAACACGCACTGGTTGTAGTCTCGTTTTCAAGTTTTGAGGTATACCTGACGAGAAGATGTGCCGTAATTTCCCCAACGCGCCCAACCGAGTTGAATCCGTCGATTGACCTCTCGGTCGAAGTTGGACTTACCTAGTCGGACTATTTGTCCCAGGTTAACATACTCGTCAACTACTTCGAGCTTAGTGCTCCCAACAACTACCGGCATAGGTGTGCCATGGACATTAAACATGATCTTTGTTTTGTCCATGTTCATCTTAAGACCTATCCGTTGGGAAGCACTATTGAGATCATTGAGCATAGTGCTTAGGTCCTCCAGTGATTCTGCCATAAGGACTATATCGTCGGCAAATCGTAGGTGAGTGATGTACTCGCCATTGATGTTGTATACCGTATCCTTTCCAGTCCAGAAGCTTGAAAACGTCTTCCAATGCAGCGGTAAAGAGTTTCGGGGATATGACGTCACTCTGTCTTACACCTCTCTGCAGTTGGATAGGTTTTGTACTCTGGTTCTGTACTCAGATAGCCATCGTAGCCCTACTGTACAAGCACTTCAGTACTTCGATATACCGACAGTCAACTTGGCACCGCTGAAGGGACTGCAGCACCGCCCAAATTTTGACAGAATCAAAGGCTTTCTCATAGTCCACATACGCCTGACATAGTGGCAAATTGTACTCCTCTGACTTTTTATCAATTTGCCGAAGGGTATGTATGTGGTCTATGGTGCTAAAGCCTTTTTGGAAACCGGCTTATTCGGGAGGCTGGAAGTCGTCAAGTCTGCGCGCGAGACGATTCGTAATGACTCTCGTAAACAGCACGTAGACGCGGCCCAGAAGGGAAATCGGTCTGTAGTTCTTAAAGAGAGCGTTGTCGCCTTTCTTGAAGAATAAGACCACCGCACTTCTGCTTCACGCCTCCGCTGTAACGCCACCATAAAGGATGGAATTAAAGAGCTTCTGAAGGACTTCAAGTACCGGCTTTCAGAAGCTCCGATGTAATTCCATCCTCCCCTGGGGCCTTGCCGTTTTTAAGATGCTGGAGAGTCATTCTAATCTCGCTCAGACTGACGTCTGGGATCTCTTCGGAATAGTGTCGGATGAGACTCGCTCTTGGATCGTTACTCACACTTGCGTGTGGCTCCAACGATGACGTGTACAGCTGCCCATAGAACCTCTCAATCTCACTCAAATTCTCAGGTGCCCCGGAAACGATGCTGCTACACTCTGACTTCAGCCTTGACAGTTGGCTCTTTCTGGCAGACAGATCTCTGGCAAAGACTTTGGAGCCTTGGTTCCACTCGATCGCTTCTTAAATATGAGCTGTTTTGAAGTTGCGTAAGTCCCGCCGCATGCATTTGGAGAGTTGCCTGTATGCTGTCAAATCTCTTGAAGAATGTAGCTTTATCTCCCGCCTAACAGCCATGAGATTAAGAGTGTGATCGGTGAGTTTTTGTGTTCTTCTGCGGCGGGTCTTACAGAACTTATCTCTGACTGCATGGACAGTTTCCACGAGCTTGTAATTCATATCGCCCACTTCATTGCAGTCTTCTAGGCACTGAAAACGATTTTGTAACTCGAGCTGAAAGGTTTAGGAACTTTGGATTTGAGCACGAGGGGGACGGAGCGTTAGTGTAGTGTGTGTACCGTGTAGTGGCGGTTAAGGATATCCACTACCCCATATCTTCCCGTTGGTGTCGTAAAAGGCGACAATGGGAAACAGGCAGGAGGTTTATCGTCCACAAGTCTCTCGTTAACAACGTTGTGGAGATTGGGAGTGTGTCGACGAGGGTTGCGTACCTTATGCTCAGAATCACTAAACGGTATTCGCTGAAGGTCATACAGGTTTACGCACCAACCTCGGCACACCCCGATGAAGAGGTGGAGGAAATGTATAAGGATATCTCTAGAGACCTGCATACCTCCAAAACCCAATATACGGTGTTAATGGGAGACTTCAATGCAAAACTAGGCACAAGAGAGAATGGTGAACTGAATGTAGGGAAATTTGGAATAGGGCAACGGAACCCAAGGGGCCAGTAGATGGCCGACTTCATGGAGAAAGAGGGACTCTTTATGATGAACTCCTTCTTCCAGAAGCGGCCCCACAGGAAGTGGACCTGGTCGAGCCCCGACGGTTCGACAAAAAATGAGATTGACTTCATTATGACGACCAGACGACAACTGTTCAGTGATGTCTCAGTGATCGCGAGGGTGAAAACCGGCAGCGATCACCGAATGGTTAGAGGCACACTGAACCTAAACGTTAAGTTGGAGAGGTCTCGTCTAATGAGTATCGCCTATCCAGTTATAATTACCCTATAAACTAAATGCTTTATACAATTTAGATTTCAAAGTTCGAATAAATTGTTCAACTATGGAAGCCTTCTTTGTTGAGAAGGTTGAGTAATGATTAATATTATAAGAATTCATAATTTTTTTAAACTTATCGTTATCAAATTCTGTTCCATTGTTGGTTTGAAGATTTTTGGGTACACGTGTTTTTAGGAGCTTCATAATATTATAGCATACGTCCTCTTTACTTTTAGTCATAATTGGAAAAGCCCTTGAAATTCACCCTAGCATTTCTATGAATTTCATTTACTACATCGGCTTTACTCATGTTCAAAAAAATAATGTGTTTTATTTTATTCTTATGTTGGTAGTTATTAAAAGTAAATTCGTTTATACTGCTTGTTACTTAAATAAATGCCAATACTGAGTAAAAGCTAGTAATAATTAGTATTTTATTCCTTTAAAATGTTAGCTTCTTTTAATTCTTCAATGATCGATAATATTTCATTATCATGATTTGTATTGCCCGCATCTCTTGAAGCTATTAAGAGTTTTAATCTATCAACTTATTCATTTGGATCGTCCCAATATACAATATCAGTTTTAATTTTATATTTCTTAAGCTTCGGTAAATTACCTCCAAGCTTTTCTTCGATTTTTTTTATATTTGATTAAGGTTTCGGAAAATAATTTTTTCCCTTGATTTGATTCCCTTATCAACTCTTATTTGACCTCTAGGGTTAAAATCTCTCTTATGAGCGTTAGTATGGCGTAGAATATCTCTGTACACGAGTTTATCAGCGCTTGATACTAAATTCAAATCAGGTTTTTTTTTCTAAGTAGAAGTTCTCTTAACCCGATAGTTAAATTGTACAATTTGTCTCCAATTTTTACTAAAAATACAGTTTCGTTATCCAATCTGTCAATTATAGAAAAAGTAACTTCTGAATTTCCCATCATGTAAGTTTTCTTTTCCTTTCTTATCTCAAATGGTATATTTAATTTATCATCGTAGATATCATAGATATAATTTAGATCTAATGAAGCTTCTAAATTGTCTTTAATTTCATTTTTGGGGATTCTGCAGAACTCAAGTCAGCATCGTAATAGTTCTGAAATTCCGATTCAAATGATCCAGCAGAACTTGCGCATGATTGCATCGATAAATTATGGTCTTGATTTGCTTTTTGCTTATTTACTATGATTTTAAGGGGCTCTGTAACAGGTTTTAGCATTTTATCTAGGGATAAGTTCAGTTCATGCTCATTATTTTTCATTTTTTTTTATTTTATTCTTTATGGAGTCCACAGACTTCATTAATTCCATTTTAATTTGCTTTTCAATAATGCTTTACAATACTTCATTCTATCGCGGCTACAATAAAACTAAATAGTTTTATCTAAATAACCCTTTTATAATAGTTTACTTTAGGTTAAAAAAATATCAAAATTCTTTCTATACCTGCCATTGTTTAACGGTGAGTCTTTGTTAATACAAAAAAAATTATACGGCTTACTCCAAACTATATTACAAATATTTTTAAATTGATTCCATGACATATCAGAACTTACATGTTCTTCATAAATATGTTTTAATTTCACATCATCTTGATTAAATATTATAATAAAATTGGCATTATCTCGTAGCAATTGTTTCGGAATTTTTGAGTAGATCTGAGATAAATAAAAGCAATCGATTTGCATATGCCTGCACATAGAAAAATAATTACGAATGTTGATTTGATTTTCACAAGCAACATCATCAAAAATAAATACAGAATTGTTTTATGCTTCACTTGGACCTATAACGTCTTTGTTATCATTGAACTCATAATAGAACGTAACCAAATACATTTAAGCTATCTAGTATGCAACAGGCTCCTACAGGTTAACTTAAAATCCATTTTTTGACTTTTCTGAAAGTTTGAAATGAAAACTTTTCGATGCTTGATTTAGGTAAAATATTTTTTATATGCCTTTACTGTTTAAATAAGTTACATAAGTATTTTACGCCTTTCAGTCTAGTTGGTATGTAATAACATATTTTAATTAAGGACATACCTACCTACATTGCAAAATTCCTTTATTGTGAACCACTTTTGGAGGACAGAGTGCAGAGTTGGCACGTGGAATGTTAGAGGAGGCATGAGAGATAAGACGAATGAGTTGATCGAAATAATGAAAGAAAGAGAATTAGATGTCGTGTGTATGTCGGAGACCAAACGGAAGGGCAGTGGTACTGAAGAGCTCCCTGGCGGGGCGTTAGCTCTATGGTCCGGAGTCCCGGAGAGCGAGAACGCTTGCCAGGGAGTGGGGGTGCTGCTGTCTTCTCGGTTGGTCGATGTTATGACTGAATATAAGGTTGTGAACTCAAGACTTCTCTGGGTTCGCTTTAAATTGGGACTGACGAAGTTATTCCTTTTGGCTGTTTATGCGCCGGTAGCTTCGTCGTCCAGGGCTGAGCTGGAGGAGTTTTGGGAGAATGTAAGAGAAGTTCTAGATTTAGCTAGGGGAAACGAAAGAATTGTTGTATGTGGTGATTTGAATGGATGGGTTGGTACCGCTCGACCAGGGTACGAGTCGGTACTTGGAAAGTTTGGCGATAAAAGGGTTAATGATGCTGGCAAGCTTATACTGGCGGTGTGCAAGGAAAAGGGTCTTCTTGTGACAAACACTATGTTTAATCACAAGAAAATCCATATGTATACTAGAGAACGAAAGAATGAGAGAAGTATGATTGATTTGTTCCTGGTGGATGACCGACTGCGAAAACAGGTGATGGATACGCGAGTGTTCAGGCGTGCTGACCTGGGAACGGATCACTATCTAGTGATTACTAGATTTAGGGGTCTGTTCGCCGGTTGGCGCTACCGGACGGCAGTAACAGAACCACAGTCGGTCTGTCGCATCCGAAGCTGGAAGCTTCAGGAAGCGGATACTAGGGACAAATATCAAGCGAGGGTAGCCGAAAAGCTTGACACCATCGATGGCAGAAAAGAATGTGTAGAAAGAACTTGGCAGAACCTTAGGGATGGAATGGTAAGTGCAGCGGAAGAAGTGTGTGGAACAATAAAAAGAGGCAGTAGTAAAAGAAGAGATGCAAGGTGGAATGATGAAGTGAAAGAAGCTGTAAAGAAGAAGAAGAAAGCATGGTTAGACTACTTGGCCTCTAGTAATGATAAGGATATGAGAGAGAATATGAAAGAAAGATATAGGCTGCAGAAAGTTCACACGAAAGCACTGATTGAGGAAGTGCGTGAAAGGTGTAGAATGGAAGCGGACGAAAGGTTGTCGCACAACTTTAAGGAGAACTCCAAACTCTTCTGGAAAGAGGTTGGAAGGACCCGGAGTGGTGCGACGGCCTTAAGAATGAACAAAGTGCTTTCGAGAACTAATGACGTCCTCTCAGAAAAATCGGACGTCATGCAGCGATGGAGCGAAAAATGCGAGCGAGAAATGTATGCGTGTGATGATCTTAGTGAGGGATCCGGGGATGACGCCGTGACTGGTACGCCAGACCCGGACCTCGATGACACTGAGATCATCAGTATGAAAGAGATTGAACGAGCGATTCGAAGTTTGAAATGTGGTAAGGCTGCGGGACTAGACAGAGTTACTGCTGAAATGGTCAAGTATGGTGGGCCTCGCGTCTGGGACAGCTTTCATCTGCTGTGCAATTTGTGCTGGCGGACGGGGGATGTCCCGGATGATTGGCGATCCGCAGTCATTGTGCCTTTATATAAAGGTAAAGGTTCACATTTTGACTGCGGGTGCTATCGGGCGATCAGCTTGACCAGTTTAGCAAGTAAAGTTTACTCGAAGGTTTTGACACGTAGGATGCAAGAGAAATCGGAAAGATTTCTATGGGAGGCACAATGCGGATTTAGACCTGGAAGAGGATGCACGGATCAAATGTTTTCTCTCCGCATGATCACGGAGAAGCTTCTGGCTGCTAACCAGAAGATTTTCTGTGCTTTTGTGGATCTTGAGAAAGCATTTGATAAGGTTGTAAGGAAGAAAATGTGGGAACTGTTGCCGGGGTATGGTGTGGATGGTCGATTGCTAAGGGCTGTGCAGTCTCTTTACTGTGACTGTAAAACCTGTGTGCGGGTAGGGCATGACCTGTCACCCATGTTTAACGTCCAAACGGGCGTAAAGCAGGGTTGTGTCATGTCTTCCTGGCTGTTCATACTGTATCTCGACAGCTGTTTACAGAAGCTGAAAGATAGTTGTTTGGGTGTGAAATTGGGTGACATTAAAGTAAATTGTCTGCTGTATGCTGATGATGCAGTGCTTATTGCACCATCAGAGGCAGAACTGCAGGCATTAGTCACGTGTATGAAAGAGGAATGTGAAATTAAAGGTCTCCGTTTGAATGCTAATAAAACTAAGGTTCTGGTATTTGAAAGGGCCGAAGAGAGAACGAAGTGTGAAATATGGGTAAATCAGGAATGTCTAGAACAGGTAAATGAAATTGTATACTTGGGGAGTGCTTTTAGCCGGGATGGAAGATGTGATTTAGATGTGGACAGGCGTGTCGCTGCCGGGAACAAAGTCAATGGTGCCCTGACTGCGTTAGTCAAAAGGCAAGGCGTAGCGAAGAGTGCACGCCTTGCAATACATAACGCAGTGTTGGTACCGACTTTGTTATATGGCAGCGAAACCTGGGTATGCCAGAAGAAGCATAAAAGTAAGTTGAATGCAGTGGAGATGCGATCTCTTCGTAAAATGTGCGGCGTTACCATGGCCGACCGAAAGCGAAACGAAGAGATTCGCAATATGGCAGGTTTGAAAGATGACCTTATCACAAAAATTGATAAGGGCGTGCTTCGGTGGTTTGGGCACGTTGAGCGAATGAGTGAAGACCGAATGGTGAAGAAAATATATAGCGCGAAAGTTAATATTAAAAGGTGTCGAGGTAGACCGAGACTAACTTTCGAAGACCATGTGAGCAAATTACTCGAAGAGGGTAGGGTCAAAATTACTCGGATACCTAGACGTGCATGCATGAAGAAGATAATGAATCTGAAAGAAGCGAAAGAGGTTTGTAAGGATCGTGACACTTGGCGATCTGTTCTCTCTGGCTACCCCGTCAGGGATTGTGCGTGAAGATAAGCAAGCAAACTCTTATTGCAAAACGAAAGTATTGTATAATTGTACCTATCAAAAAAACCTTTGTATCGCTGGATTTGGCTGCAAGAAATAAAATATTTGACATAAGTTAAGCTCAGATATATAAAATGTGTCAAATATCCATCTCTAGTACGCAAGTCCAAGAATAGATAGGATATTAAAAACGACTGCAAGTAGCGATCGCTTCTAGACAACCAATTGACCAATATAAAAGAAATCTCTCTATCGTCCTAAAATTAATAATATTTAACACCTAAATGTTAGCACACTAAATACTATAATAGTTACCCTATATAGATAAGGTATGTTTAAATAATTATGTTATTTAATATCTTAATTAATAGCATGCATAAATACTTGCTTTAAAAAAACCCTCGAAAATGTTCTTATTCATTCACAATTAATTCAAAAATCATGAAGACTGAACACAGTGCTGTTTTCATATGGGAAAAAAAAATATGTTATTTGCTAGGTATGTTTTTATATCTGCGTAAGCGAGCCCTAGGGCTGGAGTCTCAATTGATCTACCATGGTAAAGTCTCCCTGAATCATATAAAAAAATCCAACATCGTTATGTTAGTATACCTATTAAAGTATTGGTCTACTAAAAACTTATCAATCAAACATGCATGATAATTGCAATCATCAATAATATCGATCGAGATCAAATACAATAACATGAGCGCTGCGTCCATACGTGTTTTAGAGTAACCAGCTATCTCAGCGAGAATCAGATTATTGAATCCCACACCGTCGCGCATCGTGTCCGGGAATGTAGAGCTGTTTAGTGTAATATTGCGGCGAATTGCATTGCGAGCGGACGAGTGATGCAGAAATCCCAATAATATTGGGGCGAACTGCATCGCGAACGGACGTGAGTGATGCAGCAGCCCCAATATTACCCTAATCACCAATCATCTCCAAAGGTCCCGGGTTTACTAGAAAGAATGCCAAAAGGCATTGATTTAGTCTGCCCTTTGCAATCCTTTTTATTAAGGCGTTATAAAAAATAAAGTGTAGATAAATAGCTGCTACCTTATAGGTATTCATAAGCGTTTATAACATGCTCAGCTTCAATTAAGAAATTTTGAGTTTAGTATATTTTATGATTGAAATCGATTAAGTCAAGTACCTATATTTAGTAATTTTAATTGAGTATTTGCTACGAGCCTTGTGAAACGTTAGTTTAAAATAAATCTTTACAGCATTTTCTTAAAATTTAGAGTCTGTGCGATTTAAGCCGTCATGGAAGTCTTCACTAAATCACGTTTATCTTTTTATTATTTACGGTGATTCAACTCCTTTTTGTACCTTTCTCAGTAAAGATAAAACTAAAACTTGCCAACAGTTATTTTTATCGCCCGACAGTCTAAATCAAGGAAATATACTACTCTTAAAGCTGCCAATTTTAGCAAGTAAAAGGTAGCTTTTCACTGCTTTATATAAGTTATGTAGCACGTGGGAAAAGTAACCTTAATGTTCTTACTAAGATATTTTTACGTACGTTACACAAGTTATATTTTATTTAATACGTTTTATAATAGAATATATTTATTTATTTAAACTTTTGTTGTATAAATATGTACAAAGGTGAAATTAATGCTTAAATAAAAAAAAAATTAGGTATGAAAAGGTTATGTTAATAAAATTCAGGTGATGCTGGTTATTGTAAATAAATAGCTGCTTGATCCCGAATGTTGCTGCCCTCCACTAGTCTGTGGGTCTGTTATGTTTGAATGAATTTAGAGCTATTTCATACATGGTAGAGCCATGCTCATACGTGGTAGAGCCATTCTGCAGCTATATTTCTGGTATAGTTGTAACACGAATGGGTCGGCTCGACCGGGGAAGGACCACGCTCTCACAGAATACCAGCGTAAAATAGCAGCTTAATGCTGCTGTGTTTCGTATGGTGAATGTAGAGAACCGGAGACCCTTTTTACTGGAAATGAGGCATTCCATCTTAGTCCTTACGGGTGATAACGCATCTACATTTTGATATTCGTAATCGAGGATATATGTAAATGTCTATGCGCCACAGCAACCACTTACCATTAGGTGGACTGTGTGCTCGTTTGTCGCCCATATCCTATATAAAAAAAATTATTTGCCGCTTGATCCTAATTTGTTATTTAGTAGGAAACACATCATGTGATATGTAAATGTGAAATTCGGAAAAAAATGTTAAATTGGCCATAAACCTCTAGAATAAGTATATCATCATCAAGATCATCATCAACCCGATAAAATCCATGGCAGGAAATGATATTTTGTAGAAAGTAATCGCAGTAATCGTTACACTAGGAAGGTGGTGTGATAGAATGTTTATTAATTTCATTCAAAAATTCTATGTATAACAATTTTTACTTATCTGAATTAAAAGTAATCATTACTATAAAGTAATATCAAATTTTTAAAACACTAAAACACTTTGTTCATGATCTGTGATGATCCTAGTAAGACTATTAGATCATGGTCATGAAATTAATGTGTTGTCATCGGTTCTTAATACGTCTATAATTTTCAGATTATTTAGACGTCTCGAATTGGGTGAAAACTGAATCACAAAATTCCATTACATTTATACAATATGTACATACATACAATCATTCGCCGTGTAATATCCTATGCCGGTTAAGAATATCCACTACCCTATATCTTCCCGTGGGTGTCGTAAAAGGCGACAATGCGAAACAGGCAGGAGATGGGCAGCAACATCTTCCTGATAACAGCATTACAATAAAGAAACTGCGGTTGCCAACCCGCTCGCCAAGCGTGGCAACTATGGCAAATACAGGGGATATGATGAGTGTAACAAAGAGACGGCCCCCAGTCTCCGGCGGACCCGCTATTCCTGGCTGCGGTAACGACCATGGTAACGGCGGGGCAGGGGTGCTAAGAATCTCCGGTGGAGGTTCGGTTGCCACCTAAGACGACTCGAACTGGCAACATACAACGCACGCACCCTGAGGACTGACGAGAAGATTGTGGAGCTGGAAGAATAGATAGACAAGTTACGCTGGCGTATTATAGGATTATCCGACGTCCAAAGAGAGGGGGAGGACACCGTAATCCTCGAATCCGGCAACTTGCTCTATCACCGGGAGGGCGACCATCTGTCCCAAGGAGGTGTTGGATTTATCGTCCACAAGTCTCCGTTAACAACGTTGTAAAGATTGGGAGTGTGTCGACGAGGGTTGCGTACCTTATACTCCGAATCACCAAACGGTGTTTGCTGAAGTCCATACAGGTTTACGCACCAACCTCGGCACACCCCGATGAGGAGGTGGAGGAAATGTATGAGGATATCTCTTAAGCCATGCATTACTCTAAAACACATTATACTGTGTTAATGGGAGACTTCAATGCAAAACTAGGCACAAGAGAGAACGATGAGCTAAAATTAGGGAAATTTGGAATAGGGCAACGGAACCCAAGGGGCCAGCAGCTGGCCGACTTCATAGAAAAAGAGGGACTCTTTATGATGAACTATTTTTTTCCAGAAGCGGATCCATAGGAAGTTGTTAAGTATGCGGACAGGGAGCGAGTTAAACGGCCGGTAGCTTGCTATGCACTGGTTTATTAACAGAGGGTGCGTGGGCACAGCCACGCATTGTAATAGATAGATATACAAATGTATATACATACATAACAATTCCCCACCCTATTTTAGAATACAAGAATAAAATAAATTATAATAAAGAAGACAACTATAACCTAAAAGAAACGCTTATAATCAACCTTGGGACGGGGGCGCAGTCTATTTCTAGTGGCTTCGATTCGACCACCATTAAAATCTGCTTCTGCTTCGTGGAACTCGTCGTCCTCCTCCAACCGAGGCGGCACAGGGTTCTCTGCTTCATCACTTTCACCTCGACGTGGCGAACCTTCTCGCTCTGCCGTGGTAACTAGGCTGGGATCTATGGTAGACGCCGGATGAAGTGGTGACGATGATGATGATGATGGTGATGGTGATGCCGGCAGTGATGGCGGTGGTGTAAAAGTGTTTCCGGTGTCGCAAGTGTTCCCTTTCTCGTAAGCGTCCACGTCCCATGCGTTATAGTCATTACTTTCAGCTTTATATAAAATTAATTGATTTTTATGTTTTCGATAACATATTTGCGTGTCCCAATCTTTTACTAAGTAGATAACTTTGCCAATTCTTTTTGTTATCGTTCCCTTACACCAGGTAAACTTGTTATTTACATATTTTTTATATAAAACGAAAGTTCCAGGTAGCATTTGCTTAAAACGTACTGGTTCTTCCTTCTGTGGACATTTTTGCACATTTATCAAATCGGATGAAGCCGCAGACGCAGACAGCGATGACGTAGGTACCAATCTGTCTAAGCGCGAGTTTAGCTTTCGCCCGAAAATCAACTCGGCGGGTGACATGCCGGTGGTCGAGTGCTTTGAATTCCGGTAATCAAACAAAAACTTTAATAAATTATTTTTTGATTGTTTTGTGTTGCTGCTAGACATAATACTTGATTTTATACCCTTTTTGACTATTTTTACATAACTTTCGGCTTGACCGTTACTTGCCGGGTGATACGGTGGCGACGTAACGTGTGATATCCCGTTTACTTCACAGAAACGTTTAAATTCTTGTGAAGTAAACGCCGTTCCATTGTCGCTTACAATCGTTTGCGGTATGCCGAACCTAGACATGAATTCGTACATCTTTTCAATGACTGTATCGGAGGAAGTAGAACTAGCTGTATCGTATATCTCCGGCCATTTAGAGTACGAATCAATGACCACTTAATACATTCGACCGGCTATGGGACCCAGAAAATCCATATGTACGCGGGTGAAAGGGTGGTGTGTCCGAGGCCAGGGGGCCGGCGGCACGCGCGGTGGAAATGGCCGCAGGTTGATGCATACCTCACATGTCCCTATCATATGCTCCACGGCCTCATCTACGCCCGGAAACCAAAATCTGGATCGAACTTCGGCCTTGGTTTTTACGATACCCAGATGTGTTTTGTGTAACTCGTCTAACACCCTTTTACGCAACGTCTCGGGAATCACGATCTTATGACCTCTCATTAAGCATCCATTTTCAACCGAGAATTGCGTTCTACATGAAAAATAAGGCTTAAGGTACAAATCACTTATTTTCTTAGGCCAACCGTGTTTAACATATTCGGTTACTTTAGATAAAATTTTGTCCCTTTTTGTTTCATCCCGTAGTTCCGAAACCGTAATCGGTAAACTCGTGTCGACCACAAAACACACGTAAGCCGCGCGGTCGCTCGAAGTGAAGTCGTCCGCAGTGCACGTATCGAGTGCGCCTGCACCCGTGTCGGGCGCGCGCCTCGCCTCCGAAATACTTGAGCGAGACAAATAGTCGGCGCTGTTATCAGCGCTTCGTATATACTCGATCGTATAGTTATACGTGCTTAAAAACATTGCGTACCTCTGCAGTCGATTCGCCGATACTTCCGGAATGCCTTTGTACGGTCCGAATATCGAAATTAGTGGCTTATGATCTGTTCTTAATACAAACGGATTTGTTCTACCGTACAAATACTGATGGAAGCGCCGAATTCCAAATATAATTGCGGTCGCTTCTTTCTGTATTTGTGAATATCGTTTTTCTGCGATATTTAGAGTTCGCGATGCAAACGAAATCGGTCTTTCTTGCCCGTCGGAACCTACTTGCGACAGTATCGCACCCAAGCCAACCGGAGACGCGTCTACAGTCAGGATTAGCCTTGCTTCGGGGTTGAAGTGGGCGAGTACCTGGTCTGAAGCTAATAACAGTTTTATTTTTGTGAATGCCTCATGATGATCTAGACCCCACGACCATTTTACCCCCTTTTTTAGCAGATTATAAAGTGGGCTTAAAACAGACGCTGCACTTGGTACAAAGTTTCGATAATAATTTACTAGGCCCAAAAACGATTGCAGTTGGCTTATATTTGATGGTGCAGGGGAGTCTACTATTGCTTTAATTTTATCTGGAGACTTTTTCAACCCATTTTTATTGATAACATAACCCAAGTAGTTAACCTCATCTTTATAGAACTCGCACTTCTCCCTTTGCAAGGTCAATCCTGCTTCTTGTAAGGTCTGCAACACCGCCCGGAGGCGTGCAGCGTGCTCGGCGTCGTCACGCCCCGTAATGAGCACGTCATCCAACAAACACAGCACGCCCTCCTGTCCACCAATTAGGCCCTCCATCGCACGCTGAAAAATTGCTGGCGCTGGAGCAAGCCCAAAGACTAGCCTAGTATACTTGTATAATCCACGATGAGTATTAATTACAGTGTACCTTTGTGACTCGTCATCCAGCTCAAATTGGTTATAAGCCATAGATAAGTCTAATTTGGTGAATTTTTTTCCACCGTAAAGCTTTGCAAACAATTCCTTGGCAGTTGGCAGAGGATACTGGTCGATAATTAATTGCCTATTAATACTAACCGAGTAATCGGCACACAAGCGAATAGTGCCATTTCTTTTTAAAACAGGGACTATAGGGGACGCATAGTCTGCGTGGTCAACCGGTTTTAATACCCCTAACTCAACCATTCTATCTAGTTCATTATTTATTTTATTCCGTAGGGCAAATGCAATCCCCCCCGAACGGGTTCCCGCCTTGTCGTGGCGGGGGGGCTTAGTAGCCGTGGCTTGGTCAACCACGGTGAACAAAGAGGAACCCCTTGGCTGGCCCGTGGTGTAGGGCCGGCCCGAGGTGGCCACTCCGAGTGGGCTTGGGAAGCCCACTTCGGATGTGTGTCGGTGGGATGCTGCGAGAGGGGTGTCCGCTCCCTCTATCGCTGCAGCCGAGGTGGAGTCGCGGAGGAAGAGGAGTGTTGGCATGGCGATGCGCCACTCGCCCTATCCTCCGCGACTCAGGCGGGGCCACACCGTCGATTGATGCGGTGGTGGTGGGGCTGCGGGGGGAGAGGAGTGTCGGTATTACGAGGCGCCGCTCTCCCTACCCTCCGCAGCCGAATCTTGGTTGGCGGCGGAGCCATAGACCAGATCCGTCGCTGGGGTCAGGAAAGCTGGTGCTTCTGAGTGCTAGTTTTTCCTGGCCCCATGGCCTTCGCGCATCGGACACGGGGGCGTCCGTTACGCATGTGAAATTGGAGGCCGAGGAGGAGGGCGCGCCATGTGTTCTGGTGCGCCTTACCTGAGAGGGAGATGGGGGAGGAGTGGTCCTCTCCCGAGGAGGGGCCGCCATGGGGCGGCCAGCGCAGGTGGGGCCGCGGAAGTGTGCGAAAGCGTTCCCGTGGCCCTGCCAATATGCGACGAGGTTGGAACACCATGGGGTTTTAGTCGGTGCGAGTCCGACATAACCCGTCCTTGCCCCCGCGAGGCGGGTATGCGTAGGCATTTCCCCATGTAAAAAAAAAAAAAAAAAAAAAAGGGCAAATGCAATCGGTCTCGCTTTAAAGAAAACTGGTTTTGCATTATCTTTTAACTGTAAGTGCACCTTATGTTTAGTAAAACGACCTAATTTATCCGAAAAAAGAACTGGAAATTGACATTGCAGTTCTTCCACGGAGGGACGGGTACCCTGACAGTAATTCACCGTTGATAAAACTGACGATAACTCTAATTGGAATGTAGATATAAAGTCCCTACCGAGGAGCGGCGGCCCGCCGTCCCGGACGACGTACACGTCGAGCGTGTGTGAACGGTTAGTATAGTACACGGGTAACCGGATTGTGCCTACACATGTTATGCTATCACCCGTGTAGCTCATCAACCTTTTATGCGGAACAATCAATGGAATATCTTTAAAATGAGATTTGTATAATTTTTCCGGTATCACCGTTACGGCGGAACCGCTATCTATTTCAAACTTAAACGCCATTCCCCGAATAAACACGGTCTCGACCATCGGTTCACCCCGCAACGAACGAATTTTAAATACCTTACCATCATCATCGATGTTTTCGTCTCCGGCTCCATTATCTACGTAGTTAACTTTATTTGGCGTACACATTCTACGTAGATGGCCTACGACGTTACACTTCCTACATACGAAATCCGCATACCGGTACTCCGAGGCCTTGTGATTCGTATAGCCACACACTTTACACTTTTGTTTTACCGGAAGATCACTTTTTACACTTCTTGCACCTTTATCTCTTGATCTAATCTTGTACAACGCGCTGGTAGAAGCTGCGGACGCGTCGGCTGTACTGGCACTGGCGATTGCAGCTGATTTCGTACAACGGACGTTTTCAGCAAATTCTACAGTTTTCGTGAGAGTTAGATTTGTAATATCTTGGGCGAAAAGTTTCTCTTTCTCAAGACTAGGCATCATTCCCATAATAAACCGGTTTCGTAGGGCCTCTTCGATATCATGGAAAGCGCAGCGTGACGTAAGACCGCGCAGTCTCGCGGCCCACTGTGAATGTGTTTCACCGGGTTGCTGCGATGCTGCATAGAAGTTGTGTCGTTCCGTGAAACCGACAATCTTCGGGTTAAAATGGATGTCGAAGAATCGTAGGATGTCTTCGTAGGGCACCTCCTGCACATCCTTGGGTAAGGCTAAATTCTCAGCGAGCCTATAGGTACCCTCCGAGAGTGCACTTAGCAAAATTGCTCTTCTCTTTTTCCCGCTCGGATCCGTCGTGTTATTAATTTCATTTGCCAAGAACCACTGATTTATTCGGCTTTTATAAGTTTTCCACTCCTGTATATCGTGGTTAAAACTGGATAATATTCCAAAATATGAATTAGCCATTTTTAATTACTTTTTGCGCGGGTACTCGTCGCCAATGTTAAGTATGCGGACAGGGAGCGAGTTAAACGGCCGGTAGCTTGCTATGCACTGGTTTATTAACAGAGGGTGTGTGGGCACAGCCACGCATTGTAATA
Source organism: Parnassius mnemosyne (assembly GCA_963668995.1). Lineage (NCBI taxonomy): Eukaryota > Metazoa > Arthropoda > Insecta > Lepidoptera > Papilionidae > Parnassius > Parnassius mnemosyne. The sequence continues at coordinate 10,459,619 of CAVLGL010000046.1, read as the reverse complement.
GATAGATATACAAATGTATATACATACATAACAGAAGTGGACCTGGTTGAGCCCCGATGGTTCGACAAAAAATAAGATTGACTTCATTATGACGACCAGACGACAACTTTTCAGTGACGTCTCCGTGATCACGAAGGTGTAATTTGGTAGCGATCACCGAATGATAAGAGGCACACTAAACCTTAACGTTAAGTTGGAGAGGTCTCGTCTAATGAAGTTAACGATCCGTCCTCCTTGTGCTCTGTTCCAAAGTCCTTCAGCTCGAGTTACAAAACCGTTTTCAGTGCCTAGAAAACTACAATGAAGATATGAATGACAAGCTCGTGGAAACTGTCCATGCGGTCGGAGCTAAGTTCTGTAAGACCCGCCGCAGAAGAACATAAAAACTCTCCTATCACACTCTTAATGTTATGGCTGTTAGACGGGAAATGAAGCTACATTCTTAAACAGATTTGACAGCATACAGGCAACTGAACACACAGATCTCCAAATGCATGCGGCGGGACTTACGCAACTTCAATACAACTTGTATTCATGAAGCAATCGAGCGGAACCAAGGCTCCAAAGTCTTTGCCAGAGATCTGTCTGCCAGAAAGAGCCAACTGTCAAAGCTGAGGACCGCGTGTGGCAGTATCGTTTCCGGGACCCCTGAGATTTTGAGTGAAATGGAGAGGTTCTATAGGCAGCTGTACACATCATCGTTGAAGCCACACGCAAGTGTGAGTAACGATCCAAGAGCGAGTCTTATCCGACACTATTCCGATGATATCCTGGACGTTAGGATAAGCGAGATTAGAATAACTTTCCAGCATCTTAAAAACGGCAAGTCCCCGGGCGAGGATGGAATTACAGCGGAGCTCTTGAAAGCGGGTGGATAACCGGTACTTGAAGTCCTTCAGAAGCTCTTCAATTCCATCCACCATGGTGGCACTACTTTGGAGGCGTGGAGCAGAAGTGCGGTGGTATTGTTCTTCAAAAAAGGCGACAACGCTCTCTTGAAGAACTACAAACCGATTCACCTTCTGAGCCGCGACTACTTGCTGTTTTCGAGAGTCATTACGAATCGTCTCGCATGCAGACTTGACGACTTCCAGCCTCCTGAACAAGCCGGTTTCCGAAAAGGCTTTAGTACCATGGACCACTTGTACACACCCTTCGGCAAATTGTACAGAAGACAGAGGAGTATAATCTGCCACTTTGCTTTGCGTGTGTGGACTATGAGAAAGCCTAAGATTCCGTCGAAATTTGGGCGGTGCTGCAGTCATTTCAGTGGTGCCAAGTTGACTGTCAGTATATCGAAGTGCTGAAGTGTTTGTACAGTAGAGCTACGATGACTATCCAAGTACGAAATCAGAATCAGAGTATGAAACCTATCCAACTGCAGAGAGGTGTAAGACAGGGTGACGTTATATCCCCGAAACTCTTCACTGCTGCATTGGAAGAAGTTTTAAAGATTCACGTGGTAGAGCCATGCTGCAGCTGTATTATGGTTGTAGCACGAATGGGTCGGCTCGACCGGGGAAGGACCACGCTCTCACAGAAAACCAGCGTAAAATAGCAGCTTAACGCTGCTGTGTTTCGAATGGTGAGTGTAGAGAACCGGAGACCCTTTTTACTGGAAATGAGGCATTCCATCTTAGTCCTCACGGGTGACAACGCATCTGCATCTTGAGTCTTTATTGAGGATAGATGTAGATGTCTATGGGTCACAGTAACCACTTACCATCAGGTGGACTGTGTGCTCGTTTGTCACCCGATTCTATAAAAAAAAAAAGATGCTGGACTGGAAAAGATGCGGTATTAACATCAATGGCGAGTACATAACATACCTTCGATTTGCCGACGATATAGTTCTTATGGCAGAATCACTGAAAGACCTAAGCACTATGCTCAATGACCACAAAAGTATTTACCAACGGATAGATCTTAAGATGAACATTTACAAAACAAAAATCATGTTTAACTACGACACATGTTCTCGTTAGACACTCCTTAAATCCTTAAAATGAAATTGTAAAACCAGTGCATGTTGCCAGTGATGACTTACGGATCTGAGACGCGGTCCTTCACTGCTGGCTGTATGAGGAAGCTTAAGGTCGCTCAGCGAGCTATGTAGAGGGCTATGCTCGGAGTTTCTCTGCGTGATAAACTTAGAAATGAGGATATCCTCAGTAGAACCAGAGTGACCGACATAGCCCAACGGATTATAAGCTGAAGTGGTAGTGGGCCGGCCATATAGCTCGAAGAACCGACAACCGATGGGGAAGAAAGGCTCTCGAGTGGCAGCCTTGTACCGGTAGGCGAAGTGTAGGGCAACCCCCAAGGAGATGGTAAGACATGCAGGAAATCGATGGATGCAGGTGGCTCAGAACCGTGCTTTGTGGCAGTCCTTGGGGGAGGTCTATGTTCAGCAGTGGACTTATGAAAGGCTGCAATGATGATTATGATGATACATTTATACACGAAAACATATACGAAGACAAACAAGCACATAGTCCACTTGATGGTAAGTGGATGTTTTGGCTCATAGACATCTTAATCTACATTATTTTCGAATAAGAATCAAAATGCAGTTGTTACTCCTGAGAACTAGAATGGATTGTTTCATTTTCACTATAAAGGGTATCTGTTTCGCTTCACTCACCATTTGAAACACAAAAGCATTAAGCTGCTATTTCACGCTAGTATTCTGTGAGAGCATTGTCCTTACTCGGTTGAGTCGATCCATTTGTGCTAAAATCATAATATAGCTGCAGCGTGAACAAATCCACCGAGAAGACTCTGTCAGCGTTCTTGTCACCACAGGGGTAGGAATTTATGATAATTTGAGATTTTAATTTTTGATTTTTATATAAATATCTTATATAATTTTGTTATATAAATAAACAAATTTCATTTGCTTATTTCTATATTGCAAGAAACAGGCATTTCATTTAAAAATATAATTGTATATCTCTAATAACACTTCCAAAACTGCATGGAGTTTACTTGTTGGCTGCATGCTGCTTGTATGCTTTGTAATTTACTGCCACTACACAAATTTCGTTTTGCTTCAACATCTTAAATAATTATACATACTCATGTTTTCTATATTATATTGGTTTCCCGAAGTATTACTAAATAATTTATTATCTTGTGCGAAGCCGACCATAGCGACAACATGTACAAAATTATTTAGTATCTACAGGTTGACTCTTGTTGTTAGTCTTTGGCAACAGGCCAAAAGTGTACGCAACGAACATAAAATACGTTTGCTGTCTTGGGTTGCCTTTTGCCTTCCGTTGTCTTTTAGGCATTTTTGCGTCCTTAAGATCAATAAATGCAATTAATAAAAATTCAGACAAAATATTTTCTTGTCGTTTTTCGTCCGTAATAGTCCACTGCTTAACACGGACCTCTTTCGTTTTAGCGAGGATTTGCCTAATCGTCACGCTTGTCAGGTGTACTGGATCACAGGACCAAACGTCTAGTACTATTGACGCTGCTGCGGGTCTCCGGTCTGAGTATTCCACGTCTGGTTTTAGCAAGAGGATTTTACTGCCATCTTTCGGAAGCTATCTGATTCAAAAAAGTTGTATAAAGTATTTCCCATAGACGCCTCTTTTAACACTCATTGGGCGAAATAAGCCAATAGATTCAATTTAGACGCCACCACATGGACTGCAAAAATATTTTAGTGCACTCTAGTTTTGTAGAAATTGGTTACGCTAAGTAACGTATGCATTTACCCTAGTTCTCGTGTAGGATATAAAATATACGGTTTAAATAAAAATATCATCGATTTGCTTTACAAAATTAAAAGTACTAACGACAATAGACATAATTGCATAAGAAATATTTTTATTTCGGGGTAAAATCAACAAAAAATTCTTAGGTCTTTTTATTCCATATTTCATTGTTTACACACCTGATTTCGCGACAAGTGTGTTCGTGTTCGGTTGCAATACTTAAATTTTTATCAATTACTACTCTTAACTCACATTCCTATGCAAATTATTTTTATTACTATTACTTACAACTTGTTGTAGAGCAAAAGAAACGCTGTTACACTAATAGCATCATAGATGGCAGGAGTTTTGCAGTTATGAACAAGCTTACAATTTTGTTCTTCAATAAGAAGATAGATGGCAGTACCTTAATTATATTAGGGAAAAATCTGTTAACAATATTATGATTAGTTTGGTATGAATGTTTTAATTTATATGGGTAAAATAGAATTATTTATTAATTTGTTATGTCATTTTATTTTAAATTTTTTTGCAGTTATATTTGTAGTATAGTTGTAACACGAATGTGTCGGCTTGAATGGGGAAGGACCACGCTCTCACAGAATACCAGCGTAAAATAGCAGCATAACACTGCTGTGTTTTGTGTGCTGATTGTAGAGAATTGGAGACGCTTTTTTACTGGAAACGAGGCGTGCCATCTTAGTCCTCACAGGTGATAACGCATCTGTATTTTGATTCGTAATCGATGATAGATGTAGATGTCTATAGGCCACAGTAACCAATTACCATCAGGTGGACTGTGTGCTCGCTTGTCACTCTTATTCTATAATTAAAAAAACCTTTTTTTTATATTACCGCTTGTTAATGGTCAATTTAGATTTGCATATATTAATAAATACCCACATATAAATTTTCATTATTCAATTTAGTAACCGTACTGCGGTTACCAACTTGCCTTCCAAGCGTGGTAACTATGACAAATATCCCGAGGAGGCCTTGGTTCAACAAAGAACTTTTGATAGGGTGTAATGGTTACGGTAAATAAGCAAATCTGTTTAACGCAACCCTTAATTAACACATAATAGGTTGTGTTAATTGACAATATTATATTCGTTACTCGCTCAGAAATGGGAGGAAACTTGTCACCAACTGTAACTTACTTTTTTTTCTTTTATGTTGCTTTTTTGTGAATAAACACTTTTAATAACATTTAATATGTAATGTAAAATTATAATAATAACACAATTAGCACTGATTTTCCAGTTGGCATATAAATGTTATTTATTTAATAATTTATAACCAGACTGAATATAAAAGAGAAAAATGTTCTACACCTGGTCAAGCCACGCTGCAACCATATGATCCGCTCTCCCTAGAAAGGACTACGCTCACATAGAATACCAGCTTCAAATAGCAACTTGATGCTGTTATGTTTCGTATGGTGACCGTAGAGAACCAGAGATCCTTTTTACTGGAGCGAGGAATTCAAACGTAGTCCACAGGGTTTTATTTTAATAGAATAAGGGTGTAAACAAGTACACAGTCCTTCCTATAGTAAGTGATGCTGTGGCCCATAATCATTACATCTATCCTAGCTTAAGAATCAAAATGCAGATGCGTTGCTACTTCAACGTGACTACGCGTCACTCGTTTGTCCCCTTTATTCCATAAAAAAAAACAATTAAACGGAACCATTTAATCCATGAAACTAAAACTTGTTTACATTGTACTTTATCCTATGAATAACTTATGTCTGATGGTTGAACAAGCAAACCTAAATTAATATTTTCGGAATAGATCTGGTTAATTCAAAATCACGCGTACACATTGTTGATAATATAGAGCTATAATATGTCGAGACTATTAGTCTTATCTTAGTATTACATTTACGAGATGATTATTGTTTACTATCCAAACTACCTACGCTCTAAGCAATTCATTATTATCAACACAGTATACAGTACAGTAATGAGTCATTTCTGTAATACAGAGGTTACAAATTAAACGAAATCCTCTTTACTATGGGAGATGTCCATGAAAACCAATATATTTTTACAGGTTTTTACGGAGAAAAAAAATAGCAATAATGACACAAAATGTTATATAATATACTACTAAATGTTTATTTAGTAGTATATTAATTAATTAATTAAAAGTAGTATATTAACTAATGATTCTTAAGAAATTCAAACCTAAGAATTCGATTCCGTTATTCGACTACTAACAACTATTTAAGGGCTAGTTATCGGAAATATTAGGAATTTTGCATTCATTATCATCAATTATTACAATAACTTTTCAAAAGTCTGATGGTGAATATAGGCCCGCCTCTCATAGATTGCTGTTATGCTTGGCAAACGGGTTGGAAACTGTAGGGTTCTCTTTTTTACAAGCTAAGAACAGCAAATTAATTTAAACAATTTGTACACTTTATACTATTAGTCAAATTAAATCTGTGGGACTTATATAACTCCCACTGATTGGATTTGACATGCAGTGGCCCTATATTAATTTTTTAATTCTTCTCAGTTAAATCTAAATATCTGTATATGTTTTTAATTTATATGATTTCTATAATAATAAATTTAATGTAAAATCATACTCTTGATATTTATACACTACCCTCATGATACAGGAAAGAATCCTAATGTGGGGTAACGTTTTTAAATATAAAAATGTATTTAAGTATTTAATTAAAAATCCTTAAAGTGAAGAAATATCTAAGCAAATCAAATTAAGGTATTTTTTAAAGTCTTTATTGAATATACAGGGTTTGATCTACTAGAACATGTGACACTCATATGTACACAACCAAAGACACATAATCAGCCAATCAATCAATTCACGTAAATAATAATAAAAAGTTATCTGTTCTTAATATCCGACAATACTAGTTTATAAAGTTTTCTAGCCTTATCCGTTAATGGAAAATGAAAGATACTATTATATAATCGAATATTTTTTTTTGTCAAAACCTAATTGTTTTCTATATGCTTCGTTCCGTTCACATTCCATCATAATATGATTAGTATCTTCCACAACTCCACATTTGACACAATTTGCTGAATTCACTTATCATAATCGAAAATTTATTTAATGGAATATGTCAGGAACGAAGCCTCATTGCTGTAATAATGTCTTGCCTTCCCATATTGCATGCTTCAAACCAAAGGAAGCGGAAAGTATGCGGTTGTACCGTTTTTGTACCAAATACCTTTTGACAGTGACCTTTCATCAAAGTTCCACTTTTCTGTACAGTTTTCTCAAACTTTAGATAAGAGTTCAGAGAAATGAGGTACATAATCTAAATTCTCCCCATCACTTATCGCTTCTTTAGCAAGAACGTCTACCGCCTCAATTCTCTCTAAACCAATATCGGATGGGTGCCCCATTGTAAGGCTATCCTTTTATGGTTTGATTTAAAGGTTAAAATATTACTTATTAAATAATAATAAGCCAATGGAAAACTACGAGACAGTAAAGTACATCTTTTTAAATGTAGGAAGCCACTGCATGGTAGAATATTTAAAAAAAAACAAGTAAATTATCAATAAATATCAAATAAAAAATAAGTCAACAGCAAGTAATTACCGTGCCGTGAGGTCCCGGCGTGAGAGAATTCATGACTCTCTTCCCTGGCTTTCCTCATTTCTTTATTCTGGCTTTTCTCATCTCTTTATCCCGGCTTTCGATAGATATCGGAATAACCTTCTAGTTTACGACAGACATAAAATATTCATAGTGGGCAATAGGCAGCGGCGTCAAGGATGCTCAAATAATTTCTCTTCGAAAATTTTGTAATCTAATTTTGGATTACATTATGTTATTAGGAAATGGCAAATAATATAATGACATTACCATTTACTCATGTATTTATAAATATATAAAACATTATTAAAAATGTTAATTATAAATTTTTGTATAAGATACTATCGATATGCATTGAGAGAGAAAAATTTAAAGAAGTGAATATATTTACTTCGGCCTCTCAGTATATTTACGAAAATTTAATTTAGGTACTCGTATGTTTACAAAAACAAAAGTAGTTTTAATGAAAAAGTAATGTACACGCTATAAACACCAGGAACAAATAAAAACTAGTGATAACGGTTTCCCGATTCCACATTCAGTAATTTATTCATGGGGCGATGTACGAGTATACGATACGAATATACAAGCTCTCTCTATTACCATGTTTAAATACTTTATAAAAATAATTTAATATTGTTTAAAAATATTAACATTGAAAAAAGCATGAAAAAAAAGTTCCGCTGTGTTTCTTGCTTCTTCTTGCGACTGAGTTTTTTTGAACCAGTGGTAAATGTGAAAAAAAAAAGACTTTTAATAAGAATTACGTAATCTACAGGTTGTTTGGTGCATGGTCCGACACAATTTTTCTAGGTATTTGGAAGGTCATTTGCTAGGTTCTACCCATACATCCTTTGTCCCAAATATCACGGTTGGTTACATATGATTTTTTTTAATGAAAAAAATACCCAAAATGTTTCCTTTAATTCAAAATTATTTTTTTGTTTGTGGGTGTATTGGCACAAGATATTTTTTTTGCATTCTTTAAATTCTTTTAAATCTAAATACATCTTTGTTTGATACAACGGTTTCAAGAAAATTCCTTACAAGCCTCCAAAGTTTTTTTTAATGTTGTTTTTATTAATGTATGAAAGTTTACAACTTCTAAATTAATTATAAAAATTAGTAAAAGTCATTTTGAACTTAGCTTTTTTTAAAAAAGATCTTTAGTCAATAATACCCTATCTCCTTCTTTTTCGGTATGCTAAATGTCATATAAATTATTCATTATATAGTCAAAATACTACTTAGGAGAGTCAAGGTTCAGCAAAAACTTATTAAGTTTATTATGATTTTATTAAACTAAAGTTATAATCCAAACAAAAACAGTTTCACTGTAAAGCATCGAGCCAAGTACACTTTCAACTATAGTTACAAAAATAATAATTACATTTTTACCAAAAATTATAAAATAAAAAGAAACCAACTACATACCCGTTTTAGATTCGAAAATAATTTTTGCTGAAAAAAGTAATAATAAAAAATTGGTGTACTTGGTGTGCATTATACTTTATAGCACGAGCATTAGTTAGTAAAATGCCAGTATACAAAACCTCAACTATTTACGTAGTACACAACCAAGCATATTGGTCGGTCCTTGTTTATTTCTTTTAAATTTATCCTATGCTAGTGCAGCGCCACCCTTATTGGACGCGTTTTTAGGGACACTTTTCATATATTATAGAGATGGTCCTCCTTCTACTCTACTCTCCATTGTGGAAACTTTTTAGTGTTATATGGAAACAATTGATAAACAAAATGATAAATGACGGCTCCGTGGCGCAGTGGCTTAGCAATGAGTTGTTGCGCTGGGGGCCGCGGGTTCGAATCCCGCACGGAACAAGTATTTGTATGGCCTGGACTGCAAATAATTGTTCCGGGTATAGATATTTATCCAACGTTTTTTTAAAAAAAAATGACTGTATAAAGTGTTGACGTTTCGTTAATAATTAAATATATGAAGTTACACTGTAGCCTCACGCCTATACGTTTACAGACATATATATATGTTGAACGTGTACTTGGTGTGAGACACTACAGTGTCTCCGGATATACATAGCACAGCATAGCATCTAGCCGATCAGAAAGAACTCGGTCGTCGACGATTCGAACCGCTTTGCGCTGGATATTATTGCTCCGAATTATTATATATTCAATATATATATTTAAATGGTGATAAAAAAACATCAAAAAATCGATATATTATTCATATACCTTGATATTTTTAAAATCGATGTTTCACTTTCGAAAATATCGAGGTTCTAATATCCCTTTTTTTATGAGCGATGTTGCTTTTTTTATGATTGTTGCATCCCTACCGCCATACATATTTTTTCTCTTTCTTTAATATTCTTAAGATAGAACATACCTACGCGCGTTGCGCTTACGGCAAGCAATAAGGATATTGAACGTGTACTTGGCGTGAGACATTACAGTGTTTCCGGATATCTTCAAAATGATTATTTATTTGATATATATATATATGTGTGTTGTGTGTGTGTGTGTGTGTGTGTGTGTGTGTGTGTGTGTGTGTGTGTAATTTAAATTGTGATAAAAACATCAAAAATATCGATATATAATTCATATACTTTGATGTTTTTGGAATAGAATAGAATAACTTTTTATTCAATATACATTACATGAGAGAAAAACTGTAATTCTTATTGAAAGTCATTTTTTACTTTACTACTGGTTCGAAAAAACTCTCTGTCCTGGGAAGAACCAACAAGAAACCGAGCGGGACTTTTTTTAAATAAATTTTACATTACAAAATGATTACAAACAATTTACAAAATTTATTTTAGAAACTGCTTGGAAGCGACCACCTCATTTCCAGGGGTTATTATCAACCATGTATTCATTTATACTATAATAACCCTTTTTTTTAAATCGATGTTTCACTTTCGAAAATATCGAGATTCTAATATCGCTTTTTTATAAGCGATGTTGCATCCCTACCGCCATACCAATATTCTCAAGATAAGGTCTCTATCTGCTTAGACGCCTTGAGATAATATTGCCAACTATCTGCTGACTCAAGTTGCCGTCGAAATCGCCAAAGGGCTGCGCAATGTGACGCATCAACATATTGTAAAGTAGTGTATTATAAAGGATTATAATAATTTAATGCTGGGATAAATGAAAACATGGCTTAAAAGACAAGCATTCAAGTCTTTAAACAGATAAAAAATTCCACCGAAATTAATAAAATCTTTTGTGTAATCGGAAAAGTGCGCAAGCAAAAATTTCAGATATTGAAAAGTATGAAATAATTGATAGATAGAAATAATTTTTGGTGTTATATGGAAACAATTGATAAACAAAATGATAAATGACTGTATAAAGTGTTGACGTTTCGTTTACTTACTTACTTACTTACTTACTTATCTTCACGCACAATCCCTGACGGGGTAGCCAGAGAGAACAGATCGCCAAGTGTCACGATCCTTACAAACCTCTTTCGCTTCTTTCAGATTCATTATCTTCTTCATGCATGCACGTCTAGGTATCCGAGTACTCTTGACCCTACCCTCTTCGAGCAATTTGCTCACATGGTCTTCGAAAGTTAGTCTCGGTCTACCTCGACACCTTTTAATATTAACTTTCGCGCTATATATTTTCTTCACCATTCGGTCTTCACTTATTCGCTCAACGTGCCCAAACCACCGAAGCACGCCCTTATCAATTTTTGTGGTAAGGTCATCTTTCAAACCTGCCATATTGCGAATCTCTTCGTTTCGCTTTCGGTCGGCCATGGTGCACTCTTCGCTACGCCTTGCCTTTTGACTAATGCAGTCAGGGCACCATTGACTTCCTGCAGTTCTGCCTCTGATGGTGCAATAACTGCATCATCAGCGTACAGCAGACAATTAACTTTTATGTCACCCAATTTCACACCCAAACAGCTATCTTTCAGCTTCTGTAAACAGCTGTCGAGATACAGTATGAACAGCCAGGAAGACATGACGCAGCCCTGCTTTACGCCCATTTGGACATTAAACATGGGTGACAGGTCATGCCCTACCCGCACACAGGCTTTACAGTCACAGTAAAGAGACTGCACAGCCCTTAGCAATCGACCATCCACACCATACCCCGGCAACAGTTCCCACATTTTCTTCCTTACAACCTTATCAAATGCTTTGTCAAGATCCACAAAAGCACAGAAAATCCTCTGGTTAGCAGCCAGAAGCTTTTCCGTGATCATGCGGAGAGAAAAAATTTGATCCGCGCATCCTCTTCCAGATCTAAATCCGCATTGTGCCTCCCATAGAAATCTTTCCGATTTCTCTTGCATCCTACGTGTCAAAACCTTAGAGTAAACTTTACTTGCTAAACTGGTCAAGCTGATCGCCCGATAGCACCTGCAGTCAAAATGTGAACCTTTACCTTTATATAAAGGCACAATGACTGCGGATCGCCAATCATCCGGGACATCCCCCGTCCGCCAGCATAAATTGCACAGCAGATGAAAGCTGTCCCAGACGCGAGGCCCACCATACTTGACCATTTCAGCAGTAACTCTGTCTAGTCCCGCAGCCTTGCCACATTTCAAACTTCGAATCGCACGTTCAATCTCTTTCATACTGATGACCTCAGTGTCATCGAGGTCCGGGTCTGGCGTACTAGTCACGGCGTCATCCCCTGATCCCTCACTAAGATCATCACACGCATACATTTCTCTATAAAATTCGCTCCATAGCTGCATGACGTCCGATTTTTCTGAGAGGACGTCATTAGTTCTCGAAAGCACTTTGTTCATTCTTAAGGCCATCGCACCACTTCGGGTCCTTCCAACCTCTTTCCAGAAGAGTTTGGAGTTCTCCTTAAAGTTGTGCGACAACCTTTCGTCCGCTTCCATTCTACACCTTTCACGCACTTCCTCAATCAGTGCTTTCGTGTGAACTTTCTGCAGCCTATATCTTTCTTTCATCTTCTCTCTCATATCCTTATCATTACTAGAGGCCAAGTAGTCTAACCATGCTTTCTTCTTCTTCTTTACAGCTTCTTTTACTTCATCATTCCACCATGCATCTCTTCTTTTACTACTGCCTCTTTTTATTGTTCCACACACTTCTTCCGCTGCACTTACCATTCCATCCCTAAGGTTCTGCCAAGTTCTTTCTACACATTCTTTTCTGCCATCGATGGAATCAAGCTTTTCGGCTACCCTCGCGTGATATTTGTCCATAGTATCCGCTTCCTGAAGCTTCCAGCTTCGGATGCGACAGACCGACTGTGGTTCTGTTACTGCCGTCCGGTAGCGTCAACCCGCGAACAGACCCCTAAATCTAGTAATCACTAGATAGTGATCCGTTCCCAGGTCAGCACCCCTGAGCACTCGCGTATCCATCACCTGTTTTCGCAGTCGGTCATCCACCAGGAACAAATCGATCATACTTCTCTCATTTTTTCGTTCTCTAGTATACATATGGATTTTCTTGGGATTAAACATAGTGTTTGTCACAAGAAGACCCTTTTCCTTGCACACCGCCAGTATAAGCTTGCCAGCATCATTAACCCTTTTATCGCCAAACTTTCCAAGTACCGACTCGTACCCTGGTCGAGCGGTACCCACCCATCCATTCAGATCACCACATACAACAATTCTTTCGTTTCCCCTAGCCAAATCTAGAACTTCTCTTACATTCTCCCAAAACTCCTCCAGCCCAGCCCTGGAGACGAAGCTACCGGCGCATAAACAGCCAAAAGGAATAACTTCGTCAGTCCCAATTTAAAGCGAACCCAGAGAAGTCTTGAGTTCACAACCTTATATTCAGTCATAACATCGACCAACCGAGAAGACAGCAGCACCCCCACTCCCTGGCAGGCGTTCTCGCTCTCCGGGACTCCGGACCATAGAGCTAACGCCCCGCCAGGGAACTCTTCAGTACCACTGCCTTTCCGTTTGGTCTCAGACATACACACGACATCTAATTCTCTTTCTTTCAATATTTCGATCAACTCATTCATCTTATCTCTCATGCCTCCTCTAACATTCCACGTGCCAACTCTGCACTCTGTCCTCCACCTACCGCCGTGTCGGGCTGTGCGTGACGTGTGGCGGTTCCAGTCGCCACTTTGCGCGCTGCATTCCACACCAACGGGGACGAGTTGGTGTGCGTCGCCTTGGGGGGACGCCCTAGCTGGCAGGGGTCGCGACGAGTACGCTTCTACAATGACCCCCAACGTTGACGTTTCGTTAGTAATTAAATATATGAAGTTAAAAATTTGGTGAGGTTATGTTTACATATCTGATTCGAGAATATGTACACTGTAGTCTCACGCCTACACGTTTACATACATATACATATGATGAACGTGTACTTGGCGTGAGACACTAGTGTCTCAGGAAAAGGAGGCAAAACACCGCGAGAGATGGATTGGTTATAAATCTTGTTTAAATTGACATATTTCATTTCGTATGCATGCAGGACATCTGTTTCTTATTTTAACTATCGTTTTACGTAGTCGAATTTTTTATTTCCTAGTTTGGAACGCGCCGACTATTTGTTAAATTAGAACTTCCCTAGTGGGCACTTCTGTCCGGTAAACCAATTTTTTTGCACGTTCCGAGATGTAAAAATTCAGAAGCGTCAGGTCTAAGGGCCGTGAGGGCCAAGAACTAAGGCCGCCTCTACCAATCCATTTGTTTGGAAAGGCATTATTTAAATGTTCTCGCACGTTCAGTTGGTAGTATGCCGGACAACCGTCATTTTGGAAAACTGTCGGCACACCTTGTTACAAAACTGGCACAACAAGTTCGGGTAAAACATTGATTCATCATCATCATTACACCCTTTCACAAAGCCACTGCTGAACATAGGCCTCCCCCAAGGATTGCCACAAAGCACGGTCCTGAGCCACCTGCATCCATCGACTTCCTGCATGTCTCACCAGGTCGTCACTCCATCTAGTGGGGGTCGCCCTACACTTCGCCTACCGGTACGACGCTGCCACTCGAAAACCTTTCTTTTCCATCGGTTGTCGGTTCTTTGAGCTATATGGCCGGCCCACTGCCACTTTAGCTTACTAATCCGTTGAGATATGTCGGTTACTCTGGTTCTACTGCGGATATCCTCATTTCTAAGTTTATCACGCAGAGAAACCCCGAGCATAGCTCTCTCTTTAGCTCGCCGAGCAACCTTGAGCTTCCTCATATGGCCAGTAGTGAAGGACCACGTCTCAGATCCGTAAGTCATCACTGGCAACACGCAATGGTTGTATTTCGTTTTCAGGTTTTGAGGTATGTCTAACGAGAAGATGTGACGTAGTTTCCCGAACGCTGTTTTGAATCGACGAGTTGAAACCGTCGATTGTCCTCTAGGTCGAAGTTGAACTTAACTAGTTAAATTATTTGTCCCAGGTAAACATACTCGTCAACAACTTCGAGCTTAGTGCTCCCAACCACTACCGGCATAGGTGTGACATAGACGTTAAACATGATTTTTGTTTTGTACATTTTCATCTTAATCTATCCGTTAAGAGACACTATTGAGGTTATTGAGCATAGTGCTTAGATCCTCCAGCGATTCTGCCATAAGGACTATATCGTCAGGCAATCGAAGGTGAGTAATGAGTACATGAGTGGCGAGTACGCAATTGATGTTAATACCGCATCCTTTCCAGTCCAGTAGCTTAAAAACATCTTCCAATGCAGCGGTGAAGAGTTTCGGGGATATAACGTCATCCTGTTTTACACCTTTCTGCAGTTGGATAGGTTTTGTACTCTGATTCTGTACTCGGATAGCCATCGTAGCTCTACTGTAAAAACACTTCAGCACTTCGATATACCGACAGTCAACTTAGCATTGCTGAAGGAACTGCAGCACCGCCCGAATTTCGACGGAATCAAAGGCTTTCTCACAGTCCACTTAAGCCAGACATAGTAGAAATTTGTACTTCTCTGTCTTCTGTACAATTTGCCGCAGGGTGTGTATGTAGTCCATGGTACTAAAGCCTTTTCGGAAACCAGCTTGTTCGGGAGGCTGGAAGTCGTCAAGTTTGCGTGCGAGACGATTCGTAATGACTCTCGAAAACAGCACGTAGACGCGGCGCAGAAGGGAAATCGGTCTGCAGTTCTTCAAGAGAGCGTAGTCACCTTCCTTGAAGAATAAGACCACCGCACTTCTGCTCCACGCTTACGGTGTAGGGCCACCATGAAGGACGGAATTAAAGAGTGAAGGACTTCAAGTACCGGTTTTTCACCCGCTTTCAGAAGCTCTGCTGTAATTCCATCCTCGCCTGGGGCCTTGCCGTTTTTAAGGTGCTGGAGAGTCATTCTAATCTCGCTCAGACTGACGTCCAGGATATCATCGGAATAGTGTCGGATAAGACTCGCTCTTGGATCGTTATTCACACTTATGTGTGGCTCCAACGATGATGTGTACAGCTGCCCATAGAACCGCTCAATCTCACTCAAAAACAGGTGTCCCGGAAACGACGCTGCCACACTCGGTCTTCAGCTTCGACAGTTGGCTCTTTCTGGCAGACAGATCTCTAGCAAAGACTTTGGAGCCCTGGTTCCACTTGATCGCTTCTTTAATACGAGCAGCATTAAAGTTGCGTAAGTCCCGCCGCATACATTTGGAGATATGTTTGTTCAGTTGCCTGTATGCTGTCAAATCTACTGAAGACTGCAGCCTCATATCCCGTCTAACAGCCATGAGATTAAGAGTGTGATCGCAGAGTTTTTGTGTTCTTCTGCGGCGGGTCTTGCAACACTTAGCTCCGACCGCATGGACAGTTTCCACGAGCTTGTCATTCATATCAGCCACGGCATTGCAATCTTCTAGGCACTGAAAACGGTTTCGTAGCTCGAGCTGAAAGATTTCGGAATTTTGGATTATAGCTCGAGGGGAACGGAGCGTTTACTTCATGAGACGAGACCTCACCAATTTAACGTTTAGGTTCAGTGTGCCTCTAACCATTCGGTGATCGCTACCAGTTTTTACCCTCGCGATCACTGAGACATTACTGAACAGTTGTCGTCTGGTCGTCATAATGAAGTCAATCTTAATTTTTGTCGAACCGTCGGGGCTCGACCAGGTCCACTTCCTGTGTGACCGCTTCTGGAAAGAAGAAAGATTTCATCATAAAGAGTGCCTCTTTCTCAATGAAGTTGACCATCTCCTGGCCCCTTGGGTGCCGTTGCCCTATTCCAAATTTCCCTACTTTCAGCTCACCTTTCTCTCTTGTGCCTAGTTTTGCATTGAAGTCTCCCATTAACACCGTATATTGGGTTTTGGAGGAATGCATGGCTCTAGAGATATCTTCATACATTTCCTCCACCTACTCATCGAGGTGTGCCGAGGTTGGTGCGTAAATCTGTATTCTGAGTATAAGGTACGCAACCCTCGTCGACACTGTCAACATGTGGACGCGGCAATCAAACACCGAGATGGAGCTGAGACTGATTTATTCATATCCACCCTCCAGTATTACAATAATCTCTCACATCTCCCTTCTTAATGATAAGAAACAAAATTAAAATGGAATTTTACTCTTGCATATATTTATCACAAAAATAGTAAGACAATTGATAGGTATTTTCACTATAAAATAATAATTTAAATAATATTACATATGTATATTAAATTAGTAAGTTATTCTGATTAATAATACATTATTATGAATTATATCTCTCTAACTACTCATCTTCCCCTATCTTGCAAATAAGAAAAATCTTTTTTTTTTTTTTTTTTTTCGTGGGTAGGTGTGCAACAAGTAACAGCTGTCTAATTTGCTCTTATATTTTATTTACATTTAAATTATTTTAAAGTAGTGTTTGGACTATATTTACATACTAATTACATTTTTATTACCTTTTCTTTGGAAGTCATATTGAAATACATGTCCAGATAAAAATATTTGTGACTTACTCATACCACCCATCAGTGTAACTTCTTTTTGCAAACTATATCACTCACTGGCACTTCACTGATATCACTTGAAATATTGCAAGCAATGGCAAAAGTATCTGATGTGGAGGTCTTGCAGAGAGAACTTGAAGGAAGCTGGAGTCGCAAGATGGCTGATTTTGAAAACAGATTAAAGGCTGCTTCTACGCCAAGTAATACCTCTCTTAATCAACTCCGTGAGGAGTTTTATGAATTCAAAGACATTGTTAGCTCTGTACTCACTCTCCTTCGGCAACAGATTCATGCCTGCACTATGACAATTGATAGTATTGATATGCAGCATAGGCAGAACATTCTCTTATTTAATGGGATCTCTGATTCTCCTGAACTTAATATTGAACAAGAAATACTGGGCATCATACATAATAAAATGGGTATCCCACATGTAACAAATTTATCCTTTTTACGTTCTCATCGAATTGGTGTTCATAAGGATGGTCATTCACGGCCAATTCTTGTACAATTTCAAGATCACCGCACAAAATCTGAGGTGTGGAAAGCTAGAACTAAGTTAAAGGGCTCCCAAATATCGGTGTCAGAGTTTTTAACCAAAATGAGGCAATCTGTTCATAAAAAAGCATGCAAACATTTTGGATTGAAGAATGTGTGGACCTTCAATGGCACAATTTTTATAAAACTCCCCTATAACGAACGGGCAAAGATCTCCACTGAAGAGGAGATTGATAATCTCATTGGAAAGTTTCCTGGTGATTGCTCACCAGTTAGTCATGGCATAGCTTCTAATAGTGGCGTTACTAATGTTGCAAAGAAGCCCATTCAAAGCCAGCAAAGTTCTTCAAGCTCAAAAAGTCAGTGTGAGATTTCTCGGCGCAATCAAGATGGTATGGTGGGGCAGAAAGAGGATCCTAAAAGGTCCCGCCGTTTAATAGCTAAAAAGTAGCTTATTTAAATTATCTTGTTATATTCTTAGGTATCCTTTAATTTTTTTATATTTAATATTAAGTACATTTCATGGTTCTGATTTCAACTTTAGCATAGAACACTATTATGCCTATACTTTTGAGTAGTTCGCTTGTAATAGCTGTTTTATTGCAATTTTTTTTTTTTTTAATTTCTTTTCCTTGTAAAATAAACTCCTTTGGAATGTTTGTCCTTGTAAATCAAGATAGAATTTAATCATGTTTCATGTCTAGTATATCACTTGCTTATGCTTAGTTTTCTCTTTAGTTAGTTAGTAGAGGAGTCTTACTTATTTAGTAGGTTTATCTATGCTATGCATGTTAATGGTAATAATCTAATTACAATCATCTTTATAATTTGTGCTAACAATACTTATTGTTTTTTACTTTTATAATTGTACCCTAAATTGACCGTAAAAACTATACATAATATTTTCCATTTGATTTATAATTTTGACATTATTTTTTTTTTTTTAGCCTTGCTAGACAAAGGACAAATGTACCATACAGCCACTATCGATTTTGTACTTTAATTTTGTAATCGATTTATTATGGTAGACTCTTATTATTTTGTGAGATACCTATTTAGGAATATTAATATTATTAGACAAAATATTTTGCCACTTCAGATATTATATTTTATAGTTTGCACATAAAATTTATTTATATTAAGTTTACTTTGTAAACGGTTAACTGATGGGATGGTGTTGTTTATGTTTACTACGTTTTAGCATATAAATTAGTTTTATAGTTTACATTCCTTACTTTTATATTTTATATATAATTTTGTTTAGTTTTTTTTTTTTTTGTATATTTATTTTATTTATGTATTATCTTAGTCTATGAATTATGTCTGATTTTGAGTCATTTAGCTCTGCAAATGATTCTTCTGCCATATCATTTTACTCTTGTGATGATTCCTTTACCGACAGTGTGCTTGAATTACACCAACTACTCAAAGAGGTTTTTAAGCCTTTTAACAACTCTCTGAACATATGTCACATAAACGCTCAAAGTATCCCGAACCACTACACCGAACTCGAAGCTTCATTTTCACCCGAGCATATTCATGCCATATTAGTGTCGGAAAGTTGGCTAAAGCCTTCTTTACCGTCAACTTTATATCCCCTACCCGGCTTTGTACTTGTTAGGAATGATCGGGTTGGAAAAGGTGGAGGTGGTGTAGCCATTTACCTACACGCATCAATTCCTCATAAAATTGTTTCAGCATCTCCTTCCTGTTACTCTGCCTCTTCTGAGTTTTTATTTTTGGAACTTGATGTCAAGGGTATAAGGATGCTTCTAGGGGTAGTGTATTGCCCCCCTTCGACAGATTACTTCGCCACTTTAGATATGGCTCTTGTTGATATTTGTTCTGAGTACGCACACTGTATAATCATGGGTGACTTCAATACAGATTTGTTGAAAAACTCTCCTCGTTCCAAAAAACTTCTTTCAATTGTTGAGTCGGTTAATCTTTCTATTCTCCCTTTAAAGGCTACTCATCACAATATTGGAACCGATGACTCATTGATTGATCTCATCCTTGCTGCTTCTCCTGATCGTGTGATGACGCACGGACAGTTACCTGCTTTGGGCATCTCACGTCATGACTTGATTTATTCTTCGTATAAGCTAAAACCTCCCAAATATTCCCCTTCTGTACTGCATCTGCGCAGTTTTTCTAAAATAGATTTTGACAAGCTAAGGGATGACGCTCTTAGTCTGGATCTAACCTCATTTATTGCAGCACCTACTGTTGACGATAAAGTCTCTATCCTTAACCAAAATATTCTCAGCCTTTATGATGCTCATGCCCCAATTCACAAGGTTAGATTGAAGCGTCCTCCAGCCCCATGGATGACAGAGGGCGTAAGGATGGCAATGACTAGACGTAATCGAGCTTTTCTTCGTTTTAAGAGAGAACGTAATGAAGAAAATTGGTCATCTTTTAAAGCAGCCAGGAATAGGTGCAATCAAATGGTACGGGCAGCTAAACGCCGATATTTCCATAATTGTATTAACAACTCTTCTCCCGCCGAAGTGTGGAAATTTCTTAGATCTTCTGGTCTTTGCAGGCCAGCTACATTGGATTGTGGTCCTTCTCTATCACTTGATGAAATCAACCAACATTTCGCTTCTGTAACAGCAATGGACCCTACAATTCGCTCTCAAACTGTGGCTTCTATTGCTTCTGTGCAAATTCCTAATATACCTACCTTTAATTTCTCTCCTGTTTCGCAGGATGATGTCAAAAAGTCTATTTTAGCAATTCAGTCCAAGGCGGTGGGTTATGATGAGATTAGTAGACAAATGGTAGTATTTATACTAGAGCACCTTCTTCCGGCAATTTCCCATGTTATAAATTTTTCTCTTGATTCAGGTCAGTACCCTAATCTTTGGAAAAGGGCTTTTATAAGGCCCCTTTCAAAAGTTCCTTCTCCCATTCTTCCCAATCATTTTCGCCCTATATCCATTCTACCCTTTCTATCCAAAATTTTAGAATCCTGTGTTTACAAGCAAATTTCTACATTCATTTCGAAACATAACCTACTGAGTATATATCAGTCTGGGTTTCGCCCTGGTCATAGTACCAGTACTGCTTTAATTAACGTCACAGACGATATTAGAAACGGTATGGAAGAAAAAAAAGTAACAGTACTGGTACTAGTTGATTTCTCAAATGCTTTCAACACAGTTGATCATGAAATCCTTCTATCCATACTGTCTCATCTAAATTTTGGCCCTACAGCATTGGAATGGTTTGCATCTTATCTTCGCGGTCGACAGCAGTCAGTCTGTGTGGGGCAAATAACCTCAGCTTGGGCTGATGTGGAAGCTGGTGTACCGCAAGGCGGTATTCTTTCTCCTATAATTTTTTCTATTTTTATAAACTTTATTACCTCCATCTTCGATTGCTCGTACCATCTGTATGCCGATGACCTTCAGCTATACGTGCAAGCTGAAATTGGGGATATCCATAATGGGATTAAAAAATTAAATAACAACTTACAAGCTATCAAGGATTGGTCTACTCGTTATGGAGTATTGGTCAATCCTTCAAAATGCCAAGCTATACTGGTGGGTAGCTCAAGGATGCTAGCCAAGATTAATCTTGCAGACATACCCTCTATCTACTACAATGGGATTACAATACCGTTCAGTAAGTCTGTAAAAAATCTTGGCCTACACATTGACAACACGCTGAATTGGAGAACTCAGGTTACTGAAGTCAGTCGTAAAGTCACTGCTACGTTACGTACTCTGTATCGTTTAAAACATTTTCTCCCCACAAAGTCTAAGATCATGCTTGTCCAATCACTCATATTACCCATATTTGATTATGCAGATGTGTGTTACCCGGATCTGTCCCAGGATCTTCTGAACAAGCTGGAACGCCTTCTCAATAATTGTATAAGATTTATTTTCGGGCTTCGTAAGTATGACCATATTTCGCAATATAGATCTAAGCTTAATTGGCTTACAATCCGGCAGAGGCGTATTTCCAGAATATTACTTGTTCTTTTTTCCATATTAAATGACCCATTTTCGCCTTCTTATCTTAAGAGCAAATTTCACTATCTCTCCTCATCTCATGATAGGGTTCTACGTTCGTCTTCTAACAACAAAATTTGTATTCCAGTTCACTTCACCGAGTTCTATGGTAACTCCTTTACAGTTCAGGCTGCACGCCTTTGGAACTCCTTGCCTGACGACATCAGAAAAGCTCCCACTAAATTTGCTTTTAAAAAGTTGGTGCGTAATCATCTATCTGTTAAAGACAACGCTTCTTAGATGAATCATCCATGTCATTTATATTTTAGACGTATATATTTATAGTTATTAATATATATTATTTGTATATGTATGTTGGTATGAATATATGTATGCTTATGTATGTACGTATATATTTGTATACATGTATAAATAGGATATATTTTTATAGTTTATTTATTGTATATAATAGTAATATGTATATATAATGTAATTAATTATACATTTCTATTTTCTTTTTATTCTATATTGCTACACCTACTTCAAATTCTCACCACTCCATGGGTTGACTGGTAGAGAATGCCACAAGGCATTAAGTCCGCCCTTTGTATTCTTTTAGGTTAAGGAATGCAATAAAGAATAAATAAATAAATAAATAAATAAAAAATCAATTATGAAATCACTGGCATTACAATATGTGTATGTATAGTATGAAATGTTCATGTAATTACTTAAATTAAATTATTATTATTTTTTTTAATCCGGTCAATTTCTTTTTTTTATTAGTAATACTTATTTTATTTTTAAATTAATAAATCAATTACATTTATTTCATTTCTTAAGTAATCATTCTAAAATAATACACCAACTAATTAAAATTATAAGTCCAGTCAGGAATCGAACCTGGGACCTTTGGTGTAATAAACGTGCATGCTGTGCAGCTTAACAAGCAAAAAACAATATCATGCCGGGTTTTGATAGTTTACATTTTTTTTTACATACTTTATTTTCATTATTTGAGCGTACGTTATAATTTAGAGTTTTGTTTTCACTGAACACGGTGACTGTGGCGACGCAGCTGCGCAGTTGTTCATCACCGCTGTTCAGTGTTCAAAGCCCAATCTATCCGGTGGCCTCACTGTCCTGCCGGAACGTGTGAAATAATAATTATTGTTGTTTACTGTATTAGGTGAGGCTTCAGAAGGTATAGTACCGTTGGAAACTTGATTGTTTTGCGGGCAGTGAGGTCGGACATCATCGTAATTGTTTAAAGTATAGTGCGGCGCGTCCTGTCTATGTTGAGAATCTTTAATAATATGGCGTCTGTTACGTATAATAATGCTCCCGTTTGCTAATTTTATTTTATATGAACGATATCGCAGCTGACACAATATTGTCCCTGATAACCATTCTCTTTGGTTTACATCTAGTAGTACCCTTACTTTTTGTCCGTTACTTAATTGGTCTAGATTTCGCGTATGTTGGTCGTAGTAGTATTTTTGATTATTTTGCCTCATGACTAATTTATTATGTACATTCTTTTGTAATTTTGGTTTTAAAGTGTAATCTAACTTTGGTAACATACTTCTGAATTTCCTACTTTGCAATAACTCAGCTGGTGATGAAATATCATTTTCTAAAGGTGTGTTAAGATACTCTAATAAAGCCAATCGATAATCAACTCTATCTTCTTTACTTTTAAGTATTATGTTTTTTACAGTTTGTACCATTCGCTCAATTTGTCCTTTAGATTGCGGATATCGTGGCGATGAGGTTATGTGTTTGAAATTCCATTCTAACGAAAACTGTCTAAACAGGGTTGATGAAAACTGTGGACCACAATCAGACATGACTACGTTCGGTATACACTGACGACTAAATATGTTTTTTAGGGTTTCAATTATACTCGCTGAAGTTGTACATTGTAATTTCTCTATTTCAAAAAATTTGCTATAGTAATCGACTAATAATTTTATTTGAATTAGATCTGTACCTACTTTTGCCCATGGTCGGTCGGGAATTTCGTGAGGTTGCATTTCTTCCTTTTGGTTGTTTTTCCTGTACGTCAGGCAAATACTACAATTAGATATTAAATTTGTTAAATCGTTATTTATTCCCGGCCAAAATATTGTCTCCCTTGCCCGCAATTGACATTTTTGCAACCCTACATGACCGACGTGTATCTTTTTTAACAAATCTTTTCTTAAGAGTTTTGGCACCACTATCCTTTGATCCTTCCAGAATAGACCATACGCGATCGATAAATGCTCTTTATAGCCCCAATATGGCTTTACCAAATCTATGACGTCATGTTTGTTTGTAGGCCACCCTTCTCTTATGTATTTCCTCAACAACGCGAGTTCATCATCATTTTCTGAACTCTTTTGCAACGTAATAAACTGCAAGTCCGTAACATCAGTCGCTGCGCTCAGTGCCATATCTCTTGTGATCGCGCAAACTTTATCGTACTGTGTATAGTCAGCGCTGGAAACCTGCGCGCTCAACGCCGGCTCGTGCTCGTATGCCCGTGACAACGCGTCTGCAATAAATAGATGTTTACCGGCTTTGTAGACTAATTTGAATGTATAGCGTTGTAATTTCAATAACATCCGTTGAAGGCGCGATGGTGAGTCCACTATTGGTTTCTTTATAATGCTAACGAGTGGCTTGTGATCAGTTTCGATCACGACATCTGTTCTTCCGTAAATGTACGCATGAAACCTCTCACAAGCAAAAACGCAAGCGTATAACTCCTTCTCTATCGGAGCATATCGCTGTTCTGCTTTTGACAATGACTTAGACGCATAACAAACTGGCATTCCTTTTTGCATTAGACAGGCACCTAAGCCGCTTTTGCTCGCATCTACTGAGATAGTAATAGGGAGGTCTAAGTCGTAATATCTCAGCACTGGTGGTTTTGATAAACACTGTTTTATAACTTTTAAACACTCGTCATGTCGTTCATCCCAGTGCCATTCCGTTTCTTTTTTTTTAAACTCTCTCAACAACAATGTCTTATCAGATAAATTTGGTATAAAAGCACCCACGTAAGTAATTAGTCCTAGTAATCGCTCTACATCCTTTTTATTTCCAGGTTTAGGCATGTTCGTAATTGCTGTAATGTGCGAGTTATCCGGATAAAGCCCCTTCTTAGTAATCCTGTGTCCCAAATACCTGATTTCTTCTAACATAAATTTGCACTTATTTTTATTTCATTTGAGGTTGATTTTCCTGCACCTGTCCAATACTAATTTTAATCTTTCATCATGTTCTTTTTTGCTGCTACCGTATATTAATAAGTCGTCGATCTACATACAAACTCCATCTAAGTCATCAAAATTTTCGTATATTTTTTTATGAAACACCTCTGGTGCCGAGCATATGCCATAGGGTAACCTTAAGAATTTGTAACGTCCAAAGGGAGTGTTGAACGTGCACAACTCGCTTGTATCGTCTAAAGCCACCTGCCAGAACCCTGCTACCGCATCCAGAGAACTGAAATACCTAGCAACTGAAAGTTTTGATACAATCTCGTCGAGTGACGGTAACCTAAAATATTCTCTTTTGATCGCTCTATTTAATTCCTTCGGATCAAGACAAACTCGTATGTCTCCATTAGCTTTTTTAACAATAGTTAAACTACTTACCCAGTCCGATGGGCCCTCTACCTTGGCTATAATGCCTTGTTTTTCCATCTCTTCCAATTTCATCTTAACTTTGTCCCTAATCGCGAACGGTAGTTTCCTAGGAGCATGAACAATCGGTACAACATTTTCATATAATTTTATTCTGTATTTCCCCGGTAAGCACCCTATACCCTGAAAAACGTCATCGTACTGCCCTAAAAATGAGGGAACTCCGCTATCCTCCTGTATCGACATTACGCGTCTCACCATGTCCAACTCACTGCACGCAAACCTGCCCAAGACCGGCATAGACTTAACATCTGCTATTTTAAATTCTAGCATGTACATTTTACTTTTGTAATAAACCTTTAAAGTGATTTTCCCTACTACTTTTATGGCGGTGCCCGAGTAGCCAGATAACTTGGTATTTGTTTTTAGCAAATCTTTATCCGAGATATATTATTATTTTTGTGGCAAATAATACAACGGCAATATATTAACATCTGCCCCAGTATCTAATTTAAAATTAACAGACTTATTATTAATCGTTAGGTTAACATTCCACTCACTACTAAATTTTACAGTATATATTACCTGCTCATCAGACTCCTCGACATTGAATACACTAGCACCACAGACTCTGGCAAAGTGATTCATTTTCGCACATCTTATACACTGCTTGCGATACGCGGGACACCCAAACTTTTTATGTACACTGCCACAATGCCCACATTGCTTCACCCCAAGCGTCGAACCCGTGAAGGCACGCTCGCCTCGAGCGCGCCATGGCGGGCGCTGGGCCGAGCAAGACGCGCCGCCGCGTTCGCCGCGTCCGCCTATGCGCGCGTCCGCGCTCACGCCACCTACGCCACCGCGATATCCTCTCCTTGAATCCCTCCTGTGCCGCACACTCCAAATATTCTCATCATTTTCGACCGCTTGATTATTATTGTTGATTAAGAATGCTGATAACTGCTCCTGTTTAATGTTATCCGCATAAACCCTCGATACTATCGCGACTCGACATATTTCTAATGCTTTGCTTAAAGTTAGATCGTACTCCCTTAGTAGCCGTTCCCGAATAGCTGAATTGGATACGCCACATATCAGCCTATCTTTTATAAGACCGTTTCTTAAGGCCCCGAAATCGCATGTTTGAGCCAATTTCTGCAAGTCGGAAACATATTGTTCTATTGTCTCATTTTCTCTCTGATTCCTTGTAAAAAATCGGTGTCGTTCCACTGTAACATTAGGTTTTATATTAAAATATCTATCCAATATTTTGTAAGACAGCTTCCGTGGTAGTGCATTTTAAAAGTGAATCTTTGTTTTGATCTAGGATTTCTCGGCATTGATCGCCAAGTACGTGCAATAATATATTAATTTGCACACTCGCCGCTTTGTTTGTTATTTCACATGCCTTTGTATAAATTTCATAGCTATTCCGCCATTTTGTCCAACTGGCACTTATATTTGCGTAGTCTGAACTCCCGTCGAAACGAAATAGTTTTGGTGGACTTAAGACACCTTCCATAATTATTAAATGTTATTAACTAAACACTATTCGAATTAACTTGTAATATACTTAATGAACTTATTTACTTTTCCGACTGCGCCATGTCAACATGGGGACGCGGCAATCAAACAACGAGATCGAGCTGAGACTGATTTATTCATATCCACCCTCCAGTATTACAATAATCTCTCACAGACACACTCTCAACATTTACAACGTTGGTAACGAGAGACTTGTGGACGATAAATCCGACACCTCCTTGGGACAGAATGTTGCCCTCCCTGTGATAGAGCAAGTTGCCGGATTCAAGGATTACCGTGTCCTCGCCCTCTCTTCGGACCTCAGATAATCCTATAATATGCCAGCGTAACTTGTCTATCTCTTCTTCCTGCTCCACGATCTTCTCGTCAGTCCTCAGGTTGCGCGCGTTGTATGTTGCCAGGTCGAGTCGTCTTAGATGGCAACCGAACCTCCACCGGAAATTCTTAGCACCATACCCAGCCTCCCAGGTACTACCATCTGCTTGGGATCCTGTAATTAATAAAATTAAAACTAAACCCAAGCATACTACTGCAATACTTCAAGACACATTAAGTTCATTCTTCGTAAATCGGATGAATATTAATAATTAAAAAAACTGAAGGTACTCCGGGTTAACTCTGACATCGGGACGTCAATCACCTCAGTCCCTCGTGACCATGGGTGCTATAAAGTTCCCGAAACGTCGGGAATCAATTAAAAACAATTTAATTAAACGCGATAGAATCCGTAAAAGTAGTTTTATTCAATGTGTAGTGTTCAAATAAATATAAGAACCCTGCCCCGCCATTACCATGGTCGCCACCGTAGTCAGGAATAGCGGGGCCGCCGGGGACTGGGGGCCGTCTCTTTGTTACTCTCATCATTGGGGGGTATTTGCCATAGTTGCCACGCTTGGCTAGCGGGTTGGCAACCGTATTGTAATGCTGTTATCAGGAAGACGCTGCTGCCCATCTCCTGCCCGTTTCCCTTTGTCGCCTTTTACGACACCCACGGGCAGATATGGGGTAGTGGATATTCATAACGTACATACAGGATAATATACAGGATATTAAAAATAAATTATTCTATTCTATTATATTCCATTCTAGTTCGAGATATCTGGCTGGCACCGCAATCGTAAGTATGGCTGCCAAGCTATACGATCAATGTCTTACGACAATAGGAGAGGTCTATGTCCAGCAGCAGAGTTTTAGGAGACAATAAAAATAAGATGAAGAAGTAACACAGACACACACACGTACGCACGCACGCACGCATGCATGCACGCATGTAGGCACGCACGCACGCACGCACGAATGCACGCACTTACGCACGCACGCACACATACACACACACACACACAAAATCGGCACCAACGTACTCATTCCTATACTCCCTCTTACAGAATTATCCTTCGCAGGCGCTACAGTTTCTTTAATTAAATTTGTGTAGTAAAATGAAACCCTTGTTAATATTAGAAGCGTTATTATTAATTATGTTATGTTTAAAATATCGTATAGAATATATTTATTAAGTAAATTAGGTGCCGTGACAAACGATTTTGTAATTCAACATATAATGTTACATTTGTTGTTGTTAAGATAAATAAATAAATACATTTATCAACGTCTTGTACAAATAGAACAAACGTTGCGAGGATCATTCGAGTCAAACATTCTGTTTATTCAAGAAAAGAGCCCACTATTTTTTAAAAGGCTAGCAAACGCATCTGCAATTTCTCTCATGTTGCAGTTGTTTCTAGATGGCGATAGTTACTTTTCAGCGACTTTGGACTGATATTTTATTAATCTAGCATTGACAAAACAGCTCGACTTGCACTGCTTGGTTTAATTTATTACGAAAAATTACCTGAACCTGTTAATCTTTATTATTGCTATGATACCGTGATAAATTTAAATTTTAAAAAATTGTAGAGCAATATTTTAGCTACGAGTATATATCGATCGAGCTCTCATAGAATACCAGCTTAAAAGAGCACTTACTGTGTGATTGCTCGTTTTCAACCCTCATTCTTTTAAAAAAAAAAAAACAACGAAATTCTATATTAAAAATAATCTAGTGTAGAATGTATTATCATTCTTAATTAAAGAATATCATCATCATCAATACAGCCCATCACAAGTCCACTGCTGAACATAGGCCTCCCCCAAGGAATGCCACAAAGCACGGTCCCGAGCTACCATCCATTGAATTCCTGCATGTCTTACCAGGTCGTCACTCTATCTAGAGAGGGGATGCCCTATGCTTCGCCTGCCAGTACGAGGCTGAAACTCGAGAAGGAAGGACAACCTTTCTTCCCCTTGGGTTGGCGGTTCTTCGAGCTATAGGGCCGGCCCATTGCCACTTCAGCTTATTAACCCGTTAGGCTATAGCGATTACTCTGGTTCTACTGCGGATATCCTCGTTCTTAAGTCTATCACACAGAGAAACCCCGAGGATAGCCTTCTCCATAGCTTTCTGAGCGACCTTGAGCTTCCTAAAAAAATATAACTCTTCCAAATTTAAAAACATATTTCCACAATTATTTCTTCTGTGGCAGCAACGCGCGTGCTATCATTTATTATAAATATATAAATAACGTGTAACATTGTTTGTTCGCGATGAACTATTGAACTGATTTCAATGAAATTTGGTATTTTGGCCCAACTTGAGAGATAGGATAGTGTTTATCCCGATAAGTGACCCTCAATATTTTTATTTTTTCTCTCGCTCGAATTTATGAGCTTTTTTAGGACAGAGGGTCGCCGCAAAGGGCAAAACAACGTCTGCGTGGCCTGGTTAATTTATATAAATAACATATAATTTACATATATATATATATATATATATATATATATATATATATATATATATAGCCCAATAACACTGGTGTTATATAAGGAGATTAAAGATAAAGTACAGTAAGATAAGTACAGTGATTTATACATGTAAAATATATGACACTTCCAATGTTCAGTACTAAATTTAGCAGTCGCAAATAAGAACTGCCGCAGGCTTACAAAGCCTGCATCGTGTTTGCCGAGGAAATGTATTTCGCGCGTATATCAGCAATCGCAGCATATTGAGAAGTCCCTACAGCTATATTTATGTTTCTATAGTGCTATTTAATATATTTTTCTTACTTTGCTTAATAGATTGTAGAACTCCTTTTCTCTTAATAGAGCGTCTGAGTAGGTACCACCCTCTTACCTATTTCAGTCGCCAAATAGGATTGCTTGCACTGCATGGTTCTGTTCTGAAGGATATACGTCCAAATACTCAAACGCTGCTCAATTTTAAGATGCCGTTAAGTTACGTGCTGTCTCTATCACTTTAAGGCAAAGTGACTGTGACATCATGAGACTAAATGACATCTTAATTTTTTTTTATAGGATAAGGGTGACAAACGAGCACCTGATGGTAAGTGGTTGCTGCGGCCCATAGACATCTACATCTATCCTCTATTACAAATCAAAATGTAGATACGTTGTCACCCGTGAGAACTAGGATGGAATGCTTCATTTCCAGTAAAAAGGGTCTTCGGCCACTTGCACTCACCAAGCGAAACGCAGAGGTAAACCTCTACTTCACACTGGTTTTCTGTGAGGTCGTGGTACCACCCCGGTTCAAGCCGGCCCATCCGTGCGACAGCAAAAGCTGCCACGTGGCTCTACCACTGTATCAAATTGAGTAGCGTTTGAGTATTTGGCCATTAGAGAACCAATTTAATTAAGGGCTGTGGGACATTTGTTTCTCAGAAGTGACAACGCATCTGTATCTTTTCTTGTTTGAAGTTGGATGCAGGTGTCAATTGAAATAGCCACTTACCACTAGGTGGATTGTTGTTTTGTTTGTCAATTCAGTTTTATTTACAAAAAATTAAGTTACGTCATTTATCTAATAAAATGAAGAGATAAGCGAAGCAATAGAATGATGGATTTTTAGGAAAATATATTATAGCCATGTTGTAACGGTGTAAGAGCATCGTCAATTTTGTACCATGTATGTGTTGTATTATGGACGTGTGTGTGTTTTACAACATTAGAGGCGCTTATAGAATATGATAGAAAGATCTTATGGCTTGCGAAATATGGCGGTATAACCATCTCGTTAACGTCAGGCATAAAAAACTGGCAATATATCCAGATTCTGCTTCTAATGTAACGTCAATCGTCAATTGATGATTGAAATGTGAGTATGTCATGTATTCGCTGTAACAAAAAAGGGAAATAAGGAAATATAACGGCAATAAAGTATAACGGTTTCCAAAAAACAGTATTCGGAAGTAACAACATCGGATGTATGATAACCGATACTATCGCCTGCTTTACAAATTAAGAGGTCTTTTCTGTTGAATAAAGGCTTCATACAATCACTAAACTTGACCTTTTGACGCTACTACTTGTCGTAGTCTGGGTGTTTGTATCTATAATACGAAAAGGTATACTGCCATATATTGGAGGCCATGAGGTATTTTTTTGGTCGTAGTCACAGACAGACAGAAAGAATTACGCTGCCACCTCTTGGCATTATTTATTTAATTAAAATTCTAGTACCTATTAGTGCTATTAACGACAATGTTGTGTGCCGTCATACAACAGTGCCGGTCCAAAGGATGTAGAGAGTCAGCATAATACAGGTTAAGAGGTATTCCATATTAGTCCTAAGAGGTGACAAGATATCTGTAGCCTTCTTTGTTAGAAGTTCCCGCTTTTTCTTTTAGAGTTTAATAATTAAAAATTAAAAATTTTGTTCAACTGGCTTCAATATAAATTATTAAGAATAACATTATTAGTCAGATATTGATCATATTTATTATATGGGACCGCATGTGAAGCACCAGCTTTCAAAAAGAATCATCGAAATCAGTTCACCCAGAAGGAAGTTATGAGGTAACACACATAAAAAAACATACAGTTGACTTGAGTACTTCCTCCTGTTTGAAGTCGGTAGAAAACTGCACTTTCTCATAGGTTGAGATAATCTATAAAGTTATTGCACGTCTTTTAAAAATTCGTTTCATCAAAGTATATCCCTAAATTGTGATGCAAATAATCTTTAATTGAAAATTAATTAAATAGAAAACAGTTTTCCCTTCATAAACTCCCACATCCCCTTTATCTGTTCCAGTAATCACATCCCCCGTACACCCCTATCAGCAGAGCGAATCACTCTAATTCACAATCTAAAGCATTTCGTATCAAATTGAACCGTGTAATGGAATTTATTTGCCTCGTGAATTGGGCAGGCTAGAATTAATTGATGGAGTACTAAGTTACTTCAAGTGTGAATTAAACAGCGGCACGGCATTGTTTGTTTGCTTTATACTTAGGTTAATTATTTTAAACAAAACAGAACTATCCTCTTAGTACTATCAAAACTATCCAGTGAATAAACCGATTGGTTTTAACACACTTCTAATAGCTTGACCTGTATGTTTGCTTGTAAGTATGTGTAAATGTAATGCAATTTTTAATTCAGTTTAACTCAGATGTATTAAGAACAGACGACAACACATATGATTTAGTCGTCTCACAGTTTTTTTTTTATAAAATACAGAAAACGTAAATTGTAACGCCTGTTACCCATAAGGGTAGACAGATACTACGGACTTCCATTTGCCACAATTCTGTCACATATATGGTCGTAGATTATGAGTACTTTTAATTTGGTTCATCTTCAAAAGTTCACCAATTTGGTCGATAAACTTCCGTCTAGGGTGCTCCCCTTTCAGACTCCACTCACTTCTGCAGCATAAATTTGCTTTGTCACTTTGAATATTTTACCTCAATCATTATTTCTATATATCCAACCACCAAAACGTTTCGTATTAAATCCTAGTTACACACACTCAGTATTTTACCTCTATCATTATTTTTATGTATCCAAACCACCACTTATTAAATCCTAGTCACATGCACACATTTATTGGAAACCACACTTTTCTCTTATCACCCAAATTCTAAGCATATATATTCAGAGTCAGTCCTAACGGAGTTCTTAATTACCACATTTAAGTTTTCTTAACTCTTATAATATTTTTTTACTTAAAACATTAAAGTACTCTCGAGTAATAATTAACGTGATGTGGCAATTCTGTTTCATAAACACTGGGTCACAAATTAAAATATTTTGTTATTATTTGGAACAGTGTTGTCTTATGATAATCCATCAGCCTATTTCGATTATTTAGTAGTAGATTAAAGGATATGTTATTAACATCTCGTGGCTTCCGATTGGTGGCATAACCGGCGTCAAAGGTTCGACGCACAGGGTATTGTGATCTTTATTCCGCCTGCAATATGTGACGATTAAGGCAAATCCTCCCTACAAAGGGGGAGGCCCATGTTCATACATTTTCCATTAAGGTCTTGTACGATTTAAGCAGGTGATAAATTGATAGGCAGGATAGATAAATCGTACTTAACAATTTCAGGCGGGGATTGAAGTCGGGATACTAGCACACTCTGAAGTTTAAGATGACATAAAGTGTCTCTCGCAAGATTTCTCTATGATTCCTAAACTTAGTGTGCCCAACCACCACGAAAATATCTGAATTTGATGCATGAAACAAACTTTATTCAGGTAAAATAATTAAATAATTAATTGAATGCTCTGGAAATGAGACGAACGGTAAGTAGCTTTTTTCAAAATAATAACATGGTTTGTATAATTAATTTTACAATATAATATGATATAAACATAATTGTTTTTTTGAAATAAAAGGGTCCTCTGAGTTTTTAGCTGGTTTTTCTCAGGACAGGGGTAATTTCTGAACCAATGTTTAAATAAACTTAAAAGTAACACAGGGAGTACGGATCCTTATAGTACTTATTTCTAGTGTATATTCTACGTAGCCTTCTTTTTATTTTTCTCGCGTCTGCCTCCAAATTCATAATTGTCCCCGTTAATTTTGATGTATATTTAATTTTCAATTAAACAATTATCTAATATATAAAAATTTATGTTTTTTTGTTCGTATTTTATGCGCTGCTATAGCATTCATCAGATTGCGGTAAAGCTTTGTTAACTTATTGCTTGCACTTGCATGAGGGTTTTAGGCATAGTACAATTAACTTACAACAGAGTGCGCGCGTATGGTACCGACAAATTTATTTGAAGTGATATATCTTTCAACTTCAATGAATGTATTATCATTCCTTAATGAATATTATAACCCTTTTAAATTTAAAACGATATTACCATAATTATTTCTTCTGCGGCTGCAACGCGCCGAGTACCAGCTAGTGTGTAATAAAACTATTGGCCCGATGGAAATATTATTTATATAACGGTTTACATTTCTGCGTGTATTTATAAGTTGTTCGCAAAGTAAAAGCACGCTCCTGAGTCACCACATTATAGATAGATAGATAGATAGATAGATAACACTTTATTGTACGCCAAAAAATAACAAAAATATTAACAAAAAATGAGAAAAAGAAATGTGGTACAATGGGCGGTCTTATCGCTAAGAGCGATCTCTTCCAGACAACTTTTGGATGGACAGCATTGCAAGAAAAGCAATAAAAACGTGTGTGGTTTGCTGACAAAATAACATTATTTTTATTAAAGCCATAAAATAAAAATATATAATGGTATATAAGTAACTACATAGATAATATAAATACATATATACTTATTAATATATATGTATAAATATACAAATAAATATATATTTTTACAAATATAAATATATAAAAGTACAAATATATACTTTAAAACTATTACATATAACATTATACACATAGTTCGTAAACAGTGCGAGTCCATTTACAACCCATCATCTCACCACCCTAGCAAGTAGGGTTAGACATTCTAAATTGTCTTGATGGTATGAAGATACCACTCGGTGACCTTTTTAGCAGGGCAAACATCCGTTGGCGAACTTTCTGACAGCCTAGTAGATAGCCTCTATTGCTAGATAGAGTGACGAAATGGTGAGGCAAACAGATGGTTCAGGGTTGTTTTTTAGGTAGCGTATTTTTATACAAATCATATCAATATTATTGACAGTACTACTGAATGTTAACGGATATTTGCTATAAGGTGGTTAAAAAATTCAGCTCAATAGAAAGTTATCTGTCAATGTTAATCCTGGAAAGAGAGTGTGAAAGAATCGGGAGATATTTTCCATGCAAATAAATAAAATAACGAAGTTAAATGACTCTCACTACAGTAATATGGATATAAAATTTTATCTGATTGTTTGTAATATCCCAGCACAATGTCTTAAGTAAAACAATTATATATAATGATCAGAATTATGTAATGCTTAATTTAATTAAAGTTAGTTTAAGTAAGTAAATTAAATACAAAATTATTAGTTATTTTTAATAAGCTTAAAATAAAATTATAATTAAACTTACTTTATTTTTTTTAATATTAAGGTAAGTAGACACTATATTTTCTTTTGTATAACTAAAATACCAGTCACTTAGGTAAATTATAAATGCGGGCAAATAGACAAACTTTTTAAAACTTATGTCATTTGGATGAAAGGGTGTTTGGAGGGGGTTTAGAAAATAGTTATATTTACAAGATTTACCCATATTAATACCGTTTTAGAAATGAAATGTCTCCTGCTCTCATCATTATGTCATCTCCGAATGTATGGAGGATTACATAATTAGACAAATACGAGTAAAAGAGAACATAAATAGAAAAAATATTACTTATAAAATAAACAAACGACTTTTTAATGAAAATAATATGAATAATTTCAGAATTAAACTTAATGAAATTAATTGGAGTAATATAATGACACCAACGAGTGATATAAATACAAAGTAGTAGAGAATTATTTGTAGTACA
This sequence comes from Parnassius mnemosyne, assembly GCA_963668995.1. Taxonomy (NCBI): domain Eukaryota; kingdom Metazoa; phylum Arthropoda; class Insecta; order Lepidoptera; family Papilionidae; genus Parnassius; species Parnassius mnemosyne. The sequence goes on along the minus strand of CAVLGL010000046.1, from coordinate 10,423,991 downwards.
ATATATAATTTTTTTTGAAAAATACAGCATTCTTAATAGAATATCCGCTTCCGAAAAAATCATTCTACTACATCCGCTATATTTGACATCATCTCAGAAATTCTTAGTGCTCTAAATGAGGGAAGATGTGCTGTAGCTATTTTTATAGACATGTCCAAGGCATACGATCGCGTTTTGCAGGGTCCCTTGCTAGAAAAGCTATATTCGCTAGGAATACGAGGAAAGCCACACGAATGGCTCTCTTCTTATTTGGCGAATAGAAAACAGTACGTAAAGATATCCCATTTAAATGAAAATAGAAGAATTATAAATGAAACAAACTCGTTCACTGCCACAGTAAAAGGATCTATACCGCAGGGTAGCGTCCTAGGATGCTTGCTGTTCTCTACGTATATTAACGAACTCCCTTCAGTAATACCACATAAAGTCGTTTTGTTTGCAGATGACGCGACAGTTATAATTACATGTGAACAAAAAAATCTCACTAGTTAGGAGAAAATTATAGATCACTGCCTTAGCAATATTGTGGATGAATTGTACGTATTACGTTTATTGTTAAAAGCCATGCCCACTTTTCATACATTTAAAAACCTGATAGTAAAAGTTTATGTATAGTTATAAGGTATAGTAGAAAAACTTCCTGTAAGTTTAGAAAATAATGCCATGTAGTTATTTTTATGATTTAAACGCTACGAAGCCCAAAAATATTAATGATTCTCTTTAGATTAGGATTTGCCATTACCAAAAATCTCTTATTAATGTTCTATCACCACTTCCTCTGAGATTATTCTGAGAAAAATCTTGTGTATCCCTACATATTTCTATTCTATATGATCAATGAAAAACACACAAAACAGCACAATACACAACCAGACGCAAACACAACAAGTGATTATATTCTCTTTGGCAACAACGAAGGACTGCGCCAATGCCAATTGTAGAACTGTTAAATGTCAAAAAAATCTGTTTCACACGTGTGCACTCAATGACATACTGCATTATTAATTTATTTAATTATTATATTATTTTTAATTAATCTGCACTATACAAAAAGTAATAAAGAAATATATATGAAAAGGAATATATATAAGAATATAAGGAAATACTTACTGATTAAATAAAATAAATGCTTAAAACTCAGAAACTGAGTTCAATTAAGTCAAGTAGCGAAATGCGAAGTATGTGAAATGGAACGTCCTACAAAAAGTGTAGTTGAGATGCGTACAAAATATGGTGGTAATAAGTTTACCCTTGAAGTAGAATAAGCATAAATAAATATTAAAAATATTTTTCTCCTGCGTTTCTTTTAACATTGTGATACGCGGTTTTAATTTAGAATTAAATTAGCTGAATTTTAAGAATTATTTCATTTCTATACATAGTCAGGTGGAAAATGGGCATCCTTCTTTTGAAAAGACAAAAATAATGCAGTTTCGCCCATATCAGAGATTAGAAGTCCCACTCGTTATATCTTACCAAGGTATAAATATTGAGGAAGTTCGCACATTTTCGCTCCTGGGGGTAACAATGTACTCAACTTTTTCACGAAAAATCATATAGAGTAAGTAAATTGAACAGCTTTTGCTATGCCCTGCGTGACCTGCGTAAAGACACAAACGAACTGTGTGCGCTTACTGCGTACCACAGCCACGCCGCTGCCTGAATCAGATAAGGCATCATATTCTGGGGCAATTCTAACGAAGTGCACGCGGTATCCGTGCTCCAAAAACGTTGTCTTAGTTCTGATTAATCCATTACAATGATTTTATCAGAATTTAGAATAATACCATTTGAGCTAAACCATTATTTTAGCAAGTCTATAATATTATAAATTTGATAGACTTTTGTCTCTTAATCCAACATGTGTATCAATGTGTATCATCTGCAAATAAAATTAAATATTTATAGTCTGGCATTGCATTACCAAGATCATTAATGTAAATCGAAAACAAAATAGGACCTAAAATCGAACCTTGTGGTACTCCGATCGATACAGAACTCGCTGAAGAAGTTTGGTCATTTACTGAAACAACTTGGCTACGGTTATTTAAATAAGTTTTCATCATATGTAGTTCAGCTTCTTGAAAATCATAATGCTGCACACTATAACTATTTACCTAATAATATAAAAGCCCTCCAGTGTCGTAAATTTGAGATAGTACTTAAAAAAATGCTTATTGTAAAAAGCTATTATAATTTTAATGAATATTTTAATGAAAAATTATAAATTTAAATTATTTTGACAAAATTTATTATTTCTATTTAGTTAAATGACATTATTAATATTTTTATCAAAATTTTAAATCTTATTTAGATGAATGAAAAATGACCAATAGTTGAGATGAAATATTTATTGACATTTCATTTTAAATAAATATGTGTATTATTTGGTTTGACATTTAATAAATTAATTAATAAGAATGTACAGATTATGTACCTTAAAATTGTAATTTAATTTGATTTTATATTAATTAACAATTAAAATCCCTCTTAATATGCTACGTCCGTACAGGGTTGTCACAAGCTCTGTAGATATATTGTAACAAATTTATACTTTGTGACATGCAATAATTGAATTACGAATTATGATATATATCTAGTTACTTACTGGACCGTTACCAGAGTACTTAAAAAAGTACTTCCAGCATTCGAAGCCTAAAACATACGCAGATAGTAATTTTTCGCATTCATTTTCTTTACTTAAAAAACAATATTTTATTAAGTATACGTAATGAAATATTAAGGATGTGCACTTAAATATAATTAAATGTAATGTACATTTAGTTATATTTAAGTACACATACAAGTTCACACTAAAAACCGATGATAACAAAACCTAAGTTACGGAAATAATACTTAACATTCAGATAGCTACTTGCGGTAGCCATTAAAAGATTACGTATCGTTCTCCACAGACTAAATTTAGGATACTATTCTGTACAGTGTAATGCAAGCAAACGGCCCTATTACGAAAAAATTGCAGTTCAAAGTAACGACGAGTTGAAGATAAGACCTTTTAAATAGAAATTAATTAACAAAATTATTTTGTTAATATATTGTTTTTTAATGAATATTGTTCGCGACGGCAAAATGTGTTTAAAACAAAGTGATTAAAAACAATATTAAAAGTGTAATTGGGAAAAATATTAGCGACAAACCTTAGTAAAAGGTGCAATAGTGTAAGTTTACAACATGTTTACAACCCTTAGAATTATAGTAAGAATCGTTTTGTAATAGTTAAGAAAATAACTCTTCTTTGTATAAACAAAAGTCGGCCAATCAGAGTACAACACGTTATAGAATATCCTGGGCATTTCGTAATATTATGACTTAAAAATGATGGAAATAATTTTTATGCTCTAGAAGAATCGTTGTCATAGTATTTAATAAGATTAAGGGTTTTAGATTAAGGAATATTTAGCATGATAAAACTTATTTCCTACTTCCGAGTATAGTAAAATTAAAGAATTTATGTACCCAAATATTGTGGAAATTTGGAATATTATTGGTCATAACTTTTTACATTGTTAATATATTAAGAAATCTTTATAATGCGCTAATAGACAACTAAATTAAAATTGAAAAAATTGTAATGTAAGACAATTATATAGTTAAAATATTGAACAATAAAGAGGCAAAACAGACAGTGGCAAGCGGCTCACTTTAAAGTAAAGCTCGAGTCTACCTTAACGACTCGGGGCCCGGCAACATTGTAGTAGCTGAAGTGATTAGTAGCTAGTAGCGGTACAACATAGTAGCTGATAATAGCAGCTAGTAAACAGGGATGATAAAAGCAGATAGTACTAGTCGTAGTAAGCTACTTCCAAACAACTTGAAGAAATAGTCAACTGAAGATATCATGTGAAGAATATAGTGACCAACCGATAGTGAACAACCGATATAGAACAACCATAAGTGAACAACCATATTCAACAACCGTGATCGATAACCAATAGTCAGAAGATTTCCGCCGAACAGTTGAGCCTTGTCATTTGTATTCTACAGTTCGTGCATTTTGATTGAACGTCGGTTCACAATACCCCAGCCCCACCCACAAAGACGGCAGTAGAAGTATCCACCGGAATCTATAGATGTAGGACGTGACTGATTCGCGAAGTATCTTCGATAACATTTACTCCCGATTTTCGCCCATCTGGCATAAATGTTCCTTGCATTTTAATACTTTATATGAGCAACCCTTTTATAATATATTTTATTCATTAATAAAAAGAAGAAGTAGGAGGAGTTGCCCAAGGCTGGGGTGCTATAGATAGGCCAGCCTTTCTGGTGTGGCTGCGAATTAGTGCGAAAGCATTCCCGTGGACCTGCTAATATGCGGCAAAGGCGGAACATCATAGGGTTTTAGTCAATGTGAGTCCGACATAACCCGTCCTTGCCCCTTAGACCCCAGTGGTCGATATGCGTAGGCACTCTGGTCGGACATTATAATTTACTTCGGTTTGTCTATGGGCACTAGCGACATCTGGCATTCGGATCTCGACGGACGATCGTTCGGTCAGTGTGTGAGGCTACGCGTTTATAGTGTAGTACCTACCTAGTATCTATACGTATGTCTGGGTATAATCTAATATATAAAGTTAACAATACGTAATTACAGACAGTCTTACGTCAACACTCAAGTGTTTCATTTCCCTCGTCATTACATGGCGACCCTGCCAGGCGGTACGCTGCGGCAATGCCCGCGCACCGCCGGGCCTACTATTTAAAAGAAGAAAAATATTATAAGAAAAGTTAATTAAATAATGGACATTTTTAAGAAGATTGACAATTTAAAAAAAAATATATTAAAACGGAATGGACGCAATACCGGATGTGACGAAAAATAAACAAATATGAATACAAGAATAGGTCACAATAATTATTTTATTGAAAGTGACTGAAAATTTAAAATATATAATATATAGTACAATGAAGACGAGTAACGAGGAAGGAGGAAAACAAATAGTGGATTTTTTATATCATGACCAAATACCAAAATTATTCAAGACACGGCAGATTAATTTAAAAAGAAAAGAAGCGGTTATAGTAATCTTGACGAGCTACGTCCAGAACCAGAAGAATGTGAAAATTGAGTCAAAAAAGAACAAAGAAGAAATTAAGAGTTATTAAACTGCATCAGTGAGTTTACAAGAAGAAAAATTGAGGTAACATCGCACCAGCCTATTTTTTGTCATTTCTCTATAAGAATTCTTTAAAAAGTTTTAACTATTATAAAAAAAAAAAGTTATGTACTAAATATTCTGTATTTCATATATGCTTAAGTTGAAATTAATTATTAGATATTTTATATTAACGATTTATTTCTTATTTTATTATTGTTTTTAAAAAAAAATCATATTACAATAATTATAAATTTAGGTTGCGTAAGTGCTTCAGTGGCATTTGTATTAAGGCACTAGACGATTTTATATTCCCTTTTATTCAGTAATTGATTTGCAAAAAGTTATTAAATAATATGAAAGATAAAATTTTTACGTACTTAATTTTACCAAATTTATTGTTAAAATAACAATGTGATACATTTCGTTGTTTTTTTCCTGTAGTCTTTTAATATAAAATTATACAATTCATTCAACAATCTAATTCTACACATTCAACACCATATTTTTTATTATGTTGTAGACTATATAAAATAAAAAAGCACATAATGCATTTAATATTACATTTACGTTATTTACAAGTAACTTGAAAATATTTGTCACATTTTATAATATTTCTACTATATTCAAAAAAAAAACAACAATATATTAAGCTACAGCTTACGATGACCTGGTTCGGATTAAAGCAAATATATTTTAAATCTAACCCAAATTTATTTCTGTAGTAATTTTTATTTAAATGTATATAATTTTGAAGGATTTAAAAAAATCGCTATTAATAAAAGTCATAATTATTTTTCTTCTTTTCTAAAGGTATGAAAACCTTGAAACGATTTTAAAGTTATAAATAAATAAATATATATTCTTTAATAAATAACCTGAGAGTTAATATAACCTACTTAAAAATGAAAATCATTCTTTTCTTTGTTTAAATAAATTAATGTTTTGTTTATATAAACTGGGTAGCCGTTATAGTGACGACGACTTATGTTCCCATTTTTATTTCTTTGTTTAATTTGAATATGAAATGCAATAATTTTTTTTAACTTCGATTTTATATTTATTGAAATTTTAAATCATAAACTTTTAATTTTTATAATTCATTATTTCCTGGGAAAATGATAAAGTTTGGATTATTTAACTTATTTGTATACATGAGAAAATAATTTCTTCAATTCATTTATGTAAATTTTGTTGTGATCATTGTGAGCCTCATTCCCTAACTGAAAATGATGTACCTAAATACTACAAGAGACCATAATATAAGAGACTCATTTAATAAATTTGTAAAGACGTGAGTTAATTTAGGGCTACTATATTAAAGGCTAATATAATATAACTAAGAAATACGGAATTATAAATGAAAAATATTAATAGATTGTAGTTGTGAGAGTAAGGCAAGTAAAGAAAATTATCGGAGATTAGCATATCCACATACAATCGGCCTGATCAGCTAAGAGTTTGGTAAACCTAATAACCGAGTAATTTTTTTAAGGTTGTTCGTATACGATTAACGACGTAATGATTTTAATGACGCAATGAAAATATATTATGTATTGTATAGGAATAGTGTCCATATTCCTTATCATGTATGTATGTACGCGAGCCATGTATCTGAAAGTATATTATGGTACAATTAAATAATGATTAATAAAATACTATAAATGTAAAGAAAAAAAAAACACGTTAACCTTGACGAACAAATAATGGAGAGATACGGGAACGTCCATCACTGGTATAGCATATATTCCTCGAGCAGGGTATGTTTCCATGATTAGATGATAAAATCGGAAGTAACGGGTACTAGGGAACAATACCTTCAGTACAAATGAGATGTGAACGAGTTTACTCATATTAGTACTGTTGGGGACCAGAGAAGTCTTAAATTTGTTACCCTTAATAATGGTACATAGAGGTCACATCCTTCATTGGATCATAGTGTGAACTTAGTTTTCCTCCGTGACAATTGTTGGAGTCCTTTTAAAATGACTTAAACGTAGACCTCAAGGTTGTGCGCACAACCCAAGGTACAGTATTACCTTGATATAGTATGATGAAACAAAAGTTTATGTACCAGTAAAATAAAATGAATGTAATGAAAATATAATACCCAAGTAAATGGGGGGCCCATATTTATAAAGTACCCGCGTGATAAATATCACGAAATAAATGAAGTGAATTAATACTCCGATTCCCGGTATCTAATTAATAAATAAATATATAAGGGAAGAGAATACTCAAAGAAATAAAGCTAGCTAAACGTCAAAAATATTAAGAAAGAAAAGAAAGTACGTACAAGAATTATGAAATAAATAAATAAGGCCTGACAACCGAAAACAAAGGAATTGAGATTAGTGTTAACATGAAAAGAAGTAACATGCAAGGACATGAGAATAATTAAAATGTGGTAATAAGGGGATCCCCGACCAAACTTAAAAGTGAGATATGTAGTTATTTTGCATTTCTGTATTAGAGCTATTAATGCTACCTACCCAAAATCCTACTCACAAGTTACACATGTAGGTACCTAGTAACTATATTATCGATCCACATAACAACACGTAAACAAAAAATATTAATCAAAAAATAATAAATACATTTTCACGTACATACTTAATTATTTTACCATATTTTATATGAATTTACAAGATTCTTTCAAATTTAAATTGATTTATATTTATGATAACCCTACCTTAAATTTCTCTTTATGTTGTGTTGTTTTTTATGTAAAATTTGTACAATTTAAAACTCAATTGGGTAGTCCAAAGTGTATCAATTCGCTATTATTATAAGTTTTTTTTTCATTATCTACAATTAAATCAAAAATTATATCATTATATACTTAAAAAACTTTTCTTTTCTAATGTTAATAACATTTTATTAACATACAACATATATTTTCTAATACAGACCTAACATATATGTGTAATAGCCTATGTTTATTTCTTTTACAAATTTGTGTTTCAAATAAGATGAACATGTTCCTTAGAAGTCATGAAATTTAATAAAAAAGTAATATGTATTACGTTTCCAACATTTAATGAAAAAAAATAACACATATTACTTGATAATGTAAAAGTATTATAACAATACAATGTTATACTACGTAAATGAAAAAGTGTTTAACACTATTATAAATTTTAGATATTTTAAGTGTATTTATAATAAAACATTTTGTAAGTTATGTTGAAATTAGGTATCATCGTACGATGTAATCGCAAACTTTCTCATAAACATACTTTGGAATTGAAAACAAAAGTGTCACAAATCGCTGACGTGGCTGGGATTGCAATTTGTATTTTGATCTGGTAGTTTGTTATGATAATGAAAATGATGACATTGCCTAACATAGACTTCTTTGTTATGTGTATCTTAAAATGAAATGTAATATTGTCGGTTTTATATTTATTGTACATTCAAATCATATGTTTTATCCTTATAAGGCATTATTTTTTTTTTGGAAAAAAAAGTAAAGTATTAATATCTAAATAATTTGTGTGGATCATGAAAGAAATGTTTCATTAAATATAAAGGTATAAAATAAATAAATGAAATATATAACTATAAAATTATAAGTGAATAAATATATTAAGGAAGGGTACTATTTAATGTGAATGTCTACATAAATGACTTAATAAGTAACTGAATAACGCAGTATCAAAGTGTGTTACAGTGAAGTGTCGATCAAAATAATATACGTTCGCGAATGTACACCTGATTTTGTCTAACATAATGCATCAACAATGCAACAATGCATTAAGGCTTAAACATACATAATGTGACTACGGAATTATTATGTACATAGGGGGTTTGGCCAGCCACCCTACCCAAGCCAAGACAAATATTATATATACATAATTATAAGATAAAACTTTATTTAACATTATCTTTTTACTATATAAAAAAAATGTTATTTTTATATATATTTTTTTTTGTCGGTATTTTTCATATAAAACTTCCGTTCACCGCGAAACTAAGTATACTTCATTTGAGTTAGTTTATGGCAAAAAATGTAATTTACCCAGTAATTTAACTTAAACCGTAGAACCCCTATATAATTACGAAGATTATCCGTTACAGTTAAAATATTGCCTACAAACCTCCCAAAAGTAAGCAAGAGAAATTTTAATCAATAGTAAATTTGTTAGGAAATCCAAGTATGATTGTAAAATGAACGTTAAACTTATAAAATTAATGATTTGATATTAGTTAAAGAAGAAACTGGTAACAAACTCAGCGCCATTTATGCAGGTCCATATTTAGTAATTAGAGATTGTTCACCGAATGTTAAAATACTAAGAGATGGCAAAAATTACATTATTATTTTTCTCATTTATTGTGAACACATTAAGTCACTTATAAAAATTGTATGTTACTACCGTTAACAGTTTGTGCATGTGGTGTTTACCTAAATTAATTATGCATTTGGCTGTAAAACACTTGTTATTGTTAAATACTCATTGATGTATTATTATTACAATTACTGGTAAACCAAATAAATAAATAAATAAATAAATAAATAAATAAATAAAAACCAAACTAAATTGTATTATCCTTCAAATAAATGTAATAAATAAACATATATAATATTGTAATAATATTAAAGTTTTAAGTTTATTAATCTAAAGTCATCGATTTTAATTGTAATAAATTAGTATATTAAGCTTTATTAATTAATATTACCTTACCTTAACATTAATACCAATTGTAATCATATTAACCTAAATATTATTTTAACTATTTCTTTATACCCATGTTTACATTTTATAAATTAGAATACTTAGGGATATAATTATTGTGTAATTTTAGATGTTAGTATATATAAAAAAAGAAAAAAAAAGAAATGCACGTATTCATTTCTTTTTTTCTTTGGGAAGGAAGGTGTAGTACCTACCTAGTATCTATACGTATGTCTGGGTATAATCTAATATATAAAGTTAACAATACGTAATTACAGACAGTCTTACGTCAACACTCAAGTGTTTCATTTCCCTCGTCATTACAATAGTTAAAATATATAAGGTTATTCGGAAGATCTTGTGCTAACATACAGAACATTCGTTTATATTATGTACATTCATTTATTTGCGGTTCATAACCACCATTGTGAAGAAGAGCGCCACATTACGCCCCTGCTAAGAGCGAAGGGCGATGATACAGTCCATATCTTCGATTATTTTCTCTTGCAACGCGAGGACAGCGCCGCCATACACGAGTAAGTTGTAGATTAGCACTTAAAATCCCCCTATATAGTCCTAATAATAGGTCCCACAGTTAATTCACTCTGTGATGTTTTCTTATGTTAAATAATATGATGTAATTATTTCATATGAGTAATTTTACGAGGCTTAGATATTTGCTTTTGTTGTCCTAGTATGAAAGCAAACCATTAGCTTTTAAATATTAATTTTTGGTATAATCTACGCATAATGGTTACAGTTTTTTTTTGCAGTTGTAAGCAAGTAAAATAAATTATATTATCTACACAATGAAATCCGTAAAATTCGTCATTTGGTGATAAATGAATCTGGGACATTGAATGTTGAACTGTGAATTACTGTCCGTTACTGTGTCGAGTGTCACGGGTTCGATTCTACGATGAATGTGGAATTAGGCGAATTTAAGTTAGCTAAATGTACAATGAAGTTCATAGACTGAAATAGTGCCATGAAGAAAGAAATGGTCCAGCGGGGAAGCCTACTGGAGTGATGCAGCATTGTGGGGCACCCTGGAAATCGGCCGCTGCAGGTTACCTCAGCTGGTCCAGGTCTCAGACATATACACATCACTAAACACTACTTTCCATGCACCTTACACCCCCCTACGGCCTGACCGAGCCTGGGGCGGCCCTAGCTTCGGATACAGGTACGCACTATATTTTTCTAGCCTTCTCCCTTCAGTTTAGTATTATAGGACATTCTCCACATGGCCATTTGGGCTCGACCCGCGTCTGCCCGTCGAGCAGGCTGCTATGGGCCCCAGCCTGGGCGACCTGTGCAGGAGCAGCTGCGGGCCGTAACATTTTTGGTAGCAGGGAGCGTGTTTGGATTGGTTTAATTTGTATCTACAATCACGCCCGGCCGTAATACGTAATAATAAAATACTTATCCTTTTTTGCTTGCTTTTTTTGTTTGTTAGCGGGTAGAATTGAAAGCCGCGCCGTTAGGCTGAGCAAGCGGGAGTTTGTTAGGGCTATGTATACTTTGGGTAGGTAGATAATTCTTATCACGTAATCGGATAATTATCGTTTTCGTATAATTATAGTAGATTAATTGTCGAAGGGTCGGTTGTCTGAGCGAGGCATTTTTTGTTGATCGACTGTGGTTTGTATATTTTTTTGTATTGTAATTTGTATTTAATTTAATAAATAGTAATTTGTATTTAACTTGATTTGATAATAATTGTATTTGTTAATTGATTTGTATTTGAGCCGCGTAGTAATTTGTATTTAGGAGTGATGCCATCGCGCTGCCAGGGCAATCACCATGCCGTTTTGTGTCTGGGTGCGAACGGCGTTTCCTCTCAGGGCTCTTCCGAGTCCTCTACTCCCACGGGCGGGGGCGCTCACCCGCGCCCCCTGTCAGGGGTTGTTCCCCCAGGGGCGGGGGGTTGTCGCCCTCCCCTCAGTGTGCAGAGAGGGACTGCACTGCCACTCAGCGGTCAGATAGACCCTTCTCACCCCCGTCAGCTGAGTGGCCGTGGCTGGGGTAGCACAGTACCCCTTTGATGCAGGCAGCCCCAGCTAGGTAGCTGCCGCCCTAGCTCCCACCACGGCCGCCTCCACTAATTATTTGAGCCGTCAATAGCTCACTTGTCAAACTGTTCTATTGCCGACGGCCTCAGTGAGGGTGTACAACCCGATCGTCGATTGTTTAACGGTACGCGCTTGATTGGTTCCGGGTTCACAACACGGTTGGCCTCCGTTTGGTAGTTGGGAAGACTAGGTGGCCCCGGGAGCGTTGAATCGCACTGTTAGGGATTATTAGATTTGGTTTTGGTCGAACGCTTAGTTAAAAATTCATAAAATTAAAAATAAAACTGCTTTGGGTTTTCCGCGAAATGTTTTCATATTTGTGGCGGTTGTGATTAAGAAGGCAAATTTATTGTGCTCTTTGAATACTTGTACATATGTTTCTGTAATTGTATTTGATCATTGTGTTTGTTTGTTGAAAGAAAAATTGAAATTTAATGATGTGCCCTTTGAATGCTTGTGCGTATGTTTTTGTGATTGTGTTTGATCATTGTGTTTTGTTGAAAAGCAAATTGAAATTGGATAACCCTATTTGTGCCGAAAGGAATACGAGTCATTCCTCTTTTGGTTTTCACATTTTGTTGGCACTGTCGAAGATATTTATTTGCAAAGAGAAATAGGGCTCTCTCTTACGTTTATCGTTTTGTTTAATTTGTCAGTTTGATCTATGCGCGTCGGTAAATTAATTTGTGAATTAATTCAGTAGTTGAACAATGATGCTTTTAAATTTGGTTGAAATATGAGCACAGGACTACTTGTCTAAAAGGCTAGCTAGTTTGGAGATTATCCGATTGAAATCAGCTACCGCACTATTGAGTAAATGATTATATGGTGGATGGCTTGGTTATGCCTGCTTGTTAGAAAATTCATACTAAGGACTATCTGTGCGTTTCGTTTGGCTCTCCACAGACGACGTTCATGTAGAATTTGTGGGTGTTCTCTGCACTAAAGCTTAGGAGACCACGCTGGGGCGCTTCGTGTCACGTCGCTGTTTGCAGATCTGATCATAGGTGCACAGATAGGTGTTGAAAGAGGTCGTCGGATTTCTGTCCAGTACAGGACTTGTTAAGGTGCTGCGATGCCCAGGAGGGGCATCCAGTGAAGGTTGACGCTCCGGCTTGCACACATTGGGGCTGTCTTTTTGAGGCGGTGGCTAGGGTTGCAAGATCTAATGGGGTGCCTAAGGTGGCCTAGTTTTGGTTGTAGATTCGGTCTTGCAACATGCCGTCGCGACCCTATCCCGCTTGCCGGTTTGCTCGCAGATATAAATCCTTATTTCCGGGACAGGGGTTTGTTTAGGCCCAAAAAAGGTAATTTGTTCGACATCCAATCACGTTCGACTTAGTGAATCGGCCGATGGCACCAGGTTTCACGCGCATCGCGGGGAGGGGGTAGCGGTAGGCAGCTTCCCAGCGTGTGACGCTCATGGGCGAGAGATGAACAGCTCGATGGCGGCTGGGCAGTTAATAGGTGTCTTTCGATGCCCGCTGCTGAGGTTACGCGAGACCGGGTTTTTTTGGATTAAGGTCTAGAATTTTGGAAACTGTGCGCGTGACTTCGCTATGTAATTGTGGTTCGTGAAAACCGCCTCGTTTTAGGTTGTCTACGATTTAAGTTCTTGACAAGAGGCTTGTATTGCGTTTAACTGATTAAAGTAACTTCTTTGAAAGTAATTGTGCCGTCGCGTTAAGTGTCCTTTTTTGTGTGTTGACTGTTTTGTTAGCTTTACGTGTCAACTAGGCGTTTTTGAATTCTTATCGCAGCGTAGTATTGATATCGAACGAAGTAATTTAGTTGTGTTTGTAACGCTGACTTACCAAGAGATCGCGTTTGTTCACTATTCGTCATTTGGTGATAAACGAATCCGGGACATTGAATGTTGAACTGTGAATTACTGTCCGTTACTGTGTCGAGTGTCACAGGTTCGATTCTACGACGAATTTGAATTTAGGCGAATTTAAGTTAGCTAAATGTACAATGAAGTTAATAGACTGAAATAGTGCCAAGAAGAAAGAAATAGTCCAGCGGGGAAGCCTACTGGAGTGATGCAGCATTGTGGGGCACCCTAGAAATCGGCCGCTGCAGGTTACCTCAGCTGGTCCAGGTCTCAGACATATACACATCACTAAACACTACTTTCCATGCACCTTACACCCACCTACGGCCTGACCAAGCCTGGGGCGGTCCTAGCCTCGGATACAGGTACGTACTATATTTTTCTAGCCTTTTTCCTTCAGTTTAGTATTATAGGACATTCTTCCACATAGCCATTTGGGCCCGACCCACGTCTGCCCGTCGAGCAGGCTGCTATGGGCCCCAGCCTGGGCGACCTATGCAGGGGCAGCTGCTGGCCGTAACATACTCCATAATGCCAGGAATACAAGGAGTGCCAAACCCTAATTACAACGGAAGACTTGTGTCTAGCAATTTACTGTTTATAGGCTGAATAATGAGAATCGAAATAGGAATCGTTGCTTCTAAAAATACCACCAATGTTGATATTATTTATTATTAACGATTCATAAAATACTTTCAGGCAATAATAACGGCCCTGGTAAAATGAGTACTTTTATGACAAATCGGTTTTACATCATTTTATACATTCATTCATTCATTACAGCCCTTCACATATCCACTGCTAAACATAGGCATCCCCCAAGGAATGCTACAAAGCACGGTCCTGAGCTACCTGCACGTACCGACTTCCTGCATGTCTCACCAGGTCATCACGCTATTTAGTGGTAGGCCGACCTACACTTCGCTACCAGCACGAGGCTGCCACTCGAGAACCTTTCTTCCCAATATGTTGTCGGTTTTTCAAGCTATATAGCCGGCCCATTGCCACTTCAGCTTATTAATCCGCTTGTTTATGTCAGTTACTCTGGTTCTACTGCGGATATCCTAATTTTTAAGTCTATCACGTAGAGAAACCCTGAGCATAGCCCTTTCTATAGCTTGCTGAGCGACAAATATACAACCTTAAATGTAACAAACTTTTAATTCTAATGTTGCTCAAATTGACGTCCTGGATTTCATCGGTATGGGACTACTCCCACTAGACTTACGTCAGTCACTTGCATGTGGCTCCAATGATAATGTATAAAGCTGCCCGTAGAACCTTTCAATCTCAATTAAAGTCTCAAGTGTCCCGAAAACGATGCTTATCACCTGTCAAATTCAGTTTTCAGTTTCGGCAATTGGCTCCTTTTTGGCAGACAGATCTCTTGCAAAGATTTTGGAGCCTTGGTTCTTCTAGACTGGCTGCTGTGACTGAAATTTATTTTGGACAGCCTTCTTATGTAAAAAGTACAAAACCAAAATTTTTATTGCTAAATATTTAATTTTATTTAATTTGTAACAGCACGATAATTTCTGTTAATAAAAGGGTGAAGTACCTATTTGCTAACGAAACGAAGCAACGTTTTTTTATCAAATACTTAACAAAATTCTCTTTTATAAACCGAAGTATAAATTCAAAATCAAATCGCAAACAAGGTCTGTAAACTCACGGAAGGGTCAATTTCAAACACAAATCCAATCAAGGGAAGTCAAAACAAACTAAAATCTAGAACCTCGTCCCAGAACCGAAATCAATATTATATTGTTATCACAGTTTCATCGAAATTGAACAGTAACAAAAAGTACATAAAATAGACGGCAAATTAAAAAAAAACTAAAGCCAAATCATTTATCACCTATTTACAATATATATTATGCTTTCCAACTTACTATTAACTTGCCCCATCTTCAATATATTACAATTAAATCAATAAATATTCGTCGACCAGTCACTTCTGCAGTATAACTTTTCTTTGTCACTTTTTTCTCATTTATTATTTCTTTGTGTCCAATCTACTGAAATATTATTTTCTTAAACCTGATTGCAACATGTTCTTGAAACAGATTTATCTTATTACACAATTTCTCACTCTATCATTCAGAGTCAGTCCTAACATACTTATTAATGACCGCATTCTTACAGCTTTAATTTAACTCTCATGGTTTTTCTGCTAAATCCAAATTTTACTACCACACATTAAAAAAAGTTAAGATTTTTTTGAGGCACAATATTAGTGTTTACTTAAATACTCTGCAGCTGACACATAGTAACATATGCTTATCAGTTATTAAACTAGACGGAAACGGATTTTCTGGAGAACATTTAATGATGGGCTTGCCTAAGGATCTATAAAAAGACCATCGTTTTTTAATTACACATTGTGTAAACTATCATGTATTTTACCACCTTCAATCAACTACAAACAAAGAAGGCTAGTTTTATGTAGAATAAGGGTGACAAGCGACTACACAGCCCACCTGATGGTAAGTGGATGCTGTGTCCCAGAGATATCTACATCTATCCTCAATTAAGAATCAAAATGCACATGCGTTGCCACCCCTGAGGACTAAGATGAAATGCCTCGTATTCAGTATAAAAGGTTTACGGTTCCCTGTACTTAACATACGAAACACAGGAGCTATATAAGCTGCTATTTTACGCTGGTATTCTGTGAAAGCGTGGTCCTACCCCGGTCGAGTTAAGTTATAGGCTGTGGGACATTCCATTTTAGTCCTTAGAGGTAGTAACGCATCTGTAGCCCTCTTTGTTTATGGTTGCGCACAGGTGTCCATGGATTGCAGTAGCCATTTACCATCAGGTAGCCTGTAAGCTCACTCCATTTTTTTTATAAAAATCATAATATTTTGGCATTAAAAGCAAGGCTCAAAACAATTTAAATAGTGTGATTGAATGTTTGATAGCTAGTACAAGGTGGCTAATCAGTTAGCTGTGACTAGCTGCATACATAGTAGTGTTAGATATTCAGTTCTGGGGTACTGCAGGCCGCGAGTTTATATATTATTCGGGGTTTGTGTGTCTTTTCTTGTTTAATCTAAGTATGTACAACAACCGTACTATAATCTAATCCTGAAGTAGAAAAAGATAAAGAGATGGTAGTAGGGAATGAAGCAATGTATGAGGGAGGTCCGTGTTCAGGAGTAGACTTTGTATGGGCAATAATAAATGAATGAATAAAAAATGTACGAACAACATTGTCTCTGGACAGAATAAATAGAAGAAGATGTATCATATACATCGTTTTAATAGACACATCCGTCCACTAAAGACTTATATAAATATTTTAATTTATTATAAGATATCAAAGCCAAATGAAGCAATGTCATTCAATGGAAATAAGTAAGGATAAAGTAATTTAACGTGTATTAAAGTGACTTCACAGTTAGCATTAACTGAGACTGAACGGAAAGTTATCTCTGCGAGCCACCGTCACTTCTCTTCAGTTTGTTACACATCGTCTCACTACATTAGCGTTCAAACTAACTACACGTCTAACTTTCGACAACATGAAGCCCGAATGGGATAACTCGCTGACATAGAGCAGTAGTAATTTACTCGTTGAAAGTGATACGTATAAAACATTTTGTATAGGAGTAATCTTGATCCTTTTTAATACATTTAACATGCATTTATATTCATTGTCAGGTGTAGATGGTGTCATGAAACCAATTTGTAAGCATTGGTTGCTCCTTCTTTCTTTGGAAATGGATTGATTGATGAAAATATTCAAAAAAATCATTGAATGAATGGAATTTTGAAATCGTTATGTACATAGGGAAGATATGTTATTTCATTTTCTACCATTCTATAATATCTTTATTAGTAAGTTTGCTGTTCTATCGTTATTTTACATTTTTATAAACCCGTCTATGTAAATCCAATACATCCGTATGATTGTACTTTCGCTGTTATAAAGTATTACTTTAAACATTTTGTGATAATTAAAAAAATTCATCATTCCGAAGTTATTTGGTAGATTTTAACGTCAGCTTGAGCTATCAGACAGTTGATGACGATAGAACCTCGAGGCTCCTAAACAGACAATAACTTAACATTCACATCATCATCACAGTCAGAACACTTGTTTCGTGGTTTCCACTAATAGTTTACATATGCAGATTACTAATACACAAAATTGCACCCTTTTTACGTATCAAAATCTACTAACTACCATTATTTCAACAATGATACAGGATCAGCAATCTGGTGGCGGTTCCAAAAACAAGTTTCCGCCAAAAGACTCTGATTGCTTCTTTTTACAAAACAAAGTATGTACCTAAATTTGAACTTGTATCGTTTTAAAGAACTTTAACATCCATCATGCATAACACTTTTGCAATATTTATTACAAAAATATTCTAAAGTTGAAGATTAGAATATTACTTTCTTGATGGTGGGACACTCTTTAAGCTGCATTTGGGTAAATAATACCATACAACAATTTTTTTTGTGTAAAACTGAAGTGAAAAGCGATCTTACAGTCTACCTGATAGTAAAAGGCTACTGCAATCCTTGGACACTTGCAGTATACCTCAAAAGAAGAAGTCTATAGATGCGTTTTCACCATTAAGTACTAACATGGGTTGAGTTATAGTCTTTAATTATCATGGCTCTCTATATATCTAAAAGTTATACAGATTAGAACACCACAGTGCAAACACTGCTATTTAACGGCAGAAGTAAAACCGTTCGTTACGTACACATCAGAATCTAAGACACAAAAGAAGTCCTACGACCTAGAATTTTATCAAGCGTTAATTATTAAAGGGTAATTAATAGATTAAAAAATATCGTTCCTCATCTTCTTCTTTAATAATCCTGCAGAACACTACTGCTGGAAATAGGTATTTCTTGTTGTTGTGAGGATTTCCCTGAAAAGTCAAACTTGATAAGCGGATCGACGATCACAACGCCAGACGTCTCGCACTTTTGACATTGCACCTCATCGTTGGTCTGGGTACTTTACGACTAGCTCTATTTTGACTGCCTTGTTAGTTTAGTAGTCGTAAATGCAGTTGCTGATCATGAAGTCTGGGGTTGAAATTTGGGGCCAGGCCAAAATCGGTTATAGGGTTTTTCTGTCAAAAAATTCTCAATACAAGTCAGCAGTCAGGAACTTGACGGTGTTTCACCCCCGTGCGTCAAAGAGTACGTAAATCCGTATGTCCTGTGCCTGATCTCTCCGGTCGTGTCGGTTACCGTCCCATCGGACTATGAGAGTGAGGAAATAGAGAGTGCATTTGTGCTTGCGCTTACACTAGAATACTATAATCTTGTCCCCTCGGAATGAGGTGATCGATACCATGCTGGTACTAAATGTTTTCATAAAAATTAAAAATATGTCCCGCCGGGTTTCTTGCTGGTTCTTCCCAAGACAAAGGTTCTGAACCAGAGGTAAAAGTAAAAAATAACTTGCAATAAGTATTACACGTAATCTATATTGAATAAAAATGATTATATTCAATTCTATTATTCTGTCCTGTGCAGATGGCTCTCCTCCTGGCTGGTCCTCTTGGCTGCAGTGAACGAAATTCGGTCTGGCAGACATTATTAATGCCTATTATATACGAGATGGTTACACTGACATCTAACGAAAGCTCAAGATCCTTCTAGCAAACTCCTTAGTCGACACTTACGACACGTGAATATGGTTTCTCGTATTCTGATGGAAAATGGAAAAAATTGTTGGACAAATGGAACTTTAATATCGTTACGTACATAAAAAATATATGTTATTTCATTTTAAACCATACTAAAATATCTTCATTAGTATGCATGCTGTTCTGTCGGTATTTTACAATTTTTATTAACCCGGCCATGGATAGGAATAAATGGGTATTAAACGCAATCAATATTTAGTATTATTCAGTACACTTAAAACGACTGGTATCCTACTATTGTTATATTAGTAAAATAAAATAATGCTTTGAAATAAAACAAACCTTACGTTCGTGATATATGCACCACCTATATGCACGTTAGTTGAAATTTTTCTAATTCTCCCTTACTCTACCCTTAAGTTCTAAATTGAAATCATCGCATTATACATAAACACTTAACCTATTTTCATCCCGTGAGTGTCGTAAAAGGTGGTTATGAAATATGGCATACCTAAGCATCTTATGATTGATATAACAATCTTGATTATCTTGGTCCACGTCAAGTAGTGAAATTTTACGGGTTACCGATTGACAAACATCGAACTGATTATTACTCTATGGTAATAATGGTGTATTTTCGTAGAGGGCATCACCCCTCACCACTTTGCCTAACGAGGGTTCACCGTTTCTTTGGACATATTTCCTGCCAGTAATTGCTCGACAAAGCTGCGTTCGTTAATCAGGAAGGGCCTTAAATGCAAGTGAGGTCAGCGTTTGGAGCAAAAGTAATTTTATTTTGAATACGAGATATTTACTCTTCATCTGTTGAAATAAATACTAAATTGTTTTATTTCTGTCAATGTAACATTATATCTATATAAACGGAGGAAGGAGTAAGTAAAAGTAAAAGTAGATAAAGTTCTTATAGGGAGAATATGTTGTGAACTCTTTGTGAAATATATTGACCTCACCTGCAATCGGTGTAGCTTGACGACTCCCAGATTAGACAGTATGTTAATGATTTATGAAAAAGCAAGAAGTGTTTCATTTATGTTTTCTGATCTGCTTAAAGAAATTTAATTATAAATATCCCCACACAGTATTAATCGAGGAATTGTTCTCAACGAAGTGAAAACTTAAAAACTTGTGGCCTTTTTATTTATTTATTTTTTGCGCCCAGAAGCAATTGGAAAAGGGCTACCTCGATAACGCGAGGAGGCGGTAAATACTTTATGCATACCACGACAGCCAGTCTGTCGTCGTTATGTGGGACTCACCTCTACACACTCTAACCTAACCGGGAGCCTAAGTGATACCCACTAAACCGCCTGTGGGACTGACAATTGGCTGATTAAGCCTCTTTGTAGGATCGGAAGCGACCCTCTTTTGGGAAAAGAGGGCGCAGACACTTGTGGTCTTTCGCAGATGTAACGCACACAAACGGGTGACAAGGAGCAGTGTCAAAATGCGAAACGTTTAGTACTGCAATCGACATTCCGCCCGCCAACTATGGCTATTATGATAAAACTTCGCTTCTACGAAAAACAACTCGAATGAGTTGTTGTTATAGCAATGAACGTTTCAAGGGTTGATGAAAAGATGAATTATGGATGAAGTCGAAATTTTTTATTCAAAACTAGCGACACGCCCCGGCTTCGCCTAGATAGTAACCATATATTACTTATAATAAGGGTTTTTTTTTCGATTAAATATAGTTATATAATTTTCTTTTTTTTGTTAATTTTAGTATTTTTTTTGGATAAAATATAGCCTAGATATCTCCTGGCATTGTTCTTTACCACTTCTTAAAGTTGAATCACAATTGTTGTTGTCATTCAAAGCCCATACAGACTGGTTATTTATATCTTAGTAGCGTGTAGATTAATAATAAATAGAAATCAGTTATTCCAATATGAAATACAGACACTTCAATTTTATTTATATGTATAGATATCGATTGTATAGGCACTAAGTAAAATATTTAAATTTATACTGAAATTTAATTTTGTAATGATAAGTAACTGTAATGATAGATTTAGTTTTTTTTTTTTTTAATGAGGACTACTTTAATACTTATTATAGCTTAGTAAGTCAAAAAGTATAATATTCCTATTGCACCATGTAAGCCGAGTTATTCCGCCCGGGATTCACGTTGTTGTAAGTTAGACGTATAGTTAGATAGTTTGAAAGCTATTACTATAGAGAGAGCTGAATCCTCTACGGTGTTTGAGAAACCGTAGAAAGGGATTAAACCTGTGAGGATACTTCTCAGTTCAGCTTCACTAATTTAATAAATTCAATTATCATATCAGTGTAGTACTACAAATTATTGTATTGTTTAATCTTATTTTTGTCTATGACTGCAGATAGTTGCCTTTCAATCTTACAATTATTGGTTCATTGGTTGTAAGCGCGACTGCTGATCATGATGAGTCTTTCTTTATAGGATAGGGTGACAAACGAGCGCACAGTCCATCTGATGGTAAGTGGTTGCTGTGACACATAGACATCTACATCTCTCTTCGTTTGCGAATCAAATGGCAGATGCGTTGTCATCCGTGAGGACTAAGATGGGATTCCTCTTTTCCAGTAAAAAGGGTCTCTGGTTCTCTACACTCACCGTACGAAACACAGCAGTGTTAAGCTGCTATTTTACGCCGGTGTTCTGTGAGATCGTGTTCCTTTCCCAGTCGAGTCGACCCATTCGTGCTACAACTATGCTACTAATATAGCTGCAGCATGGCTCTACCACGACTTTAAAAGTCGGGATGAAATCAGTTTATGCGTTTTACATATGTCATCTTTATAAGCCTATAAAAGTCCACTGCTGAACATAGGTTTCCCCATAGATTACCACTAATTGAGGATGATATATATATATATATATATATATATATATATATATATATATATATATATATATATATATATATATATATATTTATATATGTATATGTATATGTATAAGAAATAACGTATATTTTAGCAATCAGAAATAGTCCCTATAACAATTATAACTATCTTAAAACTTGCTTTATTCTCAGGAAGCTTTGAAGCTTCAAGTAACAAAGATCCGCTGTATAAAATCATTGAGCTGTGTAAATTATCTTCCTTTATCTCAATCTTAGTGAAATTTGTTTGTATGTGAGACTGGTTGTGTATCCGAAAGTGATACAGTATGATAGCATTACAGCCCATCAATATTCCACTACTGAACGAAGGCATCCTTCATATTTTTGTCTCGTAGGGGGGGGGGGGTATAATGGGCATTCTTGCTCTGTCACTAAACGAGCCAACGCGTAATATCATGTAACAAGCAAAGGGTACCTATATGATGACTACGTTTTTAATGCGAACAGTGAGGAAAAACGAAGGACAGACGATGTCCATGCGTGAAGAATAACCAAAAAAAAAACTATTTTCCATACTTCGATAGTTAAGCTAGACGAGACTAGAGCATAAAAATTCTTATTTTTGAAAGGAGACAAAAGCATTCATAATGGAATTTTTGTTCGAAAAACGCTGTATATTTTGTACTGTACGCCACACTTGTAAATTAATCCAAAACGAACTTAGGATAGACGTGAGGCTATATAATCCCTTTCAACTTCAATTATTTCGAGAAATAGTGAGATTTTGATAATGACCGCATCCAGTGCAGAGCGACTCGAATCGTCGACGACCGAGTCCTTTCCGATCGGCTCAATTCATTGGCACTGCGAAGAGATGTTGCATCCCTTTGCATTTTCTTTCACATCTACCATGGGTAGTGCTCTGAGGAATTGTTCGGTAATCCGAACTGACTGAAATTTTATGAACGCACATCGCGATAGAACTCCTGATACCATCCACACCATCTGGATGATTGGCAGTCCACCACTGTGCGATTTAGAAGATGTTTTCTTCCTCGCACGACTTCTTTGTGGAATCGATTACCTTAAGCGATTTTTCCGGACCGATACGACTTAGGGACCTTCAAGAAAAGAGCCTACTCCTTTTTAAAAGGCCGGCAACGCTTCTACAATTCCCCTGGTGTTTCGGTTGTTCATGGGCGGCGGTAGTCACTTACCATCAGGTGAAGGGTACAGGGGCAAAACAAGGAATGTCACAAAAACTTCAAATATTAATTAAGTATAGCAACACTTAGGTTCTCGCGCGTATTTCTATGTAGCATTATGTAAAAAGCATAAAAACAATCAAAGTCCTTCATATATTCAATATTTCAAAACCCTGTACATGTGTAAAAGTGGGAATGTCCATAGTGAAACGGAACGTAACATGGAATGTCCAACTGTCAATGTCAGGTTAAGGATGTTCGATATTGTAGAAATATCGATGATGACATCAATGTTCAATGTTTATCCTACACAAAACATCTATGTTGGCCATTATCGATGTTTTTTTTTGCACATGTATTTAATAGGGTAGAATTTGATGAATAAAAAATTGCCAACTTTATTTCACTATTTTAAAAAAAACTATTTAGATCATCGTGTGAAGCACTTAGAAATATTTTATGACTCTGTAGGAGGACAAAACAAGAACTATACTGTGTTCATTCATTTTGTGGTCCATGTAATGAAAATTTTGGACTCCATTAAAATAACATACCCCATTAGAGGACATTCATATTTAGAATGCGACAAGAATATGGGCCTGATTAATTTAAAAACTCACATGGAAGCCTTAAAAATAAGTTATTAAAGTCGTTAAGGGTGAAATTATAAGAAAATTTACAGATTTTTTTCAGAATCAGTACATGAAAAAGTACTCTTTTTCCAATCCAGGCCCAAAGAGAAATAATGAGTGTGAGAGAACATCAAAGGTTCATTCTTCATTGAGGGAACTATAATGGTTTATGGGAGAAGTCATCCATATTGATAAGAGAAGAGCGAATCAACCGGAATGTAGCAATGAATTTGAATTGCCTGGATTTACCTACCAAGATTATTTGCCAACTAGTGCAGACAAGCACAAAGACCTTATGGACTTAAAAAGGTTTTGTTCTGTTGAAGCACAAGCCTATTTTGAAGGCATTACCCATACATAGTACTAGATTTGGATATTCCCTGTATGGGTTTTATAGGACATTCCATGTTTTAGTACTTTATAAAAGTTAATTACTTTTATTTTTAAAGTTATACACATTTGTTAATATTTGGCAAAATATTATTTGTATCCACAGCTGATCTCTGTAAGGTAAACTAAAGTTCCTATTAGTAGTTTTGAAACAATTAATATGTAAGACAAAGTTATAAACTTTCAAACATTAAAATGTCAATTACACAAAAACCTGTTTTAGTGACATTCCTTGTTTTGCCCCTGTACCCTTCAGGTGAGCCGCATACTCGTTTGCCCCCTCTCCTACAAAAAAAAAAAACGAACCGAACAACCAGACCGATAATATCGAACAAGATTGAGAATAAAAACAAAATTAAAATAAACTGTAAACAAATTAAACTCTACTTCGGTTTAACAGACTATATTATGAGCTGAAGCCGAAGTACAATACCCGCATTAAGTTAAGTTGTAAGCGAAACCCATTATTTTCTTTCGATATATAATTTGCAATTGGGTCCCGCCTGCCACTAAACTTACACGATGTTCGACACAAACATGGCCCTGCCATGGACATCAATGGCCATGGTTAATTTTTTCAAACAGCTATTTAAGAACTTTTATTATTTTTAATACAAATAAAACGATACCTTAATTTTCAAAATCCATCCAGCCGTTTGGAAGATCGAGGTAATTAAGAAATTGACAAACATATGTACATACAAAATATGCGCGAAAAACATAACCCTTCTGTGGGAGACGGGTAAATTTTCAGTTCAATCTGGTGAGGCTAACTACTTTAAAATTTAGTTTCAAGATTTGACCCTAAAAAACATACAAAAATTAAAGTTAAAGTAAAATAAAAGCTTTTATTTTACTTGTAAAGTTATTACAAGTAAAATAAAAGCTTTTAATTAAAGGAGTTTTTATAAGGTTATTTTTTTTATAAAACATGCATAGATTAATGATAAGACTTTAATTTCTATACAATATACGAAGAAACTTTTTCCCCGGTCTTTATACTAATTAAAGGTGTAACAAAATAGTAACTTAATAACTTAGGGAATGATTCTGCCCGTCAACATGAATATTTTTTTATTATGGGATCATCTTCGAAATTTTCAATTTATACGTGATAGACCCATACTGCAGCTATATTACTGATATAGTTGTAGCACGAATGGGTCAGCTCGACCAGGGAAGGACCACGCTCTCACAGAATACCAGTATAAAATAGGAGATTAACGCTGCTGTGTTTCCTATGGTGAGTGTAGAGAACCGGAGACCCTTTTTACTGGAAACGAGGCATTCCATCTTAGTCTTCAGGGGTTGCAACGCATCTGCATTTTGATTCTTAACCGAGGATAAATATATATGTCTATGGGCCACAGCAACCACTTACCATCAGGTGGACTGAGTGCTCGTTTGTCACCCTGATCCTATAAAAATTTCGTACAAACTTGCTCAAAATGTATAGAAGACCTGATTTTTCTTGCGATTTTGAAGATATATCTATAGTAAAAGTTGTTCGTATTGACGCGTAGAATAGAAGGCACTATGTTGATTACACCATATATATAACTATTTTTTTAAATAATTTGTGAATATTAGTTAGACATGTAAATAAAAAAATTAAACTGATAAAAGGAGACCTTATCAATTATATGTCATTTATACAGAAGAAAAGCCTATAGATAATATACACAAATATATTGATACATTTGGTATTAATAAACTATTCATTTTTAAGTATTTCTGGAATACATTCATAACTATGAACTTAACTACTAAGCCATAGCATAAAATAAATTTTCCCGTTAATCGGGTAATAGTTAAGCTGCTGGCATATACAATTTTTCACGCACACTAGCAACATGCAGATTGTCTTATACACACTACAATATTAAGATTCCGCATTCATGAAGCTGTTACTTGCAGGGAGCGCGGTATCTAGTCAGAGCGCGTGATGACTTATCATTAATCTATGAAAACATGATTTAATATTATGCGATGATAACTTGTGCGAATTATCAACGAAGTTACTGGCCTGATAACATTCTGTAATATTGGGACTGAATACTTCACATCACATTAAAATCAATAACTTTTGCGATCTCACATTTTCAAGTGACATATAAATACCGTAACATCAATACAACAGAAATTTAAACTAAATCCCCATCGTTCACCACTCACTACTTGCACATGTACATATTATAACAACGTATTGACCAAACATATGACCGTTTTTACTGGAAACGAGGCATTCCATCACTGTCTTTTGGTTTGAAATGCATCTGCATTTTGATTATTAATTGGGGTGAAATTTCTATGGGTCACAGCATCCACTTACCGGGTCGGCTCGACCGGGGAAGGACCACGCTCTCACAGAATACCAGCGTAAAATAGCAGCTTACCGCTGCTGTGTTTCGTATTTTGAGTGTAGAAAACCGGAGACCCTTTTTACTGGTAACGAGGCATTCCATCTTAGTCCTCATGGGTGGCTACGCATCTACTATTTAGATTCGTAATCGAGGATAGATAAAGATGTCTATGGGCCGTAGCAACTACTTACCATCAGATGGACCGTGTGCTCGTTTATCACCCTTATTTTATAAAAAAAAACGTATTATAAAGGCTGGATTTGTATACACATAGATTTTGTTTATTAATGTTTAAGTCTTAGAATAGCTACATTGTAATTTGTGGCGTTATTTAAGAATATTAGCTCGCGTTCCATTAAACTAATCTCGTGATGTAAATTTGTGGCCAGTACGTTTTTATTCGACTTAATCCCGCTGCACATGTTGATGAAGGTTTATGTTTTGGATAGGCTATATTTTGCAATAGCGGAAAGCGGTCGTATGGGAATGGTATTTTTTTAATAATATAAATTTGTCGTTTTACCTTTCCAATATCAATTTACTTCGAATATATCAGATGCACTTATAGGTCTCTGTTACAGCTCATTAAAGTTCAAAGCTGATTATAGGCCCCCCAAAAAACATTTTCTATTAGGGGGTATACTTAATAGCTCTCATCAATTTTTAATCAGCATCGATTACATACATCTACAATCAAGCTATTTATGGCGTTTGGTATTGGTTAATTAAGTTAGGCAATTTACTCCAGAATAGCTTCTTCCTAATTAAAATATATTATGTAAGCAAGTCTCAACTAAGCCATAAAATAAAATAACTCTAAATATCATGTATATTGTTTTCTTTTCTTAGAAATAACCTTGTTTAAAAGTATGTAGTAGCAGCTATTTGCCATATTTTGTATAGATTTTGATTATCATAAAAAATTAAAACGGTGAATCGACTAGTCGTAGTAAATAACCAAGCAAATCCGTGTTTCAAAAAAATTATACAGTATAACTGTATATTTTAACCATACTTATGAGGAATGTGTATTAAAATATATAATACTATATACTGCTAAAGTATAATATAGAATTCTGTAAAAAAGCTATAAATGAAATAGTTGAAAAATAAAAGAAACCAAAGTCCAACATACTTTACTGGATATTTTTTCAGTTTCAGTTTAGGAATTACAGTGGTCGATGGGGTTGATTGTAGGACTTAGGCGTCCCTCTAGTACGGGTTTCCGTCTGATCTTTCCCCCTACCCCCAAAACTTCTTAGAAGTCGCGGAGGAAGAGAAGTCGGTATTACAAGGTGCCACTCTTCTTACCCTCTACGGCCAAACTTGGTTGGATGGGAGGCCAAAGACCAGATCCGCAGCTAGGACCGGAAAGGGTGGTGTGACCAAGTTCTCGTCTTTCCAGGTCTACATATCGGGTTCGGAGGGAAGGGGGTGGGTTCGTTGCTCAGCTGAATTTGGAGACCGCGGAGGAAGGCACGCCTTGTTTTCTGGTAACCTAAGAAAGAAAAAGGGTTGGAGTTATCTTCTCCCGAGGAGGGTCTAAAATAATATCTAGTAATGTTAAAAAACTGAAAATAATTTTAATTTAATACGCGTTCTTAGTAAATTAATTTTTATTATAATGGATTTTCGCAAAGTATAGCCTGATTCTATTAATTACCTACCAAATGTATAGATGATATTGGGTAGATGACATTTGGTAGGTAATCAATAGAATCAGGCGGCTGGCAACCATTGTCCTATAAAATATTGATTACCAACCGGGAGCACAAATCCACGTTGGGCTAGGAAGAAAGCTTGTTGTTGAAAGTTGATGTGGTATTGCTATTGATAACAACGCATATTTTATCTATTTAAGTGTTATCCTGTATTGACTTCTATCTACTTACCTTACTGTGTTCCATGAATTTTTTATAACGTAAGAGTTGTTCCTAAAAATATTTCTTTTACTTTAAATATTTGAGCGGATTAGTAAGCTGAAGTGACAATGGGCCGGCCATATAGCACGAACAACCGACAACCGATGGGGAAGAAAGGTTCTCGAGTGGCAGCCTCGTACCAGTAGGCGAAGAGTCGGGCGACCCCCACTAGATGGAGTGACGACCTGGTAAGACATGCAGGAAGTCGAGGGATGCCGGTGGCTCAGGACCGTGCTTTGTGGCAGTCCTTGGGGGAGGCCTATGTTCAGCAGTGGACTAATGAAAGGCTGTAATGATGATGATGTTGAAATATTTGAAAGCACTTAGTCCCTAAACTATCACGGCTCTATGAAATTTATTTTGACTTCTGTAAGATATATTCAATAAGGCATTCGATCTAAATTTGAAATCAGCCACTACATTTGCAACTACAAGTTTGAATTCAATTGTTTATAAATTCAATGTTTGCCCTCGGGAGTTGTCAATATCCTCTGTTGATTTGTCTGGCAATATGAGATCTTTGATAATAGATGAATTTAGTAAAATAGACATAATGTATATTGATATATTATGTATCCTATTTTAATATATGAAATTGAGCAGTGTATAATTATTGGAACATAACAGAACTGGCTTCATTTATGTGAGTAAAATGACGTGTAATATTAGCGATATAAATCCACATCTCGTTCATTGCAACAAGTGAATGCTGTTTCATAATACAAGAAATGAATAACGTACACTTTATACTATGTATATCAAATTAAATATTACATATTATATCATATAATAAACATATTTGGTCAACAACTAATATAATTTGATATTTCTGGGAAGCGTTGTTTCCCTGCTATATTTATGTTATTATGAGTATGTAGTATTTTGAACATTAATCCTGTTTACCTGTTTTCAGTTTTGTTCAAACATTCACTTAATCTTTACAAAATAAAAAAATGAAATCTATTTCATATGTGTAAAACGATAACAAAAAAGATTTTGGTCAACAGTTTTCATTGTAAATACATTTTGAGTTAAAATTATTTAATGAAAATCAAGTAAAAGTCAACGCGAGTTTACTGTTGAGTTTATTTTATTAATTTACAAGGTCTCGATTGCTTTGTCACGCTTCTTAGGTCACAAGGTGAGTTGAGGTGAGGTTTTTAACGTCTTGATATCCTTAGCACATTAACACAATTTAAATGTATTTTATTACTTTTTGTATTTAAAAAAAACTACACAGACTGAATCACTGAAACTGAAACATAATTATATCAAAATGCGCAGTATTTAAAACTTTAACAGGGAATAAAGATTAGTAAAATCTTGTTATTTCTTTAAAAATGGCATTTAAAGTGAAAATGAAAATCAATTTCAGAATGTTTCAGAAAATGAAATTCAAGGGAATAATTCGGTATGGAGGATATTATACGAGCCTAATTAGGCTAACCACGAGTTGTACGTTATCTATTCATAATTTTAAAACTTTATTATATGTTAATATATATTTTAAGCGAAAATTATTTAATAAGCGTTATTATACTACTAAAGAGCAACCATGCTGTTTCTAAATGTACGTTTTTAATTGTATAACATATATTATTGTAGATTAATGTTTAAAACAAGTCCCGCTGGTTTTTTCCAGGACAGAGGATTTTTTCCGAACCAGTGGTAAAAGCATAATACGACTTTCAGTAAGTGTTCTTGTAATTTATATTGAATAAAAATTATTTGATTATATTCTACTCAGATACCAATGCCCCTCCAACCCTCCAGTGACAGCTGAAGGGTTGAGAGGCAATTATCATGCATAAGCATAAAATATTGATGAATTTGCAACTTTAACTTTTGCGATTCTAATAGTGCTGGAATCCGAATCTACGAGCATGAAGATTGACTGCTTTCTTCTCCCCCAAAGTTTGATCACTCTCCAGGACTTAGTGTTCTGAACTTAATTTGAAACCAATTTCCTTTTTTTTATAGTAGAGTGTGACAAACGAGCCCACAGTCCACCTGATGGTAAGTGGTTGCTGTGACCCATAGACATCTACATTTATCCTCAATAAAGAATCAAAATGCATATGCGTCGTCACCGATGAGGAATAAGATGGAATGCCTCTTTTCCAGTATAATGGGTCTCCGGTACTCTACACTCACCATACGAAACACAGCAGTGTCAAGCTGCCATTTTACGGTGGTATTCTGTGAAAGCGTGGTTCTTCCCCGGTCGAGTTGACCCATTCGTGCTACAACTATACTACTAATATAGTTGCAGCATGGCTCTACCGCGTATAATGCTTAGCTGTAATATCAGGTTGTTTTCTTGCCGAAGTAAAACTCGGTTTTGCCTTGGGATGTTTACCGGCCTATTTTCAGTATGCCGCTCAGCCACATCTCAAGTGACTCGGTTAAGTTACAGCCATTATACGTCCCAAATCTAGGCACAGGCCTCCTTTTATGTCTGAGAGGGTTTTAGGGCAAAGAAATGTCCACCGCGCTAGCCAAATTGGCGAACTTCACATGTCTTCGAAAATTTTTTTTTCTTATTTCTCGGACATTCAGTATTCCTCACGATTTTTCCCTTCACCGTTGAGCACGTGGTAAATCAGCACTTAAAATTGCAATTAACAATTTTATTGTTGCCAGCGGGTATCGCACCCCGGTTGTTCGCGTAGTGTGAAATTTACAGCGAGCGCTTAGCCACTGAGCTACCACGGCTCACATTTGGCCCGGTAGCAAAACTACAATATTAGCCCAAGAACCCAAGCATACAGCCAAATATAAATGAAGCATAATCAGAAATTCATAAAAAGAATAAGGTATGAAACTGTTAGTGTGTACCTAATTCTTACAGAAATGAGGTGGAACGAATATGGTTAATTTACATAAGGGACGAGCAGGTAGTCTTGAGCGTGTTGTAAATGATATTCCAGGATATTAAATATGGAATATATATTTTTTATTGATAATTTTATAGAAAAACATTATGCTTACGAACTTGAGTATAATATATATAACGCTTTCGAAGTAACGCTGAGACATTTCCTTGAAGTATTCGTTGGAAGTTGATTAATCAATGTGAAGATCAGAGTCTTGCTAGTACCAATGAGCTTCGGCGGCTTTTCGTATGAAGCTATTTTGGACAACTTGGAGGCTGTTCAAATTTGTTCCTGACGCGAGGGCAAAAGCTACGCTGAGAAAAAACGGCCGGAATTGATCAACAGAAAAGGAGTAGTATTTCATCCTGATAACGACAGACCACACACATCTTTGACCACTCAGTAAAAATTGATAGAGCTTGCTTGGGAAGGGTGAATGCATCCACCATACAGCCCTGACCTTGCACCCCCAGTTTTTTACCTGTTTTGGTCTCATTAGAATTCTCTGGGTAGTGTTAGGTTAACATCAAGAGAAGACTGGCAAAACTATCGCATTTTTTTAATCAAAAATCGAAATATTTCTACAGCAACGGGTTTATTTCATTAATTATAAAATGGCAACAAGTTATCGACTAAATTGCCTATGTATGCTATAATTAAATTTAAAAAAAAAAACTTTGAAAAAAATTACTTGAATTTGTATATTAAATACGAAAAAAATTTTTTCCCGACCTAATGTTATTAACGCTATATAGTAGTTTTTATTTTTGTAGTAGTTTTTATTTCGAATTATTAATATAGTATATTTGCTTAAGTAGTATCGAACAATAAAATATTGCAATGGTGCATTCCAAATTGCTGAAACAGATATATTTTGAGTCAAGTTTTTTTTTTGTTTTTTTTTTCATATTTAATTATATTTATTTGTGGGTTGTGCGTTAGCATTTTTCCATGAAGTAGGTACTCGTAATTATAGCATTTTTTAATTTAGCCAATATATTATAGAATGTAATTTGAATTAAAATATTTTTATTTAATTTCAAGAAAACAAAAGTATGATGACTTCCACTCTAATAAAATTACCTTTGATTTAGAAAAGTTTTGTATTATAGATACTTTTTTTACACGTGGTAGAGCCATGCTGCAGCTATATTACTGGTATAGTTGTAGCACGAATGGGTCGGCTCGACCGGGGAAGGACCACGCTCTCACAGAATAGCAGCGTAAAATAGCAGCTTAAAACTGCTGTGTTTCGTATGGTGAGTGTAGAGAATCGGAGACCCTTTTTACTGGAATAGAGGCATTCCATCTTAGTCCTCACGGGTGACAACGCATGTGTATTTTGATTCGCAAACGAGGATAGATGTAGATGTCAATGGGCTATAGCAACCACTTACCATCAGGTGGACTGTGTGGTCGTTTGTCACCCTATCCTATAAAAAAATCCTTAAACAAATAGCAGTAAATGTGTCAAGAATCACACACAAGTATTGTATTATGCATACTTAAAAATATACCTATCATAGACCCGACCCACGACTAGCCCATTATTTGCAGAAGACTTACGGATAGTAACATAGATAAGTGACGTCTGAATACCAGTTACGACCACGAATCACTCACACGTGAAACGATCATCGTATTGAAGTTTCCGATTCCTTCGGAGTGGAAAATGAGAAAGCTATATCAATTTATTCTGATTGAAGTTTTATTGTTATTGAAAAGCTACAGGATATAAATTAAATCCTACAATAACAATATATAACTTTCATATTTTATGTTTATACAAACATTAAACACCAATGAAACTAATGTTACTAATTTTAGTCGTACTAACGTACAGACGTCGTTAATAGTGACGTGAATATTTCACGTTTGTTAGCATAAATTCGTACAAAAAATAATACTTTTATTTGCTCCGTGCTTATACGAGTAATAAATGGAAATATTTTAGTATCCACTTGATCCCGGCACATTTCTTTTCTGTACCTATTCTAAATTGAAGTAAAATACTCTCAGTAGTGGTAAAATTGAGTTAGCTTTATTACGATAAATCTGCTTCCTTATATGTCCTAAAAAAGTAATTGATTTTAAACTAAATTTTATTTTGTTCCACAAGTTTATTAATAAGACCCGAAACAACTATTTGTAGGCCATACATACATTGTTTTTTGCCAAAAAATATTCTGTAGTAAATAGTGTAAGTATATGGGTATCTATATAATAAGTGGTTCCTCATCATCAAAAACATCATCATTATCATTATTACAGCCCCTCACTTCGCAGTCGCTTCCTGAATGTCTTGCCAGGTAATTACTGCATTTAGCGGGGGCTGCCATACTCTTCGCTTACCGGAACGAGCCTGCCATTCAAGAACCTTACTTTTCCATCAGCTGTCGTATCTACGAGCTACATAGCCGGTCCATAATGATTATTAATAACATATATTGTAAAATTAATATAAACAACTGGTAAAGAATCATGGCGTACACAGATTAACAACAAAACAGAGCTAAACCCAAAATGCAACACTTTTTATGTTGTGTATTCAAAATGTATTTGATTATAAAATATTCATTCATCATTCATTCATTACAGCCTATCAAGGCCTTTCCATAGATTGCCTCATATTTGCTATAGTTTCCATGCTTGGCAGACGAGTTGGCAACCGTATTTCTTTTCTTTCTACTTGTTGTTAGAAAGACGTTGCTACCCATATCCTGGTTTGTTTTCCTCTGTCGCCTTAACGACACCCCCTGCCACTATACGGTGTTACATTACATATAAATTATAATAAACTTTAAATGTTTTTACTCCGAATTATTATTATTAACCACTTCTTTAAGTGAGTATGTGCTCGTATTACCACAATTTCGCTCTCTCTACTAATGGGTAAAAGACGAAAGTTAGCGGTCAGCTTGTTATAATAATATTCACTTGGTGTCCCAAAAGTTTAAATTTTCCCTCCCATTAGAGTGAACAAACTAACGGAGTGAGAAAATTGATGGACTTGTGTTTTTGTGGCTTGCTCCTTTAATGTTATATGTACACTGAATATATACTGTAGTAAATGAATGGTTCATTTACTATAGTATATATATAACTTTAATTATATACCCCCATATTTTTGAAGACATTTTGAATATATTTTGAAGACAAGTGAATTCCGCCAAGGCTCATTTAGACAGCGCGGCGGATATTGCCTTGCAATGTCATCTTGTGAGTGTCAGAATCGTCTATGGGATATGTCAGAAAGTCTCGTGTCAAAAGTGGATGACGGTATAATCAACTTGTTTAGAGTAGGCGTAAAATTTACTGGAAACGAGGCTTCTCATTTTAGTCCTCACGGGTGACAACGTACGTAAGGATTGTGAGATGAACCCAATTTTGAAAGTTCAGAGACAGGCGTAGAGGAGGAAGCCACTAGGTATTCATTTGTATAAATTCCGGAATTTTTTCACATTCCACCGTTGGAAAACCAGCTCGGCTGATCTGCGCATCTTTGTTGTCGACATTTCACGCATTCGAACTAAACGGTTTGCTTCGACATTGCAGTGGAATTGTAGTCAGTCACTCTCTATCTTATAATAAAAAAAACACAATAAATGCAGCAAAAATGGATCTGTCAACTGGAGATAGGCCGCCATTTCTGACAAATAAATATGCTATATATATATAAATATCAATCAATACCAACATAATATAATATCATATGTATCTTGTGTTTCGTAAGGCCATTGACGAGAACCAGATACCCTTTTATTGACGATGAAGCATTCCATCACTGTTCTTAAGAATTACAACGCATCTGAATTTCGATTCTTAATCTAGGATTGGTGTAGAGGTCTATGGGTCATAGTATCTATTTGGTATTAAGTGGATTGTGAGCTCATAGATATCAAATTTTAGCAATCAAACAAAGAGTTCTTTGGTCCCCTATGCAGTTGATATTACTTCTAAGATATTTTATCTATTATAGAAATGAAAGGTATTAAAAACCAATAATTTATTTGAGGGATAACTTCTATCTAAAAATTGAAAAATTGGCCCTTAATACAATAAATTAGTAAGATGGCTGCTATTTTTCCTTAAAGCTTATTCATTTTATGATTGAATAATCAACAACATATTAAAGGGGGTGATCCCCAACGATTAAATAAGAACTCGTTCATACAACAGTAAATGTTATTAGCTCGGTGGGGTTCTCAATGCTGGAGGCATACTAAGGTAACGATCCGTAAATATATTTACTTGATTATATTTAGTGAATAATTAAAAATTAAAAATTCATACAACCGACTTCAATATAAATTATTAAGAATAAATCAAAAACTATTGGTCAGACCATGATCAAATTTATATGGGACCACAACGGGAAAGGTTTGAATCCCATTGTTACTTAGTACTAGTAAATGTTTTGCCATAGTTGCCACGCTTGGCTAACGGGTTGGCAACTACAATCCTCCCTACAATGGGATAGGTCCATGTAAAGCAACGGAAGTTAACGTATTGAAGAAAATAAATATTAAAGATTTTTTGCAGTCTTTTTATTTAGTAAATACATCCTTAAACACAATAAAGTGTTATCAGTATTAGCTATGCTGCCTTAACATATTACAAAATCATGATCAAAAGGAATTTAAAATGTAAATTATTTCTAGAATGCTCATACATCTTCGTTCCAGATACGAGTACCTGAAGAATTTAATATTGGACCGTCAGCAATAACAATTTATTGCGCTATTTTACTGTACATTGACATTGCATTCCCCGTACGCGAGTTTTGTGTTCCAATAAATATCAGGTTATTATAAAAAAAATAATATATGAACTGATCATCTGATATTTAACCCAAAAAACAAGGAGGTTCTATATTCGATGCTTGTTTTTTTTTTTGAATATTCACTGATAGCTTCGAAACTGCTAATTTGACATAAATAAATATTATTTTTAAGTGAACATAATTATATACTTCAGGGGTATACATTTAATGCAAAAATCTCACACTTAAGGATCGATGACGAAATTCCAGTCCATCTAAAACGGATATTAAAAAAGTGAAAAAATTGGCTTCAAAAACTAGAAATAATATATGAATTTTCATAATATAATAGTATCTGAAGTCAGGGCTTTAATCCTTCGACACAGTCTGTCTGTACTTGGCACCGAGCTATTTTGTGTAGACTTTATTGGTTTTAGTTTCTTAGTTGGTTTTATTTTTGTTATTAGTGTGTAGTTAAATTTTTTAATTAATGATAATCTTGTAAAATTTATAATATTTTTTAAGAAACATTTACACCTTGCAAGATCTAACTTTTAAGGAAACTTAAGGTGTGAAAAAGAAATAATATTTCTATCCTTGATAGTTAAAGATGTAAAGGCTAAGGATTTTATCATAACATTTACAATATTATAAAAAAAAAAACAATCCTAAAAGAAGAACTTAATACCGAAAAGACAGATTTTATTTATGTGTATACAAACTTTTCTTGCAGTGACCTCTATATATACAATACCCAACAAAATGTTTGTATCGATTTGAAGCGACACGATTGTTCGTGCCGGGAATTAAAATTGACATAATATTTTAAAGGCCGGCAACGCATCTGCAATTCCCTCCCTGGGGTTGCAGTTGTTCATGGGCGGTGGTAGTCACTTACCATCAGGTGAGCCGCATGCTCGTTTGCCCCCTCTACTATAAAAAAAGCCAAAGTCTGTTATATTGTTTAAATTGTATCTCTGTATTTAATACTTCAAAACGAAAAATTAAAGTATTTTGTATAATTTGAATATTGATTTTAGTCACATAATAAGATTTATTTTAGTAAGAATGAGAGTATGCGTAATTTGTTAAACTTGTTACCAAAAGAAAAGTGGGATAACATCCCACAAGTAAGTGAATTTAAAGCTAATATTAAAAAAATAATAACTATTTCATAACATGGTACTTAAAAATTTGTTACTAATCTTAATATTATAATTACCAACATGTTTGGCTTTATATTACTGAGCTTTGATAAACAATAAAATTCAATAGTGTTGTTGAGTTCCTTGTCTATAATACTTATCGATGTTCTTTTCTACACATATCTGTTAACAACCAAAGTCGGCGACAACAGGTAATTATCAAATGTTACTGTTGTTATCAATTCGAAAACTCTAGACTAACAATGTCCAGTATTGGCTACTCCACATTTGTGTTGGAAAAATTGCAACCAATAAGTTATCTGTGTGTAAGACCGAAGAATAAAAATTATTCGAGGGATAGTTACTCTGGTATAACATGGTATTTGGTCGAATCCACCCTTAATACCACGGTTCTTTGAACGATGTCATATCAAGAGCTTGTGTCTCTATAATTGCTCCATTATAATGCGGTGAAATTCCTAAAAAAACTATCTGCGGGTGATCGTCGCTGCTGGTGATAAGTGGGCTGCTTATTTTCTCGCCCAAAGGCTAAGTATAGCCATTCAGTAAGGAAAGCAGCCAGCGTACCTGACACTATACCGCGGGAGAAGGACTGTGTGATAATTTCAGTTTTTTTTATTATTATAGTTTTTTAATATTGTAATTGTAGAGTTGTGGTAGCTCAAGGGCTTAGCGCCCGCGGTAAATTTCACAGTACGCGAGCAACCCAAGTTCGATCCCTGCCGGCACCAATGAAATTGTTAATTGTAATTTTAAGAGCTGATTTACCACGAGTTCGGCGGTGGAGGATAACATCGTGAGGAAACCTGCATTTTTGGGAAATAAGAAAAAATATTTCGAAGAAATATTGACGGCTCTGTGGCGCAGTGGCTTAGCAATAAGTTGCAGCACCAAGGGCCGCGGGTTCGCATCCAGCACGGACAAGTATTTGTATGGCCTACAAATAATTGTTCCGGGTCTGGATGTTTGTACAAGTAAAACTTATGTACGTAAACTGCTCCCACAATACAGGAGAAACCCCTAGTGTGGAGGTAACATTTTATTAAAAGAAAAAAAGAAAAAAAAAGACGTGTGAAATTCGCCATATGCATTGGGGCAGCACGGCGGAAATTTTCTTGCCCTAAAACACTCTCAGAAATGAGAAGAGGCCTGTAGCCAGCTGTGTGACGTATATAGGCTGTAACTTTAACTTTTAATATTATTGTGGCGGCGCTGTCATCGCGCCACAAGCGAAACACATCGAAGACTAAATCGCGCTAACAAAGTTCCGAAATTAAAGCAGTATATATAGAATAGCTCCGAACTACCAATCGGAGCGTTGGCCGCTCCCTGGGCAGAACAGCTTGCCCGGTGGGAGATCTCCCCTTTTCCTTCCACCGGCTACATTGGTGACCACCCGATGTGATATGAACACGCAACAAACAAACCTTCGGAAACTACACCTTCAAACCTTCATCATCCTCGAGTACCCCATTCATTTGCTCCCGAGCAAATATTGTCTGCAGTCTTCACATTCTGCAAGTCATTTAGCTTTACAAAGGTTCATCACAGCATTGGCATAATAATGCTTCCTGTTCCTTCAAGCTACTCTCTGCGCTACAGTGTTCGACACGGATCTGAGCCTTACTGCTCGCCTCTGCTTCACGGCACTCTCGCAGATTACTTGCCTTCTTCTCGACTCACCGCAGACTATAAGGCAATCCCTGGCACTTGCTCCGGCTCATCGTTCTCACCGGCATGACTTGCACGTGCGTAGTATGACATGCATTACACACCGGCATATCGTTCGCACCGGCGTCACTTGCCCTTACGCATACAGCATGCATTCCCCACCGGCATTAAGGACGCACCGGCAATCGGACTGCACTATCGAACTCCGGTCTGAGCAGGTGGGTGATGTGGCGGCGCTGTCGTCGCGCCACAAGCGAAACACATCGAAGCCTAAATCGCGCTAACAAAGTTCCAAAACGAAAGCAGTAATAAAGCATAGCTCCGAACTGTCACTCGGAGCGTTGGCCGCCCCCCAGGCAGAACACCTTGCCCGGCGGGAGATCTCCCCTTTTCCTTCCTACGGCCACATTATAATTTTAATTTCAAAAATAAAGGGGGATGAGTCGCTCGCGTCCGTAGGCTTCGACCACCTAATCCTAGGCCCACCCTACACGTGTCCCCCGGGTGGTGCTAAACGAGCGACAAAGCCGAAACGACAGACTCGGCTCCTCGCCGTATGGTAGCGGCGTAAAATCTACCACCCCCTTAGTTCGCACCATGAGCCTAGTAGAAAAAGAAATGGCCCCGAGTTCCCGGCGCCCCTTTAATGGGGCAGGGGTGCGAAGAATCTCCGGGAGAAAAACCGGCGACGAGGTTCGCCACCCGTCACGTCCTGTCTCCCGGAGGGGCGAAAAGTGGATTGCGGAGGCCCGTCTGGCTACGCTGAATGTATGTGGAGCAATGAATGATAAGATGGATGAAGTATGCGAAATGATGAATGATAGAGGAATAGATGTGTTATGTGTAAACGAGACGAAACGAAAGGGAAGAGATGTCACTGCACATGGCATGTATACCGCTTACTGGTCTGGAGTAGACGAGACCGAGCGGGCATGCCAGGGAGTCGGTGTCATCCTTTCAGAAAGAATGGGTCAATGTGTGAAAGAGTATGAATGTGTTAGCCCAAGGCTGCTTTGGATACGAATGAAAGTGGGCTTAAAGAAGTTGTTTGTGCTAGGGGTGTACGCCCCAGATATGTCTAAGCCCACTTATATCCGAGAGCAGTTTTGGGACATGGTAAGGCTGGTGTTGATGAAATGTAAGGAAAATGAAAATATTATTATGTTAGGAGATTTTAATGGAAGGGTGGGGGTGAATAGGTCTGGTTATGAAAGGATATTAGGAACGTTTGGCGATGAAAGAATAAATGAGAATGGTGAAGACCTCCTCACCGTATGTGTGGAAAAGAATCTTATTGTGGCGAACACTTTCTTTCGCCATAAGAGGATTCACATGTATACATGGGAAAGAGGGGATGATAGAAGCATGATAGATTTTATAATTGTGGATGAAAGAATGAGGAGCGCAGTGGTAGATACAAGGGTTTACCGGGGGTCCAACGTAGGGACGGATCATTACTTGGTCTTATGCCGAATTAATGGTCTATTCAGACGTTGGCGGCATCGGACATCGGTGTCTACCACTGCGTTACAGCGTATAAGAATAGAGAGGTTACAAGATGAAGGTGTGAAAGAGAAGTATAAATGCAGACTGAGGGAAAATATAAGTGGGTTGAATGAATTATGTATGAATGATTTAGAATTGAAGAATGTATGGAATGATATTAAGAGAGTTCTGGTGGATGCAGCCACCGAAGTATGCGGTGTAAGTAAGAGAACGAATGAAAGGAAAAGTAATACGTTGTGGTGGGATGATGAGGTACGGATGGAAGTTGAAGCAAAGAAGAGAGCATGGCTAGATTTACTAGCAACTAAAGCTGGTAATTCTGGCGGTATGAATGATGAGATTGAAAGAAAAAAGGCAAACTTTAGACGTATAAATAAGAGAGTAAAAGAAGTTGTTGAAAGGAAAAAGCAAGAAAGGATAGATAAAAATGATAGAAGGATATCTGATAACTTCCAGGAAAATATTAAAATGTTCTGGAAGCTCGTAAGAACTGCCAGAGGAAATTCAAAACAGCCTAGAATGAATGCTATACGAGACGAGAATGGCTGCATGCTGAATGATGAAGTTTCGAATTTAAAGAGATGGAAGGAATACTTTGAAAGCGTGTTTAAGAGTGAAGAGTCGTCTGAAATAAGTGAAATAGAAATTCCGGAAGAAGTGGAGAGAGGTAGGGAGATAAGTGTAGATGAAATAATGAAAGCAATGAAAAGCATGAAAGCAGGTAAGGCAGCCGGATATGATAGAGTATCACTCGAAATGCTAAGGGCTGGTGAGGGTGTGGTTGCAGGCCTGCTGCACACCTTGTTTAATTTATGTTGGGAACTGAAACGGGTACCGGAAGACCGTTATAGTCCCAATATATAAGGGAAAGGGGTCGCAGCAGGACTGTAAAAACTACCGTGGTATCAGCTTGCTTAGCATTGTGGGTAAACTGTATGCTAAGGTGTTAATTGAAAGAGTTATGGAAGAAACTGATGGAAAAATTTGGGATGTGCAAGCTGGATTTAGAAAGGGGATGGGGTGTACGGATCAAGTCTTTTCCATGCGCATGATAGCGGAGAAGTTTTTGGCTAAAAACCAGAAAGTTTTTTGTGCGTTCTTGGACTTGGAAAAGGCTTATGACAGAGTGGACAGGAACGTGTTATGGCAAACACTGAACTCATTTCGGTTGAGCGCTGGCTTGATACAGGCATTAAGGTCTCTTTATAGGGACTCTAGTGCTTGTGTCAGGATCAACGGGGTCTACTCGGACTGGTTTGGCATTCATAAAGGTGTCAGACAGGGATGTATGGCTTCCCCGTGGCTGTTTAACCTATTTATGGACAGTTGTTTGCAAACTTTGAAAGTTGAAGAATGTGGGTTGAGAATGGGTGAGTCAACCGTCAAATGCCTTTTGTACGCCGATGATCAAGTCATATTTGCATCGTCGGCGGCCGAGTTGCAAATGATGGTTACTTTAATGAATTGTTCATTGAAAGAAAGGGGTATGAAAGTGAACGCAAGTAAGACGAAAGTGATGGTTTTTGAAAGAGAAGAAAGTAAAACTTTATGTAAAATAAGAATAGAAGGGGAGTTGATTGAGCAAGTGGATGAATTTGTATATTTGGGATGTTTATTTAGCAGGGATGGTAGATATGATAAGGATATAGAACGACGAGTGAACGCAGGAAATAGAGTGAATGGGGCTCTACACGCTATTGTGAGGAGTCAGAATGTGTCCAAAAAGGCACGTATGGCAATTCACAATGCTGTGTTAGTACCGACTTTAATGTATGGTAGTGAAAGTTGGGTCTGGCAGAAGAAGCATGAGAGTAGAATAAATGCTGTAGAAATGCGTTCCTTAAGGAGTATGCTAGGGCTGAATCTGAATGACAGGGTGAGAAATAGTGTAATAAAAGAAAAGTGTGGTTTGCAAGATGGCGTTGTGACAAGGATTAAGAAAGGAATGCTTCGGTGGTTTGGTCACGTAGAAAGAATGAACGAGGAAAGAGTGAGAAAGCAAATTTATGTTGCAGAAGTGAACGGCAGGGTCGGGAAGGGACGCCCTAGACGAAGGTTTATCGACCAGATCGGCGATACATTGAAAATGGGCCAGATTAGGAGTACCCTTAACCGACGAGCGTGTATGCGTAGATATATGGATGTGAAAGAGGCGAGAGAGGTGTGTCAGGATCGCGCCAAATGGAAGTCCGTAGTCTCTGCCTACCCCTCTGGGCGACAGGCGTGAGTGTTTATGTATGTATAATATTATTTTTTTATTAAAAGATATAGTTTATTCCGTCTACCTGTAAATAATAAGAATAGGCGTTATTTTAGCAGCTAATTTGTACAAACTAAATATGATACTTAAATAGAATGGACGTTACGGGTAGGCCTGTATAGAATTTTTATCGATATATTTAATCATGCTGTCTTATCTCTATTATTAATTCCGTGGACGTTCATTTCTGCTATCAGCGCAAAAACATAGGCATAGACCTCCCACAAGTTATGCCATAAAGCACGGTCCTGAGCCACCTGCATCCATCGACTGTCTGCTTTTCATACCAGGTCGTCACTACATCTAGTGAGGGGAGGCCCGCACTACTTTTTTCCCCATCGGTTGTCGGTTCTTCGAGCTATATGGCCCACCCATTGCCACTTCAGCTTACTAATCCAATGGGCCATGTCGGTCTTTCTGGTTATACTGGGAATATCCTCATTTCTAAGTTTTATACATAGAAAAATCCCGAGCATAACCGTCTCCATAGCTATCTGAGCGACCTTGAGCGTCCTCATACGGCCAGTAGTGAAGGACCACTTCTCAGATCCATAAGTCATCACACATCATGGCAACATGCACTGGTTGTACAATTTCGTTCTCAGATTTTGAGGTACCAATTTCGCGAACGCTGCCAGCCGAGTTGAAACCATCGATTGACTTCTCGGTGGAAGTTGGACTTACCTAGTCGGACTATTTGTCCCAGGTAAAGATACTCGTCAACAACTTCTGTTACTGACACTGACCTCAATATTATCTCCCAACGGATAGGTAAACACTTTTGCTTAGGTCCCCTAGCGATTTTGCCATGATGACTACATCGTCGGCAA
This sequence comes from Parnassius mnemosyne, assembly GCA_963668995.1. Lineage (NCBI taxonomy): Eukaryota > Metazoa > Arthropoda > Insecta > Lepidoptera > Papilionidae > Parnassius > Parnassius mnemosyne. Next base: position 10,380,227 of record CAVLGL010000046.1, on the reverse strand, counting down.
ATTGAAGGTGAGTGATGTACTCGCCATTGATGTTGCGGACGGAGCGTTGACTTCATTAGACGAGACCACTCTAACTTAACGTTTATGTTCAGTGTGCCTTTAACCATTCGGTGTCCACTACCAGTTTTCAGCCTCGCGATCACGGAGACATCACTGAACAGTTGTCGTCTGGTCGTCATAATGAAGTCAATCTCATTTTTGTCGAACCGTCGGGGCTCGACCAGGTCCACTTCCTGTGGGGCCGCATCTGGAAGAAAGAGTTCATCATAAAGAGTCCCTCTTTCTCCATGAAGTCGGCCAGCTGCTGGCCCCTTGGGTTCCGTTGCCCTATTCCAAATTTCCCTACTTTCAGCTCACCGTTCTCTCTTGTGCCTAGTTTTGCATTGAAGTCTCCCATTAACACCGTATATTGGGTTTTGGAGTAATGCGTAAACCTGTATGACCTTCAGCGAATACTGTTTGGTGATTCTGAGTATAAGGTACGCAACCCTCGTCGACACACTCTCAATTTTTACAACGTTGTTAACAAAAGACTTGTGGACGATAAATCCGATACCTCCAAGGGACAGATGGTCGCCCTCCCGGTAATAGAACAATTTTCCAGATTCAAGGATAACCTTATCCTCTCCCTCTCGTTGGACCTCAGATTGACCGCTGGTATATAAGTGATTGCGAGATTCGTTATTTAAATATCGGTTGATATGGCTCTGTTTCTTATAAACAGAATCTCACCATCATCTATCACAGTTAGCTACCGTGGGAAAATCTTTATTTCAGAGAGCCCGAGGAATCTGTTACCAAAAAGATCTAGCCACTGAGCTTTAGCATGTCGAGCAAGTATTGGAAGACAAAAAGCTTCAGATCCTGCGCCTTCGTCACGGTGACCGAGTGAAGCCGGCCACAGTCGAGCGTGTGCCTGTTGTACTACCCTATGATAGAGGAGTCACAGACAAGGTTGGCTACATTTTGAAGCGAGCTTCCATTAAAACTTCAAACCGCCGAAGAAGATTAGACAATTTTTACCATCCGTCAAATTTCATATTCCTCTACAAAATTCAGGAGTGTACAAGCTAGATTGTGAATTTGATTGCTATTACATAGAAAAACCAAAAATATCTATAAAAATCTGCGTAAAATAAAATATAGCTGACTTGAAGCACCGACGTTTCGTGAAGTCCACAATCTGTGAATATTTTCAAGGTTGTCGCCACCATTATAATAAATTTGATAGACCACAAATCCTCGCAAAAGAACACCGGAATGATTCGCGAAGATTGAAATAAAAAAATACTCTAATTTCATTAGAGAAGATGAATGGGTTCTACTATCTGATAGGGATCCTATAAGTAATTAATAAAATTAAATCCAAACCCAAGTAAACCACTGCGAGATATCAAGATACTATAAGTTCATTCTGCGTATATCGGACCAAAAATTAATATTCAAAAACTAAAAGTAGCCGGGCTAGCTATGACATCGAGGCGTCAAACACCTTGGTACCCTCCCCCCCACCGTGACCATGGGTGCTGGAAAGCACCCGAAACGTCGTGAATTAAAATGGTAAATTAAACGCTATATAATTCTTAAAAAATTGTATGTAGCATCCACTTACCATCAAGTGGACCTTGTGCGAACTACACGCACTGGTGGTTTTTTGTTTCAGATTTTGCGGCAACTAGACGAGAAAGTGTGTCGTAATTTCCCTAACGAACACGATGAGTCCAACTCCACTGGTTGGACCCGTCGATTAAGCTCTTCGTTGTTTTAACCTAGGCAGATATTAGGTCCTATTTAAACATACTGTTCAATAACTTGAACTAAATGATTGCGTAGTTGCTTCAAAAATCGTTGAATTCATATATTTTAAATTCCCATTCAAATAAGGATTCGCTTAAATAACAATGCAACGTAAACCACAACCACGGCCTAATAAATCACCGAAACACTGTCTGTTTTATTATTCTTGATTAAATTTTGCCACAGATCATATTGAAGCAGCAGATTATTTTATTTTAAATGTTCCATTTACAAAATAAGAAAGCAAATAATAACATTTCCAGCCAATATGCAGCATCGTGGTGAAACTAAGCTTATTTCAAGCAGGCAAAAGTTTAGTAATCACACTTGATTGGCAGATTATCGAATATCGATTACAGTATTAGACGCCTCATTATATAGATTGTGCCTCCTATCATCGGTTTGAGTATTTTATTGATCATGCATGTGATAGTTAAAAAGTAATTAGACAAGAAAAACTTTTCTTGACCTTTACCAGAAACTATGATGTAGGAGATATTTTTTACCCGTCATAAAACCAAAATAAAGATGATTATAGAGTTTGATAATAATTATATAAATATTTTTGATAAAAAATTATCGTAAATAATATCCATCAAATGAGAGTAGCAAAGGTAACCGAGTAATACAATAACACTTTTGCCGACGTTATAACAGATCATTAAAAATAATTCCAATATTGCATAGAATCACAAATTTTGTTATTTATTTGATGTCATACCGTGTTATGAAACTATGATACTGTGATCGATTAACCACGTGATAAAGTTAAATATGAATGTTGGCATGCATTAACACGTCGGATCCGTCGAGTGAATTCATTAATATTTATCTGGTATCAGATTGTATTTCTGTTCCTGTATAGAATAAAATATTCCCTTTTATATCATCAAGTTTCCTCTATATCACTATGTGGCAACAGTAATTTCTGCCTGGGAGTCCACCTAGGTAGGTATCTACCTCTTACCTATTTCTGCCATAAAGTAATAGTACCTGAACTACTATTTTGAATGTTATAGAGAACCAGTTTAATTACAGGCATTCTGTCCTTGTTCTCAGAGGTGACAACGCATTTGAAGCCTTGTTTATTTGAAGTTAATTTGATGTGTCAAAGGCCTGCCGTAGTGACTTATCATCAGACTTTAATTAGACCTTTGTATTTAAAGGCTTATTTAGATTAGGCTTAGTAGCCTAATCTGAATAAAATTATTTGTTTTTGATGAATAGATTGTATATATACTTAAGAAAAAGTATATATTATAGCTTTAGGTGGACTGTAAATTCGTTTGTCACTTAATTTGTTTCAAAAAGATATGGGTGACAAATAAAGGACATTGCTCTGCTCCCATACATTGTTCGCCCTGGCACCAAGAGCATCGGAAAATTATGTGTTTTATTGTCGATCATTAGTAAATTCCTATATGATCTTATTTTTTAGCGGACTAGCTGCATAAAAGATATATTTCAAAAAAACTATCAGATTTTGAGGTTATAATCAAACCACCATTATTACAGTTTTTCATAGCTCCGAGTGATTTTTGAACGGCCCCCAGTCCCCGGCGGCCCCGCTATTCCTGGCTACGGTGGCGACCATGGTAACGGCGGGGCAGGGGGTGCTAAGAATCTCCGGTGGAGGTTCGGTTGCCACCTTAGACGACTCGACCTGGCAACGTACAACGCACGCACCCTGAGGACTGACGAGAAGATCGTGGAGCTGGAAGAAGAGATAGACAAGTTGCGCTGGCATATTATAGGATTATCCGAAGTCCAAAGAGAGGGGGAGGACACGGTAATCCTCGAATCCGGCAACTTGCTCTATCACCGGGAGGGCGACCATCTGTCCCAAGGAGGTGTCGGATTTATCGTCCACAAGTCTCTCGTTAACAACGTTGTAAAGATCGGGAGTGTGTCGACAAGGGTTGCGTACCTTATACTCAGAATCACCAAACGGTATTCGCTGAAGGTCATATAGGTTTACGCACCAACCTCGGCACACCCCGATGAGGAGGTGGAGGAAATGTATGAGGATATCTCTAGAGCCATGCATTCCTCCAAAACCCAATATACGGTGTTAATGGGAGACTTCAATGCAAAACTAGGCACAAGAGAGAACGGTGACCTGAAAGTAGGGAAATTTGGAATAGGGCAACGGAACCCAAGGGGCCAGCAGCTGGCCGACTTCATGGAGAAAGAGGGACTCTTTATGATGAACTCTTTCTTGCAGAAGCGGCCCCACAGGAAGTGGACCTGGTCGAGCCCCGACGGTTCCACAAAAAATGAGATTGACTTCATTATGACGACCAGACGACAACTGTTCAGTGATGTCTCCGTGATCGCGAGGGTGAAAACTGGTAGCGATCACCGAATGGTTAGAGGCACACTGAACCTAAACGTTAAGTTGGAGAGGTCTCGTCTAATGAAGTCAACGCTCCGTCCCCCTCGTGCTCCGTTCCAAAGTCCCGAAACCTTTCAGCTCGAGTTACAAAACCGTTTTCAGTGCCTGGAAGACTGCAATGAAGTGGACGATATGAATGACAAGCTCGTGGAAACTGTCCATGCGGTCGGAGCTAAGTTTTGCAAGACCCGCCGCAGAAGAACACAAAAACTCTCCGATCACACTCTTAATCTCATGGCTGTTAGACGGGAGATGAAGCTACATTCTTCAACAGACTTGACAGCATACAGGCATCTGAACAGACAGATCTCCAAATGCATGCGGCGGGACTTACGCAACTTCAATACAGCTCGTATTGAAGAAGCGATCGAGCGGAACCAAGGCTCCAAAGTCTTTGCCAGAGATCTGTCTGCCAGAAAGAGCCAACTGTCAAAGCTGAAGACAGAATGTGGCAGCATCGTTTCCGGGACACCTGAGATTTTGAGTGAGATTGAGAGGTTCTATGGGCAGCTGTACACATCATTGTTGGAGCCACACGCAAGTGTGAGTAACGATCCAAGAGCGAGTCTCATCCGACACTATTCCGAAGACATCCCGGATGTCAGTCTGAGCGAGATTAGGATGGCTCTCCAGCACCTTAAAAACGGTAAGGCCCCAGGGGAGGATGGAATTACAGCGGAGCTTCTGAAAGCGAGTGGAAGACCGGTACTTGAAGTCCTTCAGAAGCTCTTTAATTCCGTCCTCCATGGTGGCATTACACCGGAGGCGTGGAGCAGAAGTGCGGTGGTCTTGTTCTTCAAGAAAGGTGACAACGCTCTCTTGAAGAACTACAGACCGATTTCCCTTCTGAGCCGCGTCTACGTGCTGTTTTCGAGAGTCATTACGAATCGTCTCGCGCGCAGACTTGACGACTTCCAGCCTCCCGAACAAGCCGGTTTCCGAAAGGGCTTTAGCACCATAGACCACATACATACCCTTCGGCAAATTGTACAGAAGTCCGAAGAGTACAATTTGCCACTATGTCTGGCGTATGTGGACTATGAGAAAGCCTTTGATTCCGTCGAAATTTGGGCGGTGCTGCAGTCCCTTCAGCGGTGCCAAGTTGACTGTCGGTATATCGAAGTGTTGAAGTGCTTGTACAGTAGGGCTACGATGGCTATCCGAGTACAGAACCAGAGTACGAAACCTATCCAATTGCAGAGAGGTGTAAGACAGGGTGACGTCATATCCCCGAAACTCTTCACCGCTGCATTGGAAGACGTTTTCAAGCTTCTGGACTGGAAAGGATACGGTATCAACATCAATGGCGAGTACATCACTCACCTTCGATTTGCCGACGATATAGTCCTTATGGCAGAATCGCTGGAGGACCTAAGCACTATGCTCAATGACCTCAATAGTGTTTCCCAACGGATAGGTCTTAAGATGAACATGGACAAAACAAAGATCATGTTTAATGTCCATGTCACACCTATGCCGATAGTTGTTGGGAACACTAAGCTCGAAGTTGTTGACGAGTATGTTTACCTGGGACAAATAGTCCGACTGGGTAAGTCCAACTTCGACCGAGAGGTCAATCGACGGATTCAACTCGGCTGGGCAGCGTTCGGGAAGCTACGACACATCTTCTCGTCAGACATACCTCAAAACCTTAAAACGAAATTGTACAACCAGTGCGTGTTGCCAGTGATGACATACGGAACTGAGACGTGGTCCTTCACTGCTGGCCGGATGAGGAAGCTCAAGGTCGCTCAGCGAGCTATGGAGAGGGCTATGCTCGGAGTTTCTCTGCGTGATAAACTTAGGAATGAGGATATCCGCAGTAGAACCAGAGTAACCGACATAGCCCAACGGATTAGTAAGCTGAAGTGGCAATGGGCCGGCCATATAGCTCGAAGAACCGACAACCGATGGGGAAGAAAGATTCTCGAGTGGCAGCCTCGTACCGGTAGGCGAAGTGTAGGGCGTCCCCCCACGAGATGGAGTGACGACCTGGTAAGACATGCAGGAAGTCGATGGATGCAGGTGGCTGAGGACCGTGCTTTGTGGCATTCTTTGGGGGAGGCCTATGTTCAGCAGTGGACTTGTGAAGGGCTGTAATGATGATGATGATGATGAGTGATTTTTAACAAACTGAAGAACGATGTCCTAAAACATTTAGCTATTTTTTTAGTACCTATCTAGATAATTAGGTATTCAGTTTTTATTCTAAAGCCTAAGTGTACAACGTATAAATGCATAGAATCTAGTTAACAAACCTGCTTTCTTAGCATTGGTTTCGAAATGAGAGATAATGTTTGTGTATTAATGTAAAAATAAAAATGTATGTATATAATGGCTGTTAGCATTTAGATGTGCAGGGTTTAGGCTGGTTACAGTCACGCCGCCAGACATGCCGTCGAACAGCGAGCGTATCAACCACGGTTTTAACGAAGTTTCAACAGAGCGCGCTTGAACAGCGTGAATATTATCGACTACTATCTAGTGCATTTGTAAGCGTGTGCGTCTGGACAGCGCTGTTCAAACGCGTGACTATGAAACCAGCCTTACCGACTTAGCACCTAATTGGTAATATAAGTTGTTTTTACAACTACATTAATTTATTACGTTTGAATTAGAAAAAAAAACACAGATTAATTTCATGTATATTGTTCATCTTCTAAATTGGAAATTAGAATATTGTCTAAAAACTGTGCAGGGATATCAATATTATTTTGATGTCTCGTAAAGCTCAAGTACCAAATGATGGTCATAACATGGGCGCAGCAACCGGTGGTTCTGCGTACAACGATGCAATTACAGGAATATTGCACGATTGCTTCTCTGTTCATCTTTCAACAACATTGAGCCATCTGCAGTGCCGCAATTTACACAAAATACACTTTCCATTGCGTGTGCGTAAGTCCGTTTATGAATGCTAGGTTATCGTTTGAGCGGTACACAGTTCCGAAAATTACAGCAAGGTAAGTTGTTCTTGAAAGCAATCAGAATCCGTTAAAATAGCTAAGTCGTAATATTCAATATATAGTCCCGAAAGTCACCAAAACATCGATACAATTACAAAGATCAAACGACGCCAACCAATGTTATTTTGACAGAGTGAAAGATGACAGTATAAAGTAGGCATGTCGATTTGAAATCGTTTAATCGATTGTTTATAATAAAATAATCGATTTTCCAGATCGATATAGATCTGATGAATCCTTATTCGGCGCCCTGACATCGACTTACTACACTCCATCGATTCAATGAATCGATCCAAAAACCTCTCGAATTAGACTTATTCAAGAATGTTTCAAACGATTCAAGAAATACTTTTGCATAGTTGGAACATCTGTTCCTTGTGACAGACGGAAAAACTGTTCTGTTGTGGGTTAATCCCAGATTCCGACAATTTATTATTGGGTTTTTATAACTTGAAGTGCCCAGTAGTAGCACGGAGTCTGGATTTGTGTCCGGTGTTTGGCAATACGCGCACCCCCTATTACATGAGACGTATAACATAACAGTACTACACACCTCTACCTACTCCTTTTGAGAAATACAAGCGTGATGTTATGTTTATTAATTTAATGATGTTTCTATACAATTATTTGTATTTACGGTAAATTATCGTCAATAATGTTCTCTGTCCATATTAGGCATTGTTGAAAATGTCGCGATTGATCAAAAATAGATCTGTTAATGCTTGATTTAATCGAGATTCGATTCTAGTATGTTCGATTTGAATCGATTTGGAGATCGTATTTGTTACATGAGAGACTGACAAGTGACCATTTAGTGACATCAAAAATAGGAGCACCAAATACGATACGATTTATGAATATTTCCTAAGATTTATTATAGCCATACGTTACAAACACACATCACATCATAAATCATCCTTTGCCATACGATAATATTAATACCATAACAAGTATGACAATATCCTACTTTACTTATAATAACACGTACATCTCTACTTCTTCCATAATTGTAACAATATTAATAATAACGTCTATATCTAGTCTACAATATTGCTCTTTTTAAAGAACACATTTGTAATTAATGCAGTAACGATAAGTGTTTTTTTTTTAATATTAATTGTTGTAAACTCGTAAGCTATCGTTTAGTAAGACGTAAAATACAACCCTTTCTAAACGATCGTTAGAAAACCCTGAATAATTATTTTTACGAATATTTTTCTTCAGCATTATTCTAACTACCTATTCAAAATCGAGTATGACCTCATTCATTAGGTATAGTAGGTTTTTTAAATTATACTTTTAGGGAATAATATAAAATTATATAAAGAAATGGTAATTTTATATCTTTATTGTAGCTTCTTTTTGAAACTTTATTCGAAATAAATTCAAAATATATTTCATTAAATTCAAAAATCGATTACAATCGATTGGGCATCCCTAATCATTTTTCGACACCACATGGTGTTTGGCGAAGATGGCGGCGATTAATGTTATTAGTCGAGTAGAATACTTTTTAATGTTCATTTTTGCACGCAGATAGTCCGTGTTATAAAAGTATTTGCAACTAACATAATAAAATAGAAAATTAATTATCGTGTATGTCCGATGCTTTTATTATACAGGGCGATTTTGGACATTGTCCTTTACTGTCATTTTCCATCGTGGTAAAAGAACTAGATAGTTCTTACGTATAATCATATCCTATTTATGTTCGGTATAATATTAATGTAGCAGACAAGTTAGTAGTTCACCTAATGTTTAATACTGCAGTTTGTGGAC